>JABVXV010000263.1:0-88362 GCA_013365325.1 Dipetalonema caudispina | reverse complement strand
AATAATAATAATAATAATAATAATAATAATAATAATAATAATAATAATAATAATAATAATAATAATAATAACAATAATAATAATAATAATAATAATAATAATAATAATAATAATAATAATATTAATAATAACAACAATAACAATAGTGATAATAATAATAGTAATAATAATAATAACAATAATAATAACAATAATAATAGTAATAATAATAGCAATAATAATAATAGCAATAATAATGCAGGAGTGAAATCCGAACTGCTTTTTAAATATAATTTGAGCTATTGTTTAATTCTTATCTTGAATAATGTAAGCTTATACTTTTTCAAAAAACACAATGCCAAGTGCTCAGCTAAATTATTGAGTAAAATTTTGAAATAAAATTTAATTATATATCGAAAATTGTAGAATTAATTATGAAATAAAAGTGGGAGTAAATTAGAATCAAAATTATGCATAAATTATTTTATTATAAAATAGAATAATAAAATACAAATTGCAATAATTATGCAAAAAAAGAAAAACTCATTCAGAAAGATTTCTTTGAGTACCAAACAATCAAACATATTTTGCGTGTGTTGCAACTTCATATAAGTAATTATAAAATGACCTGCTATTAGCACAATAACATTGACATTCCTCCAATGTAACGTCTTGCTCAAGTCCGCCAGCTGTACCTTTCAGTAGAAATCCATCAATAACCTTTAAAGTTATTTAAATTTATTTAAATGTAGGGATAACCTTGTCATCTCTAATCTAATCTCCCAATTAATGACTTATGCGTTTTGTTATATTGACATCCAATCATTCGACATTTCTCGACATTTCAGAATTATTGATCAACCGACAAATTATGAAAGGAGAATGATAATTTATATTTCAATCAGTTTTAATAGAACAAAAAATACGGAAGAAATAAGTTGAACAAAAAGAGGTAATATAGCTGAAAGAAAAATATTAGGTACTATATTTTAAGTTATGAGATTTGATTTTTTGAAATTGATTCAACTTAGAACATACATTTTAATAGTGTTAGTTGCAAATTCCAAGTATTAAGTAAAACTATCATATTTGTTAAATTAAAAAAAAGCAAGAAATTTATTTTAAAAGATTAAAATTAATCAAGCAACATACTTGAAAACAATTTTCCGGTACATTTGATGTCAAATTTTGTTCAGTTTTATTAACATCTGCAACGTCAAATTTTTACTGATTAGATGTATATCTTTTAAGAAAATGAATATTTTCGCCACATTTTTGCTATCAAATTTCTTTAACTAAGTTCTAAAGATTCTTCTTTTTTCCTTCTTTCTTTCTCTCAAAGAAAAAGGAAAACGAAAATTAATTTATAGAATTCAAAACAGATAAAGGTTTCAATACATTAGAAATAAAAATGATATCATCCATATAGTTTATTACTGTTAGAATAATCAATACCTTCTCCGAAATTTGCTTCAGTTACAGAAATTTCAAATTCATCATTGCCTGCCATTTTGCCAGATCTTTCCGTTATCGTAATTGGTACCGTTGTGGTATAGTTTTCATCTAAACTATAATTTTCATTGTAATCATCAGAAATACCATCGAATCATTCAATTTTTTTTTTGACTTCTAAATAACTCCTTTTTTTTTGATAATAGGTAAGACAAATATTTGAATCGAAATCAATTTTCCTATTAAAATTTTGTTCCTAATTACATAGTTACCATTAACGATTGACTGCTTTTAATAAATATTTTGAATAGCAAATTGATCCGTGTACAAAAAAAGGTAAATTTTGTGTGTTCTGATATATATCTTCAAGTAAGACTTTTCCAAGGATTAAATATATTAATTATATTTGATTTTTGGATAAATTTGAAAAGTGAGAAATTTTCATTCTTTTTTTCTTTTTTTTTGAAAATCCACCTAAATCTTTGTGTGTTATTGTTGTTTGTTGATCGATAGCACCTTTAGGTTCTATCAAACTGGTCGTTGACTTCGTGATTTTTAAATTCAATTGATTAATTGATTGCCTAAATTTCTCATTGTCACCATTATTCGTCGTAATTTTAACGTGTTCAGCCGTCTTCATAATATCCACTTCAGGTTCTTTTGTTAATGAATTAACTTCTTCATAAGGCGATGAAGATAAATTAATTGTTATTGTTTTAGTATAATTTGTAGAAATTGTTGTTGCATCAAATGGTTTCTCGGTTTTGTCCAGATCCGCATTCTTCGTGGATCGTATCTCTCGATTACCATATGGTGTAGTAGCAGTATCGGTTCGAATTTCAACCCTATAATTGTATCCATTCTTTCCAGTATTTATTTCTTCCGATTGTTTCTTCAGTATTTCAAGCACCAAACTTTTCAGATTTTCCGCTGCACTTTTCCTCTTCAATATTTTACTCCATAAGCTAGGCGATAATATCACTTCTTCAGTAATTGTTTTGTTGATTACTTCTTTCTTCCCACTACTTTTCCACCAATAAACGGATTGTGTACGGAAGGTTGACGAGGAAAACATCGAATGATGATCGATTGTTGACCGTTTCTTGGTTGAATGGACTGTTTTATTCTTCTCATCTTTGCTTATTGTTGTATCCCAATTTGCACTTGTCTCCAATGATGCAAATTCTTTAAGCTTTGCCTTTCCGCTCATTGGACAGTTGCGCATTGCATCTTTAACGATATCTAAAACAACATTGGTAATCAAGATTTTGGAATGCTTTAAAAAAATTTAAATACTCTTTATAGAATTACTTTAAAGAGATGTTATTACATATATGTCGAAGATACTTACAATTTTTAAATGCATAACTATCAATTAACTCCTTTTCTATTATGGATATTTTGACGTAAACATGAAAATAATTTAGATATAGCATATTCATAACGATAACATAATTTGAGGACATTTTAAATCAACGTATATTCGAATTATTGTAACAATCGAAGTTGAAGAAACAAACCTTCACTGGTACATCTTCTGTAAAAATAATTAGTATCCCAACTGTATACCAAATCAAAATTCCCATTATGATCTCCTTCGTTCAACAAACATTTTCGTGTAAAATTACTGTATTGGAAACTTTTACATTTTATCAAGCAATCCTTCCCATCATTATTTTTCCATGTATTAGCACAAGCACATCTACAACACATAAATAAATGTTGATTTAAAAAGAAATATTTTGGAAAAAAAAGATTAAAAAACATTTTTTTCTTTTTAAGAAAATTAGCAATAAAAAGGGTAGTGGAATTCATGGAAAAAGAAAAAAATAAGTCAACTTTGTTGGTGATATTGTTAAAGATAACGATGATCCAATGTATAATAATGATCAACTTGTCTAGGATAATACTGATCTAATGTTTAACGTATCAAATGTAAAATAACGATGATTTAATTTAATAAGCGATAATATAAAAGCGATTTATTGAAAACTATCAATTTTGATGTCTTTTGTCACTTTATCCGGTATAAAATCAGAAGGAAATGTAGAAAATGGATCACTATTTTTAACATTTCATTATTATTATTGTTATTATCATTATTATTATCGCTTTCATTGCTATCAATATTATTATTATTATTATTGTCTTTATTATTATTGTTACTATTATTATTATTATTATTATACAATTGATGAAACGACTTTCTGTAATCATTATTTTCGTTATTATAGATGAAGCAATCGAAAATTTGCAACTCCACTACAATAATTTATTAATGCTATCATTATCACTACATCACCATTATCATTATTGGGTAGTGGGAATGATGATATGGTAATAATGATAGCATTTATAAAACATATAATATCAATGAATGCAGTGAAAATTTTAGTAAAATACCTGCATCGTTCTAATGAAACATCATAAAGTGTTTTATATGAAGCATTATATAACAGTTGACGATCAATCATGCCAAAACAAGATGAATTGATGATCGATGAAGGTTTTCCTAAAAAATAGAATTAAAAATTGATTTTAATAAACTTATTTGTCGTATATGAATTTGACTATCATCTGAAAATTAGAAGAAATTTAATTGAAACTTACGACAGTATTTAGAATAATAAAGTATGATTTTAAATACTATCGTAACTTTTAGTCAAATTTCCGCTAAAGTGAAGAATTGATTGCATTATATCATTCATTACTGAAAATGATTGAAAGAAATGGAAAGAAATGAATAGAAAGAAATTTATCTAATTAATAAAATAATTGAAACATTCACTTCCGGAAATATCATCATCCATATTTTTAGTTGTTTCTATCTTGCTACTTTCAATTTCTTCCCGTCGTATTTCATGATCGGTGGTAATATTGCTGGTATAAGGTGATTCTCGATCAATATCATAAATTTTAACACGATACAGATAACCATGCTGATTATCAATATATTTTTCCGGAACCTTTTTGAAAGTCAATTTCTCCTCATGATTATTCAATCGTCGCATATCAATATCGGAATTAATATTTACACCTCTGTGTGCTTGTTTTTCTTGAATTTCGCTTTCATTCAATGTATTGTTATGTAGAAATTCATAGGGCAATTTGATACGAAGTATGTGATAATTTGCTTCTAACTCTACCGGTGAATCACGTTTTCTTTGAAACTGATTCACTGTTCGCGGAATGTCCGCAAATTTCATTTCATGCAAATTTTCATGCTTACGACGATTACCGATACGAATAACTATCCAACTTTGTTGATCATCAGTACGTTCCACCGATACTTCATATTTATTAGGATTTTCTCGTATTTCATGCACTATCTCTTCAAGAAAACGTAGTTTGCTTCCAGTATTAGCATCACTGATATAAGTTTGAGGAATACTTGTAGTTGTCTTAGTTCTATTATCAAATGTTTCAGTTATACTATTATAAGTAGGCGTATAACTTCCAAGTATCTTTTGCAGATCAATCCACCATAAGGATGTTTCAAATGATTGTAAAATTGCTTTACTCGGTAACTGAATATCCCTAATCAGAATAGTATCAGTAGTAGAAGTAGTAGTTGTAATGGTATCGGTAACAGAATTAATAGAATCAACGGTTGGAATTGTTTTAGCAATCATTGGTACAGTTGAAACAGTGGTAGTGATAATGGTAGTAGTAGTAGCAGTAGTAGTAGTAGTAGTAGTTGTTGTTGTAGTAGTAGTAGTAGTAGGTGATGTTACTGGTAATAATACATTATAAACAGTTGTTGTTGTTTGAAGTGTTGTGGATTTATCTTCATCATTAGTTTGTGGAATTATTGTACTTCCTTTTTCATATTCACCTGATATTTCTGAAAATTGAAATTTAAATTTGATTAAAAATTTAATTGGTTATTATTGTTGTAAATATTTCATTGCATATTTAGCAAGGATGAATTTTCTTCTTTTCCACATTTTTTAATAATTATCATTTTATAAAATATTAAGTCCAAATCAAAAGGACAAGATAGAGTAATGGATTTGGTGGGTTTAAAATTTGAAACTTTGCATTAAATTTATGCAACTGCTAAATAATGTTAGAAGAAGTCTGTGTGCCATTTCATCCCCTACCATCCATATTCAACCAGTTATTAATTATCATGCAAAATCAAAATAAAATTTTCTTTATCTTTCCTTCGTAATACCAATAACATTTTTTAAATTAGACAATAGACAAGAAATACAGAATTTCAGATATTTCAATTTTTTTGCTACGAATTTTTCAAATGCTCCTTAAGAGATTTATTTGGCTCTGAATTTCATATGAAATCATTGTTGAAGCCCATTTCCAGAAAGCAAAATGATTCTTTTCAAATTAAATATATTTTATGCAGCAGTTTTTATTTTTGTGTTTATTTCAAATTGTAAGTATTTCGCTTCCTTTTGAAAAATTGCCTATTCCAGAAAAAGTCCAATTTCAAAGTTCAATTTCAAATTCGATTCCGATGAAAAATTCATGGAAAAGGAAAAATTGGATCCGATATGAAATTTGCAGATAAGAGAAAAGGAGAGAAGAAATCTAAAAATAACAAAAATACAACATAATAAAAAGATAAAAAAGGATGTAATAATCGTTCAATCATTTCTCTTAATATGGGAAATTTAAATGCTCACCTGCATTGCGGGTAATTTCAATTCCCGATTTTAGTATTACATCCTTTATTTGATTTAAATTATTTCCAGTTTCTAAAAAAGAAAAAATACAATTGCGAAGTTATTACTTTGCTATAATTATTATTGAGATAAATTTCTTGAATTGAAAACATTTTTATAAGCCCAAAATTTATATTTCTTTAGATAAACAAATGATCCAAGCATAAAAAGTAAATTATTTTAGCTAAAAAAAAGCATAATTTTTTTAGTTATTCGGACAAAATTACGTATATTTTTAGAAGTTACAAAATTTGCATACATTCTTAACTAGCACTTTTACTGATATCTTGAATGAATTAGTCTAAAGGATAGATATCAAATTTTTTCCAAAAGCTTCTACATACAATTCACAATACTTTCCTTGCAGTCATTTAACCATTAAGAAGGAATGGTCAGAATGTGTAAAAGTTTTGATTATCATTTGTCTGATAAATGATAAATGAATAGTTGTGAAATCATATAGGATTAATAAATACCAAAATTATCACCTGAACTTTGATTTACCTATCAATTTAAGTTAGTAGTTATTCGATTTTTGTAGACTAATAGAAAAAATAAATTGAGTTTTTATTTCTTCATTGATAAAGATGAGAAACGCTTAAGCTTATGAGTAATACATGCACGATTAATTTTTTTAGGATTAAGGTAAACCATAAATTTCGATGATTTTTCTACTTGCAAAAGAAAATTTTATGAATTTTTTTGAATTTTAAGTTAAGATGGGAAATGGAAGAAGAGAAAATGAATGAAGGCAAACGAAAAGAATTTTATGGAAATAGTTATTTCATCTTAACTTATATTTCATTAAAAGTAAAATTTAAAATAATCTAAATAGAATAATGTTTTCGCAAATTTTTCATATATTTTAAAAGTTCTATATATTGTAACGTCATGTTTTTTAGCATGAAGGAAAGATTCAAATTCTTCAAAAAGAAGAAAAGAAGTAAATAAAAGTTTTCCTTTAATTTTTTTTTTCACTTAACAGAGAGTTTCTAAAAATTTCGCACAAAATTTCGTACATATTGTCACTTAGATATGACAAAAATAGTTTTAATTTTCGAGTGGCCGAATGATTCTCGAAATTTTCATTGAAGGAATATTGAAATTGAATAAAAAAAAAAAAAAGCATACGAGTACTACTTTCAGTGGTACTAATTTTGCAAGTATCGATGCACGCGATTCGAACTAACAACCCATCAGGCGATTGATATTGTGAGTACCGTTTTGTCTGAGTACTGAAATAAGTTGATCAATAAGATAACAGATCAAATTTAGGATATTTAGAGAGAGCCCAATAGGATAAGGTAACGGAATTTCCGGAATATGTTAACCTACAAGTTAAACCAGTTTAGTTGTTCATATCTGATAGATTTTTTTTTTTTCGTCAAAAATCATTCCAGAGATGATTCATGGAGAAATTTAAAGATAGTACGAAATTTTTAAATGAGCTGTATTTCGATAAGACATTATTGTTGGTAATATTGAACAGACTGTTAAAAAGATTCTGAATTTTTTTTTTTTTTTTTTTTTTCAAATAATTGGCTTACCGACAATTTATTACCCAATTATAACTTATTGAGCAGGCATTTGCAAAGTAATTATACACAGCAGTACTGCAAAATTGTCGATAAAAGCAAAAATTGGCGCATTCATCCACCGATTTTACGCCAACACTGAAAATTGTCACTTAATTTTGTTAAACAACTGATAATATCTTAAATGAACATTGCTTATTTTTCGGATCATATGTAATGCTTAAAAATATAACATATTGATTGATTTATAGCTCCAAGAAAAATGTATCCATAATTGCTTGATTTTTTTGTTTTTGATTTTTCGTAAAACGATTAAAATATTTTTTTCGTCAAGTTCTTTTCCAATAGTTTGCATTTTAAAATAAATAAATAATTGTTGGACTAAAATTTGATCATATATAAATTGAAAAATTTTAGAGAATGAAGTTGAATGTTGTATAATTTACCGCATTGTTAATCTCAGTTCTGCTAAATAAATCTGAAATGATTAGTGCAAATGAATGAATTTGAATATTTGATGATAAATTTTTCTCAAATTTACGATCAACTTTTTTCTTCTATTGCACTTTGCTAATTTAGAAAAAAATATATAAAATTTAATTTATGAGGCGTTCACCAAATGGAAACTTGTTTACATAATAATTTGTAGGATTTTAGAGAATGTGCTCAATTATAATATTTAGTTCAAATTATTTTTTAGCTTTTTTCATCCACATCAGTGAAATTTCAAGACATCCTTTCATTTATCGGGAATAATTATGGCCCATTTAGTTTCTATACTAAAATTTAAATTTTACATTTCGGAATCTTTGCCAAAAAAATTCGCAAAAAATTATTAACACACAATATGATAACGAATTCTCTTTAACTCTACCAATTATTTGTTTTATTTTTTCATTACAATTACCAACAAATAAATTATTGTTGTAAAAATGAAGCAGCATGGCGATACGATAATAACAACAAAAGAAAAGTCAAAAACTAAAATGAATGATAGTTATTTCTTTTTAATTTTATTTTTTCAACCTACTCATTTCCACTTTAAATTTCATTACAATCAAAGATAGTACAAAGATACACACTTTATTTCTTCTTATTTTTATCTTTGAAATAATTTTTAATCAATTATCCAATGGAGGAAAAAACTAAAAGCTATTTATGCATTATTTCTAACAAAATCTTAAGAATAAAACAACTTTGCTAACCAATTTGCCTAATGAATACTTATTTCCTTCATTTTAAGCAATTTCCACAATTTCAAATTATTTTTTCAGGTAATTATAATTGGTGATAATTGTCCTTCATTTTATCAAAAAAAAAAAATTCTACACCAAAATGTTAAAATTGGAAATTGTAATAAGTGGTGTTTAAAAATTATGTCTTATTATAATTTAGTAATTAACCTCCATATTAACATGCTATTATTAATGAATGCTTTTTAAAGTTTGACTCCAAAAAATTAAATACGGCAATACACTTCATTCGATGGTAATTATTAAACAGTAATTAACAAATACTATGATAATTTTGATATTGAAGAGATGTGACACATTTCTATTCGAACAGCACTGACGAAATTAATTTTTCTTTCCATTCAAAATCAAAAAAATTTGTCCAAGAAAAATGTGACCAGTCCTATTTTACCTTATTTCATTAATTCTATAATTATTGGCAATTTATTAATTAATTATCTATTAATGGATGAAACAATTATTCAAATTTACCTTGTGTAATAGAAATCCAGTGATGATGCATCTTCATAACTTATTTCGTCCGCATAATATGATAATGTACAATTTATTGAATCACCTATAAAATTCATCGAATTGA
The DNA here is from genome assembly GCA_013365325.1 of Dipetalonema caudispina. Taxonomy (NCBI): domain Eukaryota; kingdom Metazoa; phylum Nematoda; class Chromadorea; order Rhabditida; family Onchocercidae; genus Dipetalonema; species Dipetalonema caudispina. Next base: position 78,881 of record JABVXV010000263.1, on the reverse strand, counting down.
ATTGTTATATTTATATGATCATCATTATGCTATCCAAATTATCTTAATTATTATACGAATTAAATCATTATATTGTATCGTTATCAGCATATTATTCAAATCATTACAGGAATTAAACTACTATACCAATTCATTTCTAAGTCCAGTCAAAATATATATCTCCGATAGCTAATCTCTTCGATAAATAAATTAAAATAAAAATTCTTCTAATATCAAAAGTAACTTCTGTTAGAAATTCATGCTAAGTCAAAATATGATCAACATGATAGCAATCATTGATTGATATTAGCAAAATTTCAGTTTTTTTTTTTTCAACAGAAGAAAGAATTCTCAAATTTGAAACTTACATGAAATACTGCCAAAGTGTAAAATGATTGATAGTAAAATGATATGATAAAAATAATACCAGTACATGTTCAATAGTAGCAAATTTTAGTAGAATAGGAAAAAAAAAATTAATTTATTTTTTTGTTTCGTTTTCAACTCGATTGCATTTCATCGTTTTTGAATTTAATCCATTGATGATGCAGAAAACATTCCTGGTTAATGCTAGAAAATGAAACTATAAGTTTGAAATTTGACAATGTATACTTTGAGGAGTTTTTTTTTTTTTCATTCGTCGTCGTCCACTAATTCATTTCAATTGGTATTATTAATTGCGTTGAAATAGAAGGAAAAAAGGATAATGAGAGAAATACATGGAAAGAGAAAGAAGAGATACTGAAATTATTTAAATGTAAAAATTAATAATTTAGATTTCGTAGACAAATAGTTAAATCCAAATGAAATGGATGTTATATTCTTTCATTTTTAAATACCTTGAAAAAAAGTAATCATTTCATGAATAATTTAATTTAAGTTCCAACTATACATATCTTAATCAAGCTATAATTAATATCTTATTCAATTCATATATTCTTAAAATAATATTATCATTTAATAAGAATCATAATGATTGATATATTTGAATTGAACAAATCAAACAATCAATACAATTTTAAATGATGCAGAAAGATGATGGAAAAGGAAAGCAAATTTTATAAGACTTCTAGAAAAGGAAATAGATTGTAATAGAAGATTGAGAATGATTAGATCATTAATAGATATTTAGGGATTATATCCTTTTCAACCAACCAATTAATGAGGCCATCCTTTTTGAAAGTGCAGAATTAGTTTCAAATGATTCGTTATTAACATTTTCACCATCCTTTACCGATTAACCCATTCATGAACATTCCTACTTATAGTTATTAATTATTCTATCTTTGCTTTTTTTTCCTCTTAATTATCATATTATCATTCTGATCTGATCATATTTTAAATTGATTACCATTATTACAGCTTATTATTATCAAGCAATATTTGACAGATATTTTTCAATCATTTCAAAATAATCTATTGACTTGTTATTAATTATAAATGATTTGTCATCAAAACGTCATAATCAGTTTTTATATTATTTGAAATATCATTACCATATAATCATAATTATTTCCAAGGTTTGTTTTTTAGCAGTCGAAAATGTATTAAAATTAAGTTTTAATAATAAATACAAGCATTGTCAATTGCAATTTTTGGCATGGAATGCAAATATAAAAAGACGAAAAACTGTTAAAATAAAGTAGTATCAGTAAATGATAATTATTTCATCATTTCAAATATTGAGAACAAGAAAAAATTAAATTTTCTCAAACAAAAAGAAAAAAAAAAAGAAATTAAGAAGTTTGGATGGATTTTCCGGAAGACACAATGCAAAATGATACCATCAAACAAAATGAATTTCCCTGAATACCAAAGTACTGAATTTCAACAGTGTTGTTTGATGAGATAAATAGCATAAAAATGAAAATGAAAATGAAAATATTTACAAGTTCGAGAACATTTCCCCGGTAACCAATTCTTAAATCGGTTCTATTGTTTAGTGAATTTACACAATAATTGCATTTCATTAAAACCTGATATCCTAATTTCACAAATAACTTCAATTACTCTCTAACATTCATTCAGAAATGATTGTCATTCATTTCACTTATTCCTTTTATCTAATTGTATTTGATGATTGGAAAATTTCATCGTGTTTGATAAAAATCTTTGCTGAAAGATTATTTCATATGGGATGCTAAATTTGAAAGAAAATTTCTTTCAATTTATAATAAAAGATGTGTATAAGTGGTAGTTTCAAAAGAATTGAAAAATTTTTGATGATTTAGAAAAGAAAAAACTTGATGAAAGTTAATTAAACGTATATATTATTAGCAGCATTTAAAAATTTATAATGATGTTCGCTGCATGTGAAAAGAGTTTCAACTGGTAGTTTCAGTATTTGAATAATCACTAACAATAAATTGTCAAAAAAGACTATATTTCGATAAAAATTCCGTTCCGATAATCTCTCAATTTTATAATAAACTTGTTTCCTGATCAACAGTGATCAAATAATCGTATATTTCGAAATTCCCTGGAACTCATTACAATTATTCCATCTAATCGTGTCGGTTAACACTGTGAAATTAATTTAAAAATTTTAGACTACGCTTAACTTCTTAGATTAAATATATCTTAAAGCTTGAACAGAATAAATAATCAAAAAAAATAATCAATGATCGAAATGAATTAGTAATAATATTGGTTGGTTAAATGATATAGCAGCACGATGATCCGATTAGATACGATCACATTATCAAATATGTCAATAAAATGCAAAATTAGAGAAAGGTGACAATGGAAAAAAAGACATGTCATCCAATTATTATGCAAAAAGTGATTGAATTAATTTGACGCATGTAAGTTAACCGTTGAATGACCCCATTACCTTACCATTCCTTTCATATTCTATCCTTTTCCAAACTTTTCACTTATCTTAGAACGAATAGACAAATGGGTAAGTGAATAAGTAAATAGATAGATAAACAAATAGATGATGGAATATTTTTGCATGAATTAATTTTACAACATTCCCTTTATCGAATTTCAAAAAAATTTTATTATTTTTTAGATTGCTCTGTCTTTATAAAAAGATATTGGAAAAATAGGCCAATGTATCAGTGAAATTAGCAAAATTAATTTGAGTTGAACTAATATTTCATTCTACCAATAAAGTTAAGCAAAATTAGAATTTTAGATTAAGTAAAGCAAGAGTGGCAAATCATATTTAATGTAAAAAGTTTACAATTCAAATAGGGTGAATAGAAATAGAATTAAATTTGAAATGAATTTTAGATGATTATTCAATGGAAATTCGATAAATCAACTTTCAGCATTTAATGAAAAGTTATGAAATTTGATTTATACATATTTCTAGCATTAATTTGAAATCATTTATAGAGAAATTGATAATACAAAGTAATAATTTACTGACTAAACAATTCGAAAATGCCATTAAAATACTGTAATATTCATTTTGTCTACCTACCGATGATATAATTCATAGTGACATTGTTAGGCGGAAACCGTTTAAATGGATTGTGAGCAAAAACTGATTTTTCGATTTATTATAAAAAAAGAAAAAAAAAAAAAAAAACGAAATCCCATCATTTTATTGAAAATATCTCAAAGAAAAAAGAAATTTTTTGTTTGGGAGAATGTCTCGATATTCTTGCATATCATTATAAATGATTATTTGTATTCATGAAATAAAAAATAAACAAAAACAAAGGAATGAAGAAAGGTAAGGAAAAGTAAATTATCATTAATCTTAGTGTGAAAATGTTAAATATGACATGCAATTTTAATGAAATTAAACGGTGCACATAGGTGGAAAATAAACAGGAAAAATTGGAATAAAATGTAAATCGATTTTAAAATGCTCTTTTTTTTAATTTGCAGCTGAAAAATCTAGAATGATTCGAAGTTATGAAATTTCTCATTCAAAATTTGGATTGAAACAAAACAAAATTCGCAAATTAATGTTAATAACAACTAATATGATGTCAACAGAAAAAAAAAAAGAACATAAAATAAGATACCAAATTGTTGCTGAAAATTTAAATTAATATGGGAAATTTGAAATCGAAATTTAAAAAAATGGAAATAAGTAAGAAAATGTAATTTCATTTTCAGATTTAACGAAAATTTTATGAATTATATAAGATTGAAATGCTATTTAGCAAATGCTTATATCACTTTTTTCAAAATATCTTCGCTCAAATGGTTTTTTCCTCTTTAACATCGAATTTTTTTTTTTTAAAAGAATATTAATTAATTAATGACTGCCACATCGATTCAAATTTTTTGAATTAGAATTCTTTTTTATTGTTCGAAAGCAACTATTTGAATAGTACGCGCAATGATGAATTGATAGTATTTAAAAAGAAATGAAAAAATTTATTGATGATCAAAGAAATATAATTGGATTAATTGGGGAAGAAAAGGTGAAGCAAAAAAAAAAAAGAAAACTTTTAACAAAATGAAATAGTTGTAGATGAAAGGATTTTCATTTTAATCTTTATTGAACAGACAACGAAGTTATGGTATGATGAATTAATTAGATAATAAACGTTAATAGTTTAAAATTTATTTTAGTTAAGTAAATAAAAAATATAAATCAAAACATCGTTTTTAAATATCTGAAAAGATACTACAAATTAATCAAATAATAATTTAAATGTCATATATTTGACAAAAATATGCATTAAAATATCGTCAGAAACATTACTGAACGAACTTTATTACAACTAAAAATATATTTGTTTATTTATTGGACCATAATTTATATCTGTGAGGAAATTATAATAATTAAAGAAACAAACAAAACAATAAAAAATGTATTAATAACAGATGCAATAATTCGATTGTATAAAATACAATAATTAAAAAAAAAAGAGAAGAGAAGAGAGCATAACAATATAAAAGGATATATTTAAAATATAATAAAATATTAAACAATTCAATATATCAAAAAGATAGCAATTTAGTTACATAAAAACATAATAGCTACAAATTATAAAGGAGACGAAAAATATAATAATTTAAAATTCAAAAACGAAGGAAAAAAACATAACAATTGTTCGCCATAAAAATATAATAGCGTAGTCAAGGAAAAAGTGGAAAAATATAATAACTTAAAATATAAAAGAGCTAATAACTTGACTGAATTAAACTAACTCAAAATATCATAAACATATAAAATATACCAATGATTTTTTCCTCTTTACAAATTCATTTAAATTATTTCAAAGAAAATCTTTATTTGCTTAATGCTAATACAACAACATTAGTTGATAATTAAAGAAATCGATAAGTTATACGTTTCGATGGAATATAATAAAAAATACTGGAAAACTGTTTAAAGCTTCACAAAAAATTTCAATTTAATTCAACATAATTTAAAATTAAAAAACAAAGGGAAAAAAATTTGGTGAAATATCCATGATGAAAAATGGAAAATCCTATAATTTCAAATAAAACACGAAGAAAATTTAACTTTAAAAGTGCGATGAAAATTAGATATTTTAAACTATTATCCTTTAATTTGTTTATGAAAAAAACATTTGGAATCCTTTGCTACTTTTTTGTCTTCCCTTCTAAAAAAATAAAAAAATAAATAAAATTGAAATATTTTTGCTACATTTTTACAATCTTCGAAATATCCTATTTAAAATATTTCGTAATTTTTAGTTAAGACCAAATTTAGAATGTTACTTTTCGAACCTAAAAGAAACATACGATTGTTTTAAAACCATTCTCATTACATCTGTCGCAAAAATAAATACTAACTTTCTTGGCTAATAATTTCATTCTACTAATACTTTCTCAATTAAGCCAAGAATTGAAAGTGTGGACATTAATCTGTTAACCCTTAACTATTTATAAAACAATCGAAAAAATATCGTTAAATGAGAGAATTTTGATAAGAATAATTAATTTAAAGTGAAATTTGAAATGAAATTTTTAATAGTTGCAAAAATCATGAACAAAATAGGATTAAAATTATCTTTTTTGAATTTCATTAAAAAAATTGTTGAAGGATGATAGGAAGAGGAAATGTACCGATATGATTTTGAAATTATAGTGAAATGCATTACAATGTGTTCTACAAAGTTGTTCCGATACAAAACAAATAAAAAAAAAAAAAAAAAAAAAAAGAAGAGAAAAATTTCAATCTGCTCTGCTCGTAGTATATGGCAAATTTGTGCTATTTACGGCAAAAATTACATAACCATCACATTCTTGACTTTATTTTTTTTTTTAGGTCAAATAAATCATTTTCCTAATCAATGTCCTGAATCGGATACCATTCATCTCTTTTTTGCGATTAACCAATCCTTTTTATCCTTTCTCTCTTTCACTCTTTTTTTTTTTCGTCCAATTTTTATTCTCTAAATGATATGAGAAGGATAAAATTGATTTTGATAGCTCAATATATTTAAAATAGTTGATGAAATGTAATACAATTACTCTTCCTATTATCGATTACAATCAATCATTAATTTTCCTTTCATTTTTTTCATCTACAACAGTTGTGTAATTTATATAGAAATAAAATTTTATTTCAGATAAAGGAGTAAATCAATTATTGCATGTGCATTTTAGAATGAAATTTTGACATAGCAATAGTTTAATTGCAATTTAAGTGATTAGGTATTAAGTGAAATGATTTTGCAACAAAACTGTAACAGATGAAGAAATCAGCCAAACAATTTGATATGAAGATGTTAGAAAGAACAGAATCGAAGAAGAGGAAAAAATTATCGGTACATTTAGTATTTATCTATTTATCACTAATATTTTAAATTAAGCCCTAAAGAATCATTCGTTAAAGATCTCAAATATACAATTAGGTGTTATCATCAATGATTATTTTGGATCAATGATTTAGGAATTATACTGCTTGGATATTAATTAATTAATCTTTTTTTTTGATTAAACTGAATATATCTCCAAGTATCGGATATCATCGGATATTGTTATTTGTAAATAGAATAATTAATACTTTTAACCATTATCATTATATTTATCAATTTTCAGTGAAGTCCGCCTACATAACATCAACGCAATGGAGAATGATTTTTGATTGAATTGCTACTAGATTAGCGATTGATGGAAAATGTGGAAATGGTACTGTATTCTTCAGAAGATTCGACTAAAGGCTATTTTCGATGAATTTATAGATTGCAATAAATTTGCATTTTGACTTTAGAGAATCAGTAATTATATATGTATAGATTTGAAATATCTATTCATTGTATTATTTCAACTCTTAGATTTTCGTCTGGTCTGTAAGCACAAACTGATTAATCACGGGAAATTAAATAATAGTGAACGATGGGTAATCCACCAGCAAAAGAAGATACTTGGGCATTTGGTCCCATTGGATCACCGTTTCCGGATAATCCGGTTCATGCATTGGATCAGCCCAATCAATATGTTGCATTATGGTATAAGCATGGAAAACCGATTCATGGTCGTGCATGGAATAATGGAGGAGTTCTGGAATGCTCATTTCCGTATAAGAAAGCTGAGCTAACCGGAGCTAAAGATTTGGGAGGCCAAATTCAAGTTTGTTTATTAAATTGAAATTGTTGTAAACTGATAACCAAATGCATTTTTATAGCAGATATAGAAATGTTGTAATGTTGGAAGTTTTTTTAAATTGATTTTTTATACGCAATAGCAATAGGTAATAAATTTCAAAATTCTTTTTACATTTTATTTAACCAAATTAGTTATAAGTGGAATTTGAATTTTTTCTCAAATCTATTTTAAGTTGATGTTCCAATGTTTTCAAATAATTTCAGGGACTTCGAAAATTTTTTGAGATTTTCAATCAAACTTTTCTCATGCTCTTTTCTGGCTTAACATTTTTTAGCCGACTGTTTCAGATGCAAAATGATTTCAACAATAGATATTTCTCATCAGAATCATTCTTTAAAATGTGTCAAATAAGTGCAAATTTGACTAAATGTCCCATTTTACATATTATTAGCATAAAGACTTTTCAGTGACCCCTCAATGAAAGGTCATCTTTTCAATGATTTCCTGAAACTTTAAGCAGTATAATCTTATATTTAATGAGGCAAAAATTTGGCATTCAGAAAATTTAGGTATTACAATACAAAGGTGATCACAATTCACTCGGTTTTTGGTACGAATGGATTAAATACAAAGATCGTTTCGAGAAAACCGAAGAACGACAAAAGTTGAAATGTGGCGATTCATTGCCAATTTTTTGGAAAAATCGTAAAGATGGTCCACTTATGGGTTACTTAGATGCAACCGAAATGGTTGGTTAATCCAAAGAAATGAATAGAATTCAAATTAAACGCTTATTTCTTTTATTGACAATCGAAAATGTGCATTGCAAATCATTTTGTATGATAATTGCATCATTTTAAAATTCTTAAAGCAATCTTTGATCCATTATCATCTAATGATAAATGACAAACTACAATTATTTATAGCAAATTGTTATCTTTAATTTTGCATCTTAAATAACAGGATCTTAGGTAAACAATAGTAATATGGTAATATGTTAGGTAAACAAGGATAATTTTTTGATGAGCATTATAGAATAATAGATTGGTTTTAAGTGAAATCTAGGATAATTAATTACAGAGGTAATAATACTGTAATATTCAAATTCAGCAATTATTTACAAGTAATTACTGCTTTCTTTTTTTTTTTTTTGACTTTAGAAATGAAAAATATTAAAATTTCTAATAATTTTTAGGCACATTTTTCGCATGATGGTAAAACAGAAATTTTACAAGGAACAGTACTTGATGATATGTATATTATTGTACGCAATATTAAAGGTGGACCACCTGGTTGTGAATGTAAGAAATGTTATATACCACCACCACCACCACCAAAACCCGAAGAACCACCACCACCACCACCACCAGGACCACCACCACCAAGAATTATGCGTGATGAATGGTTAGATATACGTATGGGTGATCCATGGCCAACACGTAAATTAGTACAAGCACTTGGGAAAACATTAGATACGATACCGAAAGAAGATCCAAATCAATATGTTGCATTATGGTATCAACAAGGTGAACCAATTATGGGTAGAGTATGGAAAGATAGCAATGGAAAGGTATATATTTCGTTTATTTTTTACAAATTAATTTATGAATAACAAAAATATTTCCTGAAAAAGAAAAAAAAAGTCTGATATAATATTTTTCCGGGAAATCAAAACGAATTCGTCGATATCAATCAGTTGAAATTATGCTTATTTTAAATTAGATTAGCATATAATTCTAAAGATAACATACAACATAGTAATGAAATCGTTAAGAAATTAAAAACACAAAATAATATAGAAGTAAAGAAAAAAGTGAAATAGATTAGTGTAGTCGGATAAAGATGTGATATTTGACGGAAAGAAACATAGACTGATATGTATCTGAATTGGATATTCAGATAATTATACTTTAAATGAAAAGATTATTAAATTCATAAATTTGAACTTGATTTAAATCTGTTTCAAAAATAAATTCAATTTTGAAGTCCTTCTTATTATCCTTACAGCTTCCAATTATTTTATTTGTTGAATCCAAATGTAAATTCAAATTTAAAACTGAATGTTTCCTCCCAATTCATAGTTTGAAAATCGTAAAAAAAAAAAAAAATGAAATTAAATTAAAATTATATTACAGGTAGCAGCAGCATTTGGTTGGAATGGACATGAATATCGTGATAAGATTGGTTCATTACAAGTATTAATCGAGCTTGGACATCATGTACGTGGCTATGATTACTCTTGGCAACCATTCTCGGTATGCGGTACATTTGGTGAAAAAGAATGGCTTCCGGTTTATGTCGATTATAAGGGAATTATTTCACCGTGTGTCATTACATGGGAAGGAAAACAAATCCTTGGAAAGGTGAAATTTGAATTTTATCCCAATCATTTTCATCGAGTAATTGTTCAGATGTTGTAGCATCGATTAGCTAGCTGATAGATGACAACAAGTTTGTTGAATTTAATGATCGGGATCAGAATACATCCTGATTGGATTGATATTTATAAAGATAAGGATTGGAAAGGAAAGAGAAAATTTGATACGAGATTGATTAATTTGAATTTAATAAAATCTTTGTTAGAAATATATTTGTTCATAAATAATAAAATGAAATGAATCCCAGCAATGATAAAAAAATGTAGGACAATAAGAGAAGAAAAGATTATATATATCTATATGTATTGATCATTTAAAGCAATTAAATGAATCATGGAAGAAAATGAATCATTCGGACTAAATTATTTATTTAAATTTTATCATTTAAATTTGACATTTATGAGAACTAGTGTTACAATGCATTTTTTCTTCACTATTGAATAATTAATAATTAAATTAATTTAATTTTACTAATACTCTAACAATTTCTTTAAATCTATATCAGAATAGTAGATAATTGGCAGAATTGACAAACACACATACACTTTATCCTTCATCTACTACCATATATGCAAAATCTATCTAACTCCAACAACTTATAAATTAATCATTTCAATTTACCAATTAATTACAGGTTGATATTCGTAACGAAAAAGCAAGTGCGGCATTTTCCGGCAAAGAAAATATCCTCGTTGGTCCACAGGTACAAACACAATTAGTGCTATGTCGTAAAGCAAGACCAGGATATCATTTCGAATAATTTTATTCCTACTGAATGCAAACTTATGCTGATCTTAGGAAAATAATATATGAATGAAATAAATTTGAATTATGTATTATTGTAAGGTACAGAAGAATTTATTACTTAATAGATTTACAGTAGTTGAAATGCCTATAATAATATAACAACGGTTTCAAAAAGTGACGGAAAATATTTCTGGAAGTCTGACCATCCCTTTTTTTATCCCTTCCTCACTTATTACTAAAGTAATCCATCATTTCTTCCCGAAGTAATGTTCATATATTAACATTTAACATTTCTTTAGATCCATTTCTTTAGTTTACATCCAATCCAAGTAATCCTCGTTTGGCTACTTTTTTACCGGTAATTCGGCAAGCTTTTACTAACACCTCCCTTAAACTATTACCCTCATTTAGAAAATGTATACAACATGCGATAAAGCAATCTCCAGCTCCAAGTGTATCAATAGCTGGTCCAGCTTGTATATATGCATCTACTGATATCATCTCTCCATTTGCAGTATGTCGGGCAGCTGCACCCTGGAAATAAACTATTAATAGCAATAGCTAATCGAAAATAATAAAATTGGAAAAATTCTTTCAACACTGACCAATTTAAAATAACAATCAGTGTACTGCAGAATATCCTAAAATGCTAACGTAATTGTGCCAAAAATTCTCTTTTAAAAGAATGAAAAAAATTCAAAGAAAAGTATATGAAGCTAATTTTCAAATTACTTAACCTGCTCATGATTCGAAAGTGAAACAAAAACAAAAAAGAAAGGAAGAAAACTAATTTTTCAAAAATTAAAACCTGTTCAGCCCACGGACAAATTACAATGGCATGTGAAGCACCGTATTTTTGTTGTATACCGAATACAGCTTCTTCTTTATTCTGGAAACCTTTCTTCCTAAATGTAACATGGTTGTTAGCAGTAATTTAAAAATATATGTTTAGTGAAAGTTATCAATTTATTTCATTACTTTTTCCGAATCCATATCGTTTTGATAAGTATCACTATGACAGCAGGTTAGAAATCTATAAAGCATCCAAGTATTCCCTCTGAATTCTCGAAAAACACAAAGAAAATACTTCCCTGTGTTCGGTACGTCACAATCGTGATGTGAGATGACATGAGATAGCATCTTGGATTATCTTAACGCTATCAGTGCTTTGAAACTATCACTACCATCACTATCACACTGATAGGAAATTAAATGAAATGAATTATATAACATATTGTCTCATTTTTGACATTTGGTACTCCCATCCAGTAATTCTGAATTCATCGAGAAATAATTGATCTGATTTAATGAATTTCTTCTAACTATTCTTTTCAAATCATTTCTTTGGATAACAGAAGAATCTAAATACCTCATGGATTTATATAGAGACCAAAATGTTAAAGATAGGAAGATACCTTGCAAAATCTTTCGACACAAACACAACATCTACAAGTGGTATAGCAATTTCAAGAGTTTCAAAATTTCGAACTTTCTCACATTCCAACGATATTTTTGGCTTTTCATTATTTTGTCGCGATACAAGAACGTACTGTATCATCGAAATAAGATTTTCAAAATTTCTTCCTGGAAAAAAGTATGAAAGAAACCAATCTTATGAAGGTAATTGCATTATTAATTTTAAAATAAAAAAAAAAAAAAAATATGAACCTTCGAAATGTATCCAAGAAAAAATACTGATATCTGGAAAAGCAAGTTGGAATTCTTCGCAATTTGGCTCCTGCAACTGCCCCCTGCAGTAATATTATAAGAGCATACATATATTAGATGCCTGAAATTCAAAAAAGTGTTAGCATTTAAACAATAAGTAATGTCTTAATTAAAATTATCAAATCCCTTACATTTGAAGTAAATTTTAAATATTAACTTGAACAGATCCATTCTTGAGTTAATTTCCTGACTTCCATATTATGCATTAATACTTTCTCTCTTTCGTAATATAAACATGTAACATATGAATGAATACCTATAATGCATAATTGTTCTTGAGCCAGTTTTCTCATTAACAATAACTGTTGATGTCGGCAAATCACCACCGAAACGATGAAGACAGTGTTCCGATGAAATACCAACCTTGGCCAGTAACCTTAAATCCTCTAAAGAAACTTTTGTCAAAATTAAACAAATGTAAATTAAGATCAAGATTAACATGATTATAACCTATGGTGAAAATCTAGAAACGTCCTGTTAGCAAAATGTTTTAAAAATTAATATGCTTACGAAGTAATAATAGTGCAATTGACTGGAATTACAGAAAATAATATCGAATAAGGATTGAGTTGACTTAAAACGGTTACATTATTGGTAGCATTACCTCCAGCTGTCCAAATCTACAACAATATCCAAACTATCAGATTCTCTCATTCTTGCAATATGTGTTTCGATGGTTTACTTATTTAATATAATTAACTTTTGCCAGATGATTAGGATGAAATTGCAGAGAATAATTTATGTCGAAGAGTAATTCATTAATTATCCAAATATATTATAACGTCTTTATTAGTTTAGTACTGTATGGTACTTTGGAAAGCTGAACTGGCAAGTAGAGAATTTATAAGATGAATTAAATTTAAAGAACAGTATGGATCTCTTTAATAGTTTGCTAAGCGATAACAAGAAAAGAAAGAAGAGAACCTTAATTTCAATTAAGATTACACACTTGTATCAAATCGTTTTCATAATACAACAAACAAAAAGTGATTTCACATTCTAAATTACCTGTTTTAATATTCTGGAATCAGTGTCTTCGATTGGATAGCTACTGACGTAATTGATTATATCAACGCACGACAAGCCAACAACAAGGATTCGTTTATCCATTTTAGAATGCTAGAGGGATGAAATCAAATTTTTGGCGCTGAAAGGGCAAAGGGTGAGAAAACAAAAACTACTCTTGAACTGGAGGAGTTCAGTTCTTTACAATTTGAATCTTTTAAAACTTTCGCAATATCAATCTTTTCTCTCGCCATGTGATCGAAATCTTAAATATTCATGAAAACCAAGCATGTCTTCCACAAAATTTTCATTGGATAAAGCTTCCTGCCAACAAATGATACGAAAATGGTCGCATCTTAACATTAGTTGCTATGTTTAACAAAAACCAGAGATGCACAACTTCATTTTCCACAAAAAGATCAAAAAATCAACGGCAAAAAAGCAAAATTCGCAACAAAGCAAAAAGAGAAATTTTTAGGAAAAAATATCTCAAAATCAACAAGTCGGACAGTTTCATCACACTGATTTGTACTTTACAGCCGGGTACTTCACTAAGCTATTTTCCGTTCTGAAAAGCTGATCATGCGATAAGAACATGAACACATGAAAAAAAGTGTGGACATGAAAAACACAAATGGAACATTCAAGAATGGAGTCTGGGCAGCGTACTTAGCAACGAAAATTGAAAAATAATTCCAGCTAAGCAACTGAATAAATTAAGGAAAAAACAGCCTATTACACTTCTACTGTTCTTCCTAAAGTATTAAGAACAGGTAATTATCCCTCTTTCTACATAAAAATCAAAAACAAAGCCCAATAACACCAAAACCAATTAAGACATATTTAGAGGATGCAGAAGTCCACCGGTTGCGTCCCTTAAAACTGATACATTACAGAACATTACAAAAAGATTTATAAAACGGAGTTAAAATTTTCTTCCATTCATCTGATCGATAATCCTTCCGACAATTTTGCTACTTTTTTTTTCAAATCACCTGTAATGAAAATTTAATGAGATTTTTAAAATAAAAGCCATAATATTAAGTACTGACTTGATAAATCTGAATCGTTAAACTTTTCAAATTGAGAAAACTCTATTAAATAGAGGACTTAACGTTGACAATACGTGTTGTAATGTAAAGTTAAACCTTATGACTCAAATTATGTTATTCTCCATCAAATGCAAACAACTCCGATCATAAGGAGTAAAAATCAACGTAGAAAAACTGAAATACTAACAGCTTTGTTCATCAATCCATTGCAGAGCATCCAGTTGACGCCTAAGAATTTGTGCAATTTGGTCTGCCGTTTCAGCCTCGTCATCGATACCTACACTAGTTCTCTGCAGTTCTTTAACCTGAAAATTTAAGTTTATCCAGTAAACGTTTCGAGTTCTGCATGCAATACAGAAATTCTAATCCATAAAAGTTATGCAAAGGCACCTGTTCGATAATGTCACTGATGTCATCATCAGCTTGCTTTAGCTGCGCATCAATCTGTAACTGTAACTGCAGCCTAAAATAGGGTAAATTATTAGCAATTTCAAGATTAATTTACACCTCGTCTGAAACCAAGCGGCTGAACGCATAAAAATTCATATCAGTTGTAATAATAACATTAGATCAATTATTATGTTGTCAAATAACGAGAAATTTACAATTGACAACAAGAATTTTTCAATAAAAGGAATTCGTAATTGTTTTAAGATAAAAAATTACGAAATTCAAACAGCAAAACGAGCTTGATCAAGCCGCTAACGTATAAAAAGCAAACTTACATAGCTTGTCGCTGCATGTCGGCATGAGTAGCTACACCCGGATCTGGCAGTCCTATTGGTGCCATTTCGGTCCAATCACTAAGACCCAAAGCCTTCTCCAGATCAACAACCAAAGCCTCAAGTTCGGTTTGCTGCTGAGAAATGAAATCTACAGCATGCAAAAACCGGTCCTTCTCCTCTTCCAGTTGTTTGATCTCTTCGCTTACATCAAGAACCTAGAGTAATTAATTTACGCAATTATGTTTCCATGACAAAATGAAATCCAAAAAAGAAATGAGAAGTTCAGCATACTCGTTAATGGTGTGATTACATGCTGAACGCGATCAAGTATGTAACTACGCAAGTAACAAATATCTCGATTATCGGTAATTAAGAATATTACATCATTTGTAACTAAAAATTAATGAATAATTTTAAAGAAAAACTAAATCCGAAACAAAAAAAACAGAAAAGTGGGCGTAAGTTTTGCAGAAAAGGAGACAAAAAATCGAAAGCAGTACCTTTTGTTGATTTTCCCGCAAGACTCGATCATACGCATTCAATTCCAGTACTTGGGACATAAAAACACGTTGCTGTGCTTCGACATCAAGTGTTAAACGGTTTACAAGTTGCTCCAGTTGTCCAAATGTAATCGGCTTGTCAGATCTGAAGCAAATTATATATATAGTACAGATGACTGTATATGTCTAACAAACGAGTACGATAAAAAGAGCTACATAAAAATTAAAATGTAGGATTAAATATCCTAATCAAAATGTTTCTAGATATTAAGAAAAAACTAGGCGTACTAAACAAGATCAAATATCAAGATTTTTATCTTTATGTTTGTGGGAAAATTATTTCTAAATTTTCAGTTTTTGAAAAGACAGTATACAAGAAATATTCTTAAACCGATCTCTGATTGATCACTTTCCTCTCTCCTTCTAGCCATTTCTTTTTTACATTTTCCTCTTTCAAAAACCAAAACTTCCTCACATTTCCCTCTTCCAGAAACTGGAACTCCAATTATAACTTGGAAAAATATAACTCACGTAATAGCAGTAGCAGCGGGAATAACACCAGCTAAAGCACTTGAAGTAATTGTGGAAGTAGTAGTTGTAACTGCTAAGGTAGAAGCAGTTGGTGGCAAAACAGCTGCAGCTGTTTTCGATGGATATAGCAATGAAGACAATGCTGAACCGGTTGATGTCACCGTACTTGTGGTAGATATACCGGGAGTAGTTGTGGTGGACTGTAAAAACGACGTCATAACTGGTAACGAAGCGGTACTTATTGCTGTTGCTGTTGTTGATACTGATTGCCCACTACAACAAGTAATCATTGTCAATGATGATTTGCTCAGTGAAATCAAGGAAAATTTAATATATTTTAACATAAAAACAAAGGAGGTAAAACGATTACATTGCTCTTTATCCATGAGATTAAAAACAAGAATAAAAATATAGTAAAAAGCCTAATCACCAAGTACATGCTTGAAACCAGGATATTCCAAATTATTAATAAATTAAGTCCATACCCAGCGTAGTTCTAGTGTAAAAACATATACAATGTAAAATACTTACAATGCAAATCCACTAGTTGCTACGGTAGTAATTGCAGTTT
Organism: Dipetalonema caudispina; assembly: GCA_013365325.1. Lineage (NCBI taxonomy): Eukaryota > Metazoa > Nematoda > Chromadorea > Rhabditida > Onchocercidae > Dipetalonema > Dipetalonema caudispina. Next base: position 62,171 of record JABVXV010000263.1, on the reverse strand, counting down.
GCGGTGTAGCACCAAATAATGGCACTGTCGAAGCGGTTGAAGTCATGCTGGGAAAAAATGATAGGTGACAATTATATAAAAATAGTTCGGGAATGGAAATTTCAAGAAAATTTCTAGCAAGGATTGCAGCCAACAGCAACGATATGTAGTGACTCTATACACATTACTCAAACAGTAAAAAAAAATAGTCCGAAAATTAATCGCAGACACTAAAAAAAAGTGTTTTTACTCCATAAATCCAACCAACTTCTTGACTTTAAAAACCAAACTCGAATAAATTCAATTAGAGAAAGAGAGATGGAAGGCTAAGCTGTGGCAATAAACTAATTCCATTATGAAAGTGGTGATCATATTGTAGCGAGGAAAAAACAGTTTTAAATATTGGCTGGACTTTTGTAAAATTCATGATTTAAGCGAAACGAGAAGTGTCAATTGCACTCTCGGAGAGAAAGAGTGAGAAGCACTGCAGGAACATTCAGTTATTTCGTGAATCAGTCGGCCCACAAGTTTCAATTAATTTAAGATTTATAAAGACTTCAATCGCTATTTTCTATAAAAGCGTAGTTGTCTGATGATAAAGATTACACTCGTTCCAGATACAGAACAGTAGAAATTGAAATTGATTTAAATTTTATGCTTATAAAAAATCACCTCGCTACTGGTTGTGCCAACGGTAATGCATTCAGTGTTGGTGCGAGAGCTGAAAATTGAGATATTACAGACCTCAGAATGTGCACAAAAAAATGCTTATAAAAGTAATAGCATAAAATTCTAAAAGTACCTGAAGATCCAAAGGTAAATGCAGCGGTAGTAGCTGGTGTAAGTGAGGTGGCCGATACTGCTGATCCATTTAGCGGAACTAAATACGAAATACTTCTCGAAAAATAATTGTGATATAAAACAAAATGGGAAAATCTTTAGAGCTAGAAAAAGCAATTTGTGAACCGATCGTTCTAACCACTTTAAATCCTAAGTTTCTATCAACTGCTTAGTCATTACAAATCCAACAAAAAGCGTTTGCATTTTGGAAGAACCAAAACGAACTACTTTAACTATCGACAGCTCAAAAGCGTATTATATATATTCTGCTTCTCAGAGTAAATCCTACAGTCATATATCAAACAATCTTTGAAAAAAGCTGCAAATGATGGAATAGAAATTCAAAGTCGAAAATTATTCAGTACTTGAAAAAAACGTAAGAGGATTATGCAGTTATCGACTAAGGATATGTGTAAAAAAATTATTGTTTGAATTAGAAAAGGAATTTTGTAAACAGTGGACTTTACGCCAAAAAATATGGTGGAAATTTCACCTGCAGTACCAAAAGGGAGCATTGTAGTACTGGTTGTAGTTGCTAATGACGGCGTTAGAGTTGCGACTGCTGAATCTGAAAGCAAATGAAAAGATGTAACAAGTCAATTGGATCGAGAAAAAGTTTATTAGAACCGAAATTTATTAAAATAGGCTGAAATGACACAAGATATCTGATATTGACTGTACTTCTTTTAGTGCCACATTCTTATTACAAATGCTGATAAAGCACTGTTTGATAATTTATCACCTAGCGTTCCATTACGAGTGCTGTTGCTTTTGTATGCAAATCAATATGATATTCAGTTAGAAAGTTATCAGCAGACAAGTAAGACTTGGACTTCTTGTACTAAATATCCCTTATATCAATGCTTTTCAACAAGAGGTTAGGAAAGAAAGAAAATTCAAACAAAACACAGGAAAAAAAAACACCCAAAATATTTTTTAAAATGTCATGAAAACTTGACATGCTCCAACTATATTCGAAATCAAGTAGAACAAAAATATCTGAGGCGATCTGAAACTGCTTTATCAGTGGAAAAAACAAAGTCCCGACAAGTAAGCTATATTCATCCTAACTCTATTATTTCCTTATTCGTAGTCAGATGAAAATATACATATAAAGTGCGTAATAAAATGCGTGGGATGAATTTCAATATTCCACAAAAAGCATATAAAAGATAATAACGGATTCTTAAAAAAAAAAAAAAAAAAAAAAAAAAAGGAAAAAACGAAATGAATATAGCGAAAGGCACAATTATGCCAACGAATATGCCAATGAACTGAAATGAATAAATGAACTGGAGAAGTACTTCGCAAAAAATCTCAATATAATTTATGGAAAAAACTCCAAGCATCGATTATCAAAAGGCCTTGTAATACGAGCGGTAAGTTTAATCCACTCTGTGATCCAGAGCTACGATCGCTTGATGATTGCAGTCAATATCCACACGATTTATCTACAAATTCTCAAACTAATTTCCCAAAACATTAACATAACTTTAATATGCATGATTATACCGTTTAATCCAGATATGGACGTCGTAGCTATCGTAGAAGATGTTGTCCCTGATGTAGTTTTAGTCCCAAGCAATCCGGCAAATGGAGGAGCTGCCATGGAAGCAGCAGAGTCGAATACAACAGCAGGTGTAGTAGTAGTCGTAGTTAATGAAGGTGCAGAAGAACCAAACAAAGATGATGCTGTGGTTCCAACTACAGGGGCCGTAGAGTTGAAACCAAAAGATAATGCCGGTGCCGCAACAGCAGTAGTAATTGTAGTAGTAGCAGGTGCAGTAGTGCCAACTACCGTAGGTAACCCAAATGTTGATTTTGCTAAAATTATTGCATTTCAAATTATCCTTAATAAAGTTTATTTCTTTTAGCCTAATTCGACAGTTATCAAAAATTTTCAAAGATAACTTCAGGGTGTTTCAGAATATACAGAGTTCATCATAATTACTCGAGAATGATTGCATCCCAGTTCCATCTTCGATGCTCTTATTAGTTTAATATATTCTCAAAAAGCTTATCGAAAACAAAACCGAAAAGGTCAGAACAGACGACATGTAAAATCACCCTAAAGATATCCTAGAGGGCACTATAAACTAATGGTTATCAACAACTCAAAGGCAGAACCTGTAGTAGGGGTACCAAACAAAAATCCAGTTGTTGAAGCGCTGCTAGATGTTGTAGCGGTAGCTTGACCAAATAAACCGCTGGAAGTTGATTTCTGACCAAAAAGGCCAGTCGATGAAGCACTAACAGTTGAAGCAGCAGATGCAGCTGTAGCAGCTGGTTGCAGTGTAGCAAGTCCTGAAAAAGGGAGAAATCTTGAAAATTCGAAAATAGTCTTTGAAAGGAATTAGTACGGAACAAAAGCTGACGATGATTTTTTATGCACATCCAAACCTGGAAAGGATCTACCAGATGAAATAGTCCAACTTGAAACATGAAATTTCTATTTCATTGTAGTTTAGAGTAAGACAGCAGAAAATATCTTCCTTTTTTGGTAGACATTTAGATCATTCTAAAATTCAGGTTGAACATTATAAAGGAACACTCAACTACGACTTCGCTCAGTACCACGATATTGAATTCTAGGCAAAAAAGATCTCAATATATTTCAAAATGAAAAAAAAATTGAAAATCTCAAGCAAAAAAAAGATTACCAAACAAAGAGCCAGGAGGTTGGCTATTAGAAGTTGAAGTACCAAATGAAAATAGAGCTGTACTAGTTGTTGCAACATTTGTCGTTGTAACTGGTGACCCAAATCCTAAGCCGGCATTCGCTGCTGAAAACAATCTTTGCAGTAACGTCACACTCAACAATGATCAGGTTAGGAGTAAAAACTACTAATGATTGTTAAAATAAGACCATAAAGAAAAAATCAGGTGCTCGGTCTCTCCGAATTCTATTATTGGTATTTTCCGGGAATAAAATTCAATGACTACCAGACATAAACATGACATGTGTCAAAAAGTGATATATATACGACAAACATATGAGAAACAACCAAAACAAAAAAATAACTAGTCACCGTAAAGGAAATCATAACATATTTATATGATATCCTCAAAAGGTTTATAAAATATAAATAAAGAATAAGTAAGCCTTAACCAGTTACCAGTTGTTGTTGTTGCTGGTGTAGTCCCAAAAAAAAGACCACCACTGCTTGGTTGCGCATTTGTAGTGGTGGTTGATGTTATTGTTGCCGCTGGCGATGTAAGATTAGCGAACAGGGAAGATGGCTTTGCACCAATACCTAAGATTATTTCAAAAACATAACTCAATCTGTCGGAATTTTCTTGCAACCTTTCCACAGCAGAATGCATATTAAATTAAAGTAAACAACTGTACAGTTGATATCATGAACATTGTTATAATAAGAGATTTAATCACGTTAGGCATATATTTCTGTATAGATGAAAAGATCCTACTAAAATCAAGATATCTGAATACTAATTTTATATAAAAACTACGAAAATTACTCGATTATCTAATGTATTGTAATATGAAAGAACCATCAATGAATCATTCCTTTCTGATACAATCCAGTGATGCCAACTCCAAATTTATCTCAATTTACTGATGTTACTATCAAACGATAAGGTTAAGCATAATATAACACGATAAATAACAAAGAAACAATCAACTTCTACCTTGCTACAAGTTTTTCAAAAAGTTAGATTCAAAAGTAAATTATATCATAGAAAAATGATGGAATACAAAATAAACTCAGAAATCGTGAGATTAGAAATTAACTTCTACCAAGCGATGGCGAGAAAATTGATGCAGTCGTATTTGCAGACGCCGTCGTTGTTGCTGCTGTTGTTGTTGTTGTTGCTGCTGCTGTCAGTGGTGCTGTAGTCGCGGAGGTGCCAAATAAACCACCAGAGCTATTGGCCGGTTTAGCTCCAAATGTAAATCCACCACTGGCAGTTGTCGAAGGTGAATTGGCAGATGAAGCAAATGTACTGCCAAAAATACTTCCTGTTCCTGGAAAAATCTTTCGGGAATTCGCAAGATAATTAATATGAAGGTCATCCAATCGTTCCATCGGAAACATTTTCAAGTTCTTTCAAAAAACTCCAAGCTGGATATACGTTGGCAAGTTCACCTCCAATGAAGCCTTGAATACTAACCGATAACTAAGTCGGTCAAATACATATCGGTACTGGACTGTAATTTCTATCAATAAGCCGAAATCTGTTTTTACTAAAGCCTGTTCAAAATGAATCCCAGCCTGTTTAGTTGGAAATCCAACCTATTTAGTACCTAACCAGGAAATTATCTATTCATTGCTACCTCCAAAGCGCAACAAATTATCTACATTGAATCTCATGAGAGCAACGGGAAAAAAGTATGCAGAGAATAAGATCTTCTGTGATCAATTCAAATTAAGAAAAAATGAAAAAGTAATAACCTTTATTGGTTGTGGATCCAAAACTGAAACCGGTACTCGAAGCAACACTTGTAGCAGTCCCACCAAATGACAATGGTTTCGACGTGGCGCCAAAGGAGAATCCAGAAGATTGTGTAGTAGTTGTGGTGGCAGTTGTTGTCGTGGCATTACCAAAAGAAAATAACGGTTTTCCAATTGTTCCCGGTGTACCTGTTGTTGTCGTATTTGCTGTAGTTGAAGATGATCCAAAGGTAAATCCCGTACCAGTTCCCTTCGAACCACCAAACATACTCTGTTAATTTCACATCATTTTGACAATTTTCAACGATAAATTCTTACACATTACTACATTAAATCAACAAGCATATTCGGAATCATTGAATGCTTGCATAAAATCAAACAAATTAAACGAATATCATAATATTATTGATGAATTGCTTAGAAAAATGCATCCAAAACCAGAATTTAATGAGTTTTAAAACTTTACAACATCAACCGCCTATTGAAGAGATAATTTAAGAAATGAAACTAGACCAGGACCGGAACCAGAAAACCGGAATCACAAATCAAAGAAACAACGAACAATTGAAAAAACAACCAACAGAATAGTCGTTCATATTTTACAACCGAAGGAAGGTTTTCGTTGCAAGAAATAAAAAAAATAAAGGAGCATCCTTGCAATTGTTCTTTATTTTCTTATTTCTACGTAACTCTGTCCGTTGGTTATACTTCGTTATTGTTTGTTGAATTAAAATATTACGTAATTTTAGTCGTTCAAATGTTAGATAAACATTAATTTGTTAAATATAGATTACTAAAGTTTATACGTGTGTTGCAAATTATGATTAAACTTACATGCGTTAAAAGATAACACGAAATAATATGGGAATTAAAACATATATAATTTGTAGAAATTAAAAAATCTAATTTTTTTTCGTTAACAAATAAACGTATGATGCATTTTGTTAACGTTTAAATGTGTAGCATAATACTTACGTGGAAAAAAGTTGATAATATGTAAAGATTTGGAAAAAAATACGTAACGCATAAGACATAAAAGAATTGTAACATAATTTGTTGAAATAATTGTAATATATTCAATTAGCATTCTTTACCTTAAAATATAATGCATTAGAAAGTAAATTATACAATTATTTTATTGAATTTAAATGTCAAAAACTTCTAGATGTAAAATATAATATATGGTTGATAAAATGTAATATTTAATGCATGAATGATATAATGTTGCATATTATTTGTAAGCTTAAAATTCGCTTTAATACTTTAAAATTATATGAATTAGGGAATGGATTATTCATAGTCCATGTAAGATTTGTTTCAAATAATAAGGCCAAATGAATCTTAAGTAATAACAGATAATGACAATCATAATTGTCATAATTTCAAGCATGTTTTGATCGCAATTGTTATAATTTCACGCATGTTTTGATGGTAAACTTCAAACTTAGCTTTAATAATAATCAATCAATGAGATAATTAGGTAGGTGGTATGATAAACTTTTGGTTAATAAGCTCATTTTCATTATTTACATCATTTTTTTTATTATTTCATATTAAACTTGTATTATTTGAAGATTTTTTTTACCATGTAATAAGTCATTTATACAATGAAATAATTACTGTATATTATTAAGTTTATCTTTCCTCTCTCTCTCTCTCTCTCTCTGTTTTGTTATCTTACTTGAGTATTTTTTTGAAATTATTCAATTGAAATTGATTATCGTACTTAAATGAAAGCTTATTTTGATTCATGTTAATCTATGAACAAAACAACTATAATATGAGAGCAATTTTTTTTTTTTTTTACTCAAATTTTTTTCTACTTTGATTAGATTAGTTTCAACTTAATTAACTTTTTTGATTAATCATATTGTCAGTAATCTTTTTTTTTTTTTCTGATCATCTATGAAGATGATAGGTCAGCTGTTGTCTCTAAAAATCGATTAGCTCAACTATGTCATTTATTTATCTGATGTATACATCACAAGGAGTATTTTTGCCGCCAAGAAAGTTGTCATTCAATAACATCGACCTGTTGTGAATAATAAATTACATGCGTATACTAACAGGTATATGGGTGAGTTATATTACCTTGATTCTACAATTATAATTGATATAGGTTAACAATAGATTAAAAATCGTAGATATCGTCAAAAGAAATTCATTTCATAATAAGTATAAATTAATTACATCATATATAAGTTATTTCTAGTAAGTAATTTTTACTTTTATAATTAATACGTACTATATTAATTGAAGTAAATATACCTTAATTATTGATATGGTATTCATTACAACTGCTGTTTATATACATTTTAATTGGAATGAAAATTTTAAATAATTTTTAGGAAATTCTCATTTGTTAATGGAATGTTTGAATGTTTGAATTTCTAAATTTAAAAGTGTAAAAAGAATTGGTCACTTGATTAGTAATCTTTTTTACTCAAGTTGTAACTGAGATATATGAACGATTAAAACATATAAATGGTTTTCATCACATCATGTAAATAAAGTAACTGAGATATAGGTTAGATTAGATAAAAATAAACAAAATTCATGTGCGCTAGATACAGGATACAATTAAATATGTCAATTTTTTGATAATTCATAGTTTATAAGGTCAGTGGTTTCGTTCTTTTGCAAAAAGAAGAAAAAAAAAGGAAACTCCATACCCGATCTAACGATATCAATGTTATAAATCTGATCTAAACAATTTGCACCATTTAATTTCTTAAATTTCATTTATGTTCATTTTTTCCTTCACCCCAATTGAGACGTCGCTGTACGCCGTATCTCAATTACTCATCCTCTTCGCTGTTTCCGTTCCCCATTTTCCTTGTCGGCTACTCTCAAATCAATCATTGATCCTTCAAATTATTGCTTATTTTTAGAATTTAACAAACGAAAGGTCACTTTATCATTACTTAAAGAAATAATCTATCGAATTTGATAATACATTTCTAGCATTTGATTATTTTAAGATTAAATATTAATACTAATATCAGTCAATTTGAACCTTGCACTTTTGATACATCCAATTTCAAAATGTCCCTTTAGCGAGATTCCCTTTTTTTTTTTCCCATTCCTTTTTGTTTTTTTTTTTCGGTACCTTGCATGTGTATGCCATTCTAAATCGAAAAGCTATTTCCATTCGAATTCATTTAAACGGTTGGTGAACGGTGGTTATTCCTGTTCTATGCAATCTGATTGGGAATTGTTAGTTTTTGGGATTTTATTCTTTTTGAAGAATAGAATAGGAAAAAGTTGCATAATCCATAAACCGGAAATTTTATGCAAACCAAAAGTACGATAATATTGCTTACGAAAGAATGATGTAAATGTGCATATAAATGATTGTTAACTGTGGTAAATTAGGCCAGCATATCTTAAATTTTATATCAATGAAATAAAATTGATTCTGTCAGTAATAGACTTTATTCTGGTAACACACTCTTATCTATCCTCTCCTACTATTATTGTTTTATGATTATAATTACTATTATTATTATTATCATCTCGTTATTGTTTACTATTATTATCATTATTATTATTATTATTATTTTCCTGGTTTTGTTATTGTCATTTTTATTACCATTATTATTATTATTATCATCATTATTAGCATTTTTTTTTTGTTGTCATCATTATTATTGCTATTAGTTGTTGCTGTTATTTTTACATCTATAATATTCTAACAATAGTGATAATTTATTAATAATATCATTACTATTTTATGACTATTATCATTATTATTCTCATACTTTTCAGAATATCCATATCAGCTTAGCCTGAACAAATAATGCATCTACTTTTTTCTAATACTTTTAAAAGTTTTTACTAACAAACAAAAAAAAAAAGAAAGATAAAAAGACATTCCTTTTGCTCTTTTGCATGCCTTAAATAAAGTTCTGTGCTGCTAGGCTAAACTTCTAAATTATAGCGATAGCAATCGATGTCAAAAGCCTACGATGGGCCTAGTGTGGAGAGGGAAAGAGAAAAGTAATCATTAAATGTATGTATGCTTATATGCATTTATGTTTCAATGCATTTCCATACCACAATTTATTATAATAAAATTCCTTTTGTCAAAATTTTAATCCTTTTTTTTTTCTTTTTTTTTTTTTTTTTTTTTTGTAGAAAAATTTTTATTTAGTTTTAAGCATTCAAAATTCTTCGCCTTTTCCTTTTTCAATCCTTTTTTTTTTCCTTCCTTTCTTCCTCATTCCTTCATCCATTCGTCATTTGATTTCTTTTTTTTTTTTCCTTTCTCGTTTCAATTTATTTGAATTATTAATGATATGAATTGAGAAAGTAAAAAAATTTCCAACTATAACCTTTTGACATTCGTATACGACAACAGCATCCCGTCTATAGTCATATAAATGAATGGAAGAAGAGAGAGAGAGAGGTTTTACAGATCTAAATTTCTCTTTTATCTTTTCCTTCCATTACCTTCATCATCATTATTATTAAAATCACTATCACAATCTCTTTCATCTCTGTTAGGAAAATTCACTTTTTCGTTGATTTTCTTTTTTTCACTTTTAAATTTAAATTTTGATGCATTTTCTTTTTTCGCCTTTTTTTTTTTTGTTTCTGTTCATTTTTTTTTCTTTTTAGTTTTAATTTTTTATTTTTCATTTCTTTCGAAAAGTATCGAAAAATAAGAAATTTTACCTCTTCGGTCTAGAAATAATATGATCGCTTCATATCCAATTTAGGTGACAAAACAAAGAGATATCTTCGAAATACGAAGCAATAAACTACTATATCAACGTTGAGAATGCCTTTAACTTGGAGGTACGCTTTTTTCCTAATTTTTTTTTTTTTTTCAGCTTTAAACGGCTTCTTTTCTCTTTATTTGCTTTTTATATCTTTTCTTTTTCTCTCTCTCCCTCTCTCTCTCTCCTTCTCCATTCCCTTCTTTTTTCAAAATTACCTTCTTTTTTTTTCCTTTTATATATTCCAAAAAAATTTTTTTCGAGAATTTTCCTTCCTTCCGTTTCTTTAACGATTATCTTTTGTTAAAAAGGGAAAAAAAGAGAAAAAGAAAGAACGAATGTAAATTTTATAGCTTTGTTTATCGTCATTCAACCTTTATTGATTTATATCAATGATATTACATGAGGAGTGATCATCTATTATTATACTTATACCTATAAAATAACAGTTGTTGTTTATCACTGATCCTATCATTAATACTATTTATTCTTGTAAATGATTCTTTGTTGTTTCAGATATAAATTAATTTCCTACATTAATATTTATTAGTATAATATGTTGACAAATTGTTTGCTAATTTAATATTTATTTCAAAAATTTAAATTAGATACTTTAATCGTGACAAGTTGTTTGAAAATTAATAACTTTTTTTTATCATAATTTTTGATAAACGAGGAAAAAAAAATGAGGAAAATGTGAGGAAAGAATGGAGCAAAAATTGACATTAAACGCCGTACGAAATTATTATTATCCCTTCTTATCAAATACACATTCTTCATTCTTTAATTTCACTAAAGTTTTTGAATATCACCAGATTATTACCTCTAACCTTTCAAGCAATTCTTTGATATCGTAACATTATTAGCTCTTCCTATAGTATAGCTATTTGTTGTAAAAAAAATGAAACCTACTAGGAATTTTTTCTTTTTCTTTTTTTTCTTTTTTTTGTGATTAATCCATTTATTGTAGAGGTGAGGAATGAATTAATAAATTTCTTAAATTTCTCCTTTTTTTTTCTTTTCTCATTGTTATTTTAAACATTTTACATAATTTAAAAAGCAAAATAAATCGATACAGTCTTCTTTTTTTCTTTTTTCTTGAATTGTGAAGTAAAATCTTCTATACGTCATACTTAAAGCTTTTTCATAGGAATGTAGTCATCTTGGCAGCAATACTGTGTTTTCCAATTCATGATGAAATAGATCTACAACAGCTATTTGTGTTACTTTAATCGTACAGAAATTCTTTTTTTCATCAAAATTCCTCCTTATGAATATTTTTTATGGTATTTATTAAGTTTGCTAAAACATATTTTGTGCTTTTATGGTTGTAATTTTGCATTTTTAGACTAAATGATTATCTCTGATGTGTTGTAAAAAAGCAACTTTTTTTAAAAAAAATAGCTGTTTTTTGCTTCTCAATTATATGTAAATTTATTTTTTGTGAAAGGTGGGAAAGAAGAAATGAAAAAAAAAATTTGTTATGGAAAAACCAAAATTTTGCTGTGAAAGCATTCTTTGATATATTTGAGAGTAATTTATATTTTCCGGTACATTTATGGATAGGATGTTTGTGAGGTTCGGTTGTTCACTGCTAAAAAAGCAGATTTTTAGACGAAACGATAAATTGTCGCAATCAAAAGGTTCAATGGGTTGTATTCGTGAACGACAATTTTCAACGGATTCTGTGAGTTCACGAGGTGCTCCACATATCGATGATGCCGTTTTTGATCTCTATAAGGATTCGGAATCCGATAAGTTATCATCATCTAGTTTATTGAAGGTTTTTCATTTTTTTTCTTTCCCCTTCGTCAATTGAAGGATTTACAACATTCATTCGTTCATTTATTCATTCAATCGTGTTACTCTATCATTAATTAATAATATTTGTCTAATAATTTTGACCCAAATATCACTCACATATGTTACCATAAAATAGTATGAAAAACTACAACATTCGAGAATTAAAAAAGTTGAGAAAGTGAAATCTTAAAATTTTCTGATTGTTTTTCCAAACCATAAAAATTGTTTATTCAAAGACGAATGGATTATTTTATGGAAAGATAAATTTAAGTCGATTAAGTTGACAGGAAGTGGAAATGTATTATGAATCCTTCTAATGTGATTTTACTTGCAAACTTTTTGCTGTCAATTGATTTTTGTTTTGGAAAAAATAGTTTAATCGTATAATTTTGGATCAAGACCCGAATTCCTTGTAAATTAGGTTCCAGAAATTTTTAAATCAGACGCTACTATGATAGCCTTGCAATTGTTCTCACTACTCGACTGATTGACTGAAGTAGTTTGAAAAGTTAAAATTTCAGAACATTGTTATACCCATAAAGTGATAATTTAAATTAATCAGTTTATAGACAGCAATTTACTAAATAATTTTTCACCAAATCATTTTTAGTTACTTTTTGAAACTGGAATTAGACGTGATGATCCACGTTTAGCCAATTTTTTACATGCAATACAACACGACGAACGAAAGCAATCTGCTTTGGATTTGACATCTAATGAAGTGATTAACGAAAACTTGGATCGAGAAGCTTTCAAAAGGTTCTCCTGGATTAAAATTTACGACTTTTAAGATTACGTCAGCAACAGAGCTATTTGCAAGTGTTTGCTTTCAGATACGTTGGTGATGCGATCGGGATTATTGCCAAAGCACTGAAAAAACAGCTCGTAATCCCTGATTGGCCAGCTTTTATCACAGTTATTGGTGAAATTTTCGAATCATGCCGTGATTTCACTGATGGACATGTAAATTTTACTCCTCACATTTTTTTTCTTCATTTTGTAATATGGGCAAAAGTTAAGAATGACACACCTATTTTTACATTATGCTGATTCATACCTGTCGAAAAAATTCATTTACTTTTGATCATATACCTTTCAGATTGCAAGGAAATTTTTCTTTTTTTTTACTTCTTTCTCTGTACCTCTTTTGATGCTTAAAACAACAGCGCTTTTAAAAGGTGAATCACCCACTGATGATCAATCATTGAATTACTTGCTTTACTAATGAAGTAATGTTTCATAAATCTAATTTTCCCAAAAAAAAATCTATAATTCAAGCCACATTTTTGACATTTTTGCATGATAATCAAAAGTTCGAATTATTTGGTTTTCCATGAGAGAAAAGAAATCATAAACAAAAATGAAAAGAAATCATAAACAAAAATTCACCATTCAACGTATTGATTTTAAAGTTATTGGAACTTTTTTCTGCAAAAATATTTTTATTTGCTGCTGAAATATTAATCGTTAAAATAAACTGCCGCCATTTATGATTTAGATTTTTTTAATTTTTCAAAATTTTATCATTTTTTGATCATTTAATTGGTGAATTTCCCAAACGATTTATCCATCTGATCATTTTTAATCAGTAAGACTAGTTTCGTTTTCATTTCTTTCAGAATGGTATTCAAGACACTGTTTTGAAGCTTTATTCGAAAAGGCTTTTTGTTTTTAATCTCTTGATAACATTTATCCTCTAAGATTAGCTAGCACCGGTTACGAAGTAGCTGGTCAAATGATATCCAGTTTAATGAACAATTTTACCTGATTAATATTCTTAGGTAGCAACGTACATTCCACAACTAGCTCGATCAGATCCAAAAACCTGGGCCATGTCGGTTTGTACCGTTGATGGACAACGTCGATCATGGGGTGCAACACAGGTACCATTCTGTTTACAGAGTGTATCAAAACCTTTCACCTATGCTATTGCTATGGATGAACTTGGCGCAGAAGAGGTACATTTACATTTCTCATTTCTTTTTTTTTTTAAATTCTATCAAATCTTTCAAATTAGCAATATCAAACTATATGCATCCATTCATCTCATCTCTTTCCCATCTTGAAATTGCGAAAACAAAAAAAAAAAAAAAAAAAAAGGAAATTTCCATTGCTTTATTTCAAATTTGAAATTTTTTTTCTTAAAGGTACATAGATATATTGGCCAAGAACCATCAGGTCGATTATTCAATGAAATTTGCTTGGATCATAATCGTAAGTGATTTTTTTTTTCTTTTTTCTCACACCGTCATATTAGCCAAAACTATATGTCTGAATGTAAACAAATATACAACGGTCAAAATTTAATGTAAACATCGAATAATTTGTTTAGCGTAATATTTCACAATATGTTTAGTAATCTTTATTCTCTTTACTTTATTTGTCATTAACATTTTGAAATGTGACAATATCTTCAATTATAGTCTAATATTATCTAACTATATTAGAAAATCATGCAAAAGATGAAATGTTGTTAACTGTTAAATCTTTTAAAATAATTCATGTGGAAGAGCTATATGGAAAGATGTAAAGTAAAGAAGTTGAAAAGGAGAAAAGTGGTTTTTGAACTATATTCTATTAATGCATGAATGCATTTATTATGTGCAACAACTATTGAGATTTTTTAAGTCTCATTCAATAATTAGTCAAAATTGATTTGTCATGTTGAGAAGGAATTCAAGCATTTATACATTTCTAAGTGGATGAAATAATACATGCATATGACATTTTTTTTTTTCAATCAATGAAGACGAAATTGATTGGTCAAAATTAATTTTTGTTGTTTTTCTTTTTTTTTCGTCGGAGTCAAATTATACGAAATTTCGCAATTATAATATTCAAATATCCTTTAAGTTATACACTAGTAATTTTTCACTGATAAATTGTTAATATCGTTGAATTTTAAATTGTACTAATGATTCATAATCCTGAATAATTTAGTGATATTATTGATATTTAAACTGAGTAAATTCTATAGGTTAATATTTAATTGTTTAATTTAAAGTCATTCCTATAATCATTCGGTGAAAAGTTGATGTCTATAATTTTAATTTATATGAATTGGAAAGTATAAATTTGAAAGATGTTAGGTAGAAACATTTTTTTTTTGAATAATTCATGCTGTAGCAATTGGCAAACAGTCAATGATTTCTGATTCTATTGTTTAGCATATAATAGATTTTCTGATTGTGTTTACAAGGAAATATAATGATTAATGGATAAAGCTGAACTATACACTCCTATCAAGATGTTGACAAGACAGAAAATTCAATTATCAGAGTGAAAAGCTTTTCTCACCTAAAAATCAAATTTATTCCATTATGCATAAACAAAATATTTCAGGAATTTCTTTTTTTTTTTTGCTTGAATTAAATTCTGATGATATGGGGAACATAAAGTGAAAAATATTCTACTGATATGCGTAAAGTATGAAATATGCAATCGGATGAAAAATTTAGTTATGATTGAAATTTAAACGAACTGGAAAATATAAATATGCAAACATCAAATGTAGCAAATAAATGTGAAAAATTCTTTTGAATGAAATATTAAACGAAAAAAAAAACTTTAAGATAAGAAATTAACGGAAAAAATTTTCAGATAAACCACATAATCCAATGATCAATGCTGGAGCTATATTAGTAGCATCGTTGCTGAAACGTTCCACCTCGCTTGCTGATCGTTTTGATTTTGCGTTACAGTATTTCAAACGATTTGCTGCCGGAGGTTTCGTTGGTTTCAATAATGCCGTTTTCCTATCTGAACGTGAAACTGCAGATCGAAATTATGCATTATCATATTATATGCGTGAACATAAGTGTTTTCCACCAAAGACAAGCTTACAAGTAAACAACTTTTCCAGAATACCGATTTTATTTTAGGATTATGAAATTTAAAAAATTTGAAATTTTTTGATCATTTGTTCGATTCGACGATGCATTTATATTAACATTTGATATATGAGATGTAAGATCTTGGATTTACTGGAATTTCATAGTTACAGATCCTAATTTAGATTTGGATTTTACTTACCGGAAAATAGGAGGAATGCTTCATGTTCTTCAGTTGTCGTAGCATAAATACACACAGAATATAGTACGGTACCAATTTTCTTCTCGACTTGGTCGAAATTTCTCCCTATAATATAATGCCATCCCGATTTAATTTGAAGTTTCCAGAAAAACAGCGGGGTATTTTATATTCCGGTATCACTCATATCCACTACTCCTAAAACCTGACAAAACGTTGCAATCAGCTTTGAAGAGTTGACGATTAACTTATCTATAAATTAACTTCAAATGCAATCACTTTTCTCAATTCATACCGGCATTTGATCATTTGAGTTCTCAGTTCATTCTCCGAAATATAACTTATTCATCTAATAAGTTGTCCAGATTTAGCTTATAATTAATTATTCTATAATTTCAGGATACTTTGGATTTATATTTTCAACTTTGTGCAATCGAAACCAATGTCGATACGTTAGCGGTAATGGCAGCTACATTAGCTAATGGTGGTGTATCACCATTAAGTGAGGAACGAGTTGTGTGTAATCGAGCGGTCCGTGATACGTTATCATTGATGTATTCATGCGGAATGTACGATTATTCTGGGCAATTCGCTTTCAAGGTAAACTAATGAAGATAATGGAAATTAAAGATGGAATAAAGGTTTAGTAATAAGTTACCAAATGACGCAATTTTATTCGCAGCATGGAAATCTTTTTCAGGTTGGTTTACCAGCAAAAAGTGGTGTATCGGGTGATATGATCATTGTTGTACCCAATGTCATGGGTATTTGTTTATTTTCGCCACCACTTGATCAACTTGGTAATACAGTTCGAGGAGTGAAATTTGCGGAGCAATTTGTGGAAAAATTCAATTTTCATAATTACGACAGTCTCGTAAGCTCATAATTTAATAGCTTTAAGAAAAGATATTTTTGTCATTTATTTTTCACCATTGGAATCGAACATTTAGGTTCAAAGACCAAAATGAATTTTGTATAATCATTTGATCTAAGGTTTACTCTGAAACTCATAAAATTGATCCACGAAAAAAAATTCGAGAAGTGAAACATGAATCCGTATCGAATATGATGTATGCTGCAACTACTGGTGATATTTCATCCATTCAAAGGTGAGCGTTTCATGTATCGATTAGATATGAAAATAGACGAGATTTTGTCGGATTTTGGATAGATAGTAAAGACCTGGCAATTTGACTGTTGAAAGTTTAACTGGGAAGTGAATTAAACAAAATGGTTTCTCCAAACTTTTGTGGAAGTTTAATATGCGTTCTTGATTGACATTTAATTTGAATTGGAGGAAACTTTGAAAAATTAGTATTCGAGATTTTCAGGACACAATCTGAGAAAAAAATTTTCAATAAATTCGAAAATACGAAGTTCAGCAACGATGAAAATTAGAAAACATTAGAAAACAGTAAATTAGAAAACAAATAAAAAAGGCAGGAATAATCGAGCAGTCATGCTAATATTTGAGATTGTACAAAGAGATGAAAACACCACAGAATTGAAAATCATTACTATACCATGAAAACTGTTTTTTCAGATACCTTTTGTTAGGTGTTAGTATCGCTGAAAGAGATTACGATGATCGGACTGTATTACATGTTGCCGCTGCACATGGAAATGAAAATGTCCTGAAATTTTTGTTGCAACGATGGCAGGAAAGTCCAGGTAAGATCATTGGGCAATACTAACATTTTACGCATGCATCATATAACGGTTATCACCCCCATCAGTGTATCTATTAGATATATAGTAATTCATAATGTGGTAAAAGTTATCACGAGCGATTAGAAATTATATTAGCGATAGTTAGCATTAGATCATGTTTCATGTTTGCTTCTCTGAAAGTGTTTAAACAGTTTAGATCCATTGGATAGATATGGACGAACACCTCTCGATGATGCCAAAGCATTTGATCAAACCACGTGTGTGGAAATTCTGGAAAGAGCTTTAGAAAAGTACAAAGCAAAAACACAAGAGAGGAATAATTTTACAACAAATAAATCGTGATTTATTCGAAATACCAAAAAACCGCTGCAGTGAAACTGTACTCAGCTTAAATTATTTTTGCTTTATTTATCCAATCTCCATATTTCTTTTATCTATCCTGCTTACATCGTTTCTGAATCCCGAAAGTTTTTCCGTTTGCTAAAAAAAAAAAAAACGAGGGAACTTCCTACCATTCAAGCGATCTGAAGATGGTTAAGTCTTCGAAGAGTTTTCCTTATTTGACAAGCTATTTCCAAATTCCCCATTTTAGTTATGAGATAGTTTTAATTTCTATTGAGATTGGGAGCGAGGCATCAGGAAATAAATGATATGATCGTCGAATTCGATTGTATAAAATTATTTTTTTTTCCTTTTATTTTTAATGACAGCATTATTCTGATGATGACATCATTTATTTAACGAAAGGCATCGACTAAAGAAATATGCAATAATGAAGGACAATCCTTGAAATTGATATGAATCATTGTTAATTTCCTGATGGATTTCTAAATAAACAGCATTTTTTAGACTAAGCAGTGGAGTGTACGGAAAAGTTTAATATTACATAATTATATATTAGCAGTAAAAACAGCATAAAATACACCGGAAACAATGAGGTTTTCAGTTTTTGCTATAGTAAAAACAATAATATTAAGCTAATGGAAGTATACTATTGCTACAAAAACTAAAAAAAAACTATGGTCTTGCAACTAAAGGAAATGCTGAAAAGCTATTCAAAATAATATGCAATTATAGAACCTTCTCTTTCTTTATATCCTTCCAATATTTTCAAACTAAAAATAGTTGCATAATAGACTCATAAAAACAAATGACTTCATGGAAAACCAAGAACATAACACTATGCATAAGCTCACAAAAAGCTTTTAACACCATCAGTAGTTCGATCATTATAGGAAACAACAGCAGCAATTATTTAGAATTACTTTCGAAACAGTATTTTTAGAAATGATTTTTTGGTAGTGCAAAATAATAGCAGCTTGAAGCTCTGCTCACAATACATTCTTCGAAAAAAGATATTTAGCAATCGCCAGAAATGTTTATGAAATTAGCAGGGAGCTCACGAAGAAATCCACACGAAATTAATCATCAGCAATCATTGAAAATACTTGACAATCTGCATATTCTGATCCGAGTATTGTTACTAACAATTTTCAATTTCAAATTCAAGCAAACTAATGCATTTTCTCCCTATAGAAGTGAAAGCGAGCCATATTCCCCAGTTTTTGTTAGAGAAATGAAAAGAAACGAAAAATGAGAATCAAAACATATAATTTCGGTATATAAAATTATACATACTAGGATGGTAAGATGATAATTAAGAAAATAAATCGTAAAATTATATACAGAACGAATGTCGGATATCGATTTGCAGCTGCAAAACATATGATCATAAAGCTTTGTATAAAAGTTCATTCTTCTGCCTACTTTTGCTTCATGATTTTTTTTCCCAAATAATTGCATATTCCTGATCTATGAGAAACATTTCTTCCGATGAACATGAAGATTTGAAATTAGTATTACGAATTTCTATCGATATCGTTTTCCGAAAAATAAGAATTAACAATGTATTTGTAGATTGATTTTTCTCCGACAACTTGGATACGACTTTCGTTTTCTCCTATCGCTGCAACTTCCCGTGCTTTATCCTGAAAAATGGAAAACAATGAAAAAATCAGAAACATTTAGATCTGATTAACTTGCTCCCAGTATTATGAAATGTCTTCCAGGATAATTTATTCCCAGTTTCCACAGTTACTAGAACCATTCATGCGACCATCATCTATACAGAACGATATGATAAAGTACCATATCACAGCCATGATAACTTATTATTGGAGCAGTATGACGCAGTTTTTCAAACAGTTTAAAAAATGCATACTATTTTATGAATAAGTATGCTTGCGGGAATCCATATAATCAGAACAATAGCTGCAATAATACCAACCAAATTATCGCCAACGAATTTCCCTGAAAAAAAAAAAATTCACTATTACTCAGTTTACTCGCATGGATATCAGTTTGTTTAATCGTAACTCCTTTCTGTAATATTCTACCAGTTACAGATCAACTGAAGTGAGTACAAAAAAGTGGGAAGTTTCGAATATAAAGAATTTGATTGTGATCTGAATTAATTCCAAAGAAGTATATCATTATTCTTTATCAAACGTGTTTGTGTTAATAGAATTAAAATAGATAAGTGATAATACTCACAGAAATTCGTTTCATCAAGATTTTCGATGATATACCAAAAATGAGAAATGAAATCGGCAACTTCTTTGATGCAAACGGCCTGTACAGAAAGAATTAATTGTAAATCACTTCTCTTATCACGTTATACATTACTTTATAAAATAAAAACAGGACCAAAGGTTTTTGAGCAGCTACTTATAAACAAAAAAATCCAAAACTGATGGCGACAAGACGAATATTTCTCAATCAAATCGATCATTTGGTTCTGGTAATCTTTCAATACGTTTGTAGAACACTGCACAAATTTCACGAAAATTCTAAGCATATTTTTCCTTATTACTATAAAAATTTCGGGAAGCTATTTGCTTCTAGTAGTTGGAAAACAAAATAAAGAGGACAAAAACTGACGCGCGAACATGTTCCATGAATACAACGAGTACCATCTTTTAAAATATACTTCGGATCATAACTATATGGCTCACACGTACCGTTTTCAGAACGACAACAACGTAAGCAAGCAACTGCTTCTGTAATGCTTCATGAAATCATATTTTCAGAACATGTATGAATAATATAAATGAATAATATAATAACCTTCATGAATTTAAGGTTATTACCATACCCTTAATTATAACTATAACTGTATTATAATTAAAAACTCACAGTTTGACTGATAAATGAAATGAATAGTTGACTGGAGAAGATGGAACTATCAATGGTTAATTAGTTATTAAGATAGGTATTAATTAACAGTACGCTACACGAAACTTTCATTCTTAGCGGAATAGTCAAAAGCCTCTTATCTTCCAATATTTTTCAAGAACGATACTTCGCTAAACCAATGGATACCATCAACAGAGATTTTATAAAAAAGGATGGAATAGTTAGGAAGATTTCGCTGAGAACAATACTTGGAAATTACACACCGTATACAGAAATCAATAACTTAATAATATAGCATCAAATATTATTAACATAATCAGAAAGCTAACCTCTACTGCACATGCACGGTTTTTTGTTGACAGATGGTCTTTCACAGAACGTAAGACAGTGGCCTCTTAAACATTCGCCATCTTCAATGCAAGGTGTACCATCTTGCACAAAACCAGGCTCTGGACATTCACCTGAATTCCCCCTGAAAAAAAAAAAAAGCTCACCATTAATCATTAATCCAATTATATCGCTTAAGCATAAAATGTCGTGATTACGAGAAACCAAAATTTCATTCTTTTTAAGAAGTGATCTTTGACTTCTTTCACGTAGTTCACAAATTTTACTGCATTCATTAGAGTAATTTTCAGCTGAACAAAATGCTAGGAACTAACGTGCAGTATGAGGAAAGCTTGCACTGAAATCGATTTTCATGAAGACAAAGATGAGTTGATGGAAGAAACTGACAGTTGCTTGAACAGCATGGACTGTTTTTCGGTGAACAGATTGCGTTCGGTTTGAGGCGACAATCAGATGTACAACATCTGAATATCAAGTCACTTACTTTTAGAAGCAGTTCATAAGTAGGTAAAATACAGTGGAGAAAATGAGATCTCAAATGTTCAAGAGTTAAACACATTTTAAAAATTAATTCTTGAACATTAGACATTGATCCAAAAATTATAAGTGTCCAAAATAACATGACAGTTCGAACTTTCCTGTGACATGGCATTTATATAATTGATTTCCTTTATGCTTAAAACTTTTTTCTAATGCATGAAATTCATTTTAGATACGATAGGATATCTTCTTAGCTGTTTTATATTACCAAAATTGAATGAAACCAGATCTTCAAATTACTTACTTATCAGTAGTTCCGGAAAGCAAACCACCAACATCGCATTCTTCCGCGAAACCATTTGTGTCATTTTCAACTTTACCATTACCACAGAAAGCATTCATTTCAGGTTCAAAGCAAATATTTGCTTTTCGTGACAAAACTTTTCCAATGAGACGACGCGAACATGGCGAGAAACGCTGTTAAACAAGGCATTATATTTGTCATTTATTGAAGTATATTAATGGAAAAACTATCTTAAACACTAAGTCCTCATTTATCAGTTGGAAGATTCACCATATGAATAAAATTCATATTTAAAACATGAGGAAGAATGCGGATGCATGAATTGAAACGTGATGAAATTACTAACTGAAAAATTCCAATAAACTGAAACATAATTAGAAATTTTGATGGAACTAAACAGCATGTCACAGTTTACCGATTACTCCGATTTTTTATGGCGTTTATTCCTGATTTATGCATAAATTATTTGTTGCTTTTTTTTTGAAATACATGCCAACTCACGTTATTATTTTCATCATATCCGGAGACAGAGAAAGTATTCATAATATAGGAACCACCTAAACTGTACGGTGGTGAACATTCCACCGACAAATCGTCATGTGTTGCACCCCAATTATGACCTAACTCTGAAAATTATAAAATCTTTGAAGATCAACCATCGCATTCATTAAAATTAAGATTCTTTAATTTTATTCATCAGAAAAAAACAATTCCAGAAGCTTAAGTAATGAAGAAAAATATTGAAATTTTTGTATCTATTTGCATTAAACTGCATTGCATCCAGTACATACTGTATGTCAACTTAATGACAAATTTCGCAAAATCTATGGAATTTATAGAATTATTAGTAAGCAAAAGATTACCATGAGCCGTTACGATATCCGCTTCACGTGATACCACCGTTCCGCCATGAGTAGCTTTTGTGCTTGAAAGAGCAGTATTGTAATAGACAACACCTAATCGATCCCTGTTCTGAATTATCACATGGAATATCCATTAAGTAATAAAATATATTTATGAATCCATTCTTAGTCCCACCACCTTCTTCTTATCCACTAGCTAATTAATCTAACATCAGAACTGGACAGGCGTTGCAAGGATATTTTAAAATCTTGCTAAAAAACGGATTCATAGCAGGAAATCAAAACAAAACGTTAGCTGAACAGCTTTTTCTCTATCCTGAGAACTTTGGGGGAGAAATATTTTTCGGTTATACAATTGTTGTTAACTAATAAACAATTTGATGGAATTTAATGATATGGGAACTGACTAAAATTGGCTCATTAAAAACAAGTAAAAATGGACATCACTAATCATTTTCATCGTAATTTAATAAAATTAAGTTCAGATAAAAGAACAAACTACGAATTTGGTGCATCATAATGCGGTCATAATAGGAACCGATTAATCTTATCAAGAAAAAGTCTAACATTAAATGCTTCATACTATTCCTAAGAAACCACCTGTACTGAACATATCCCACCCGCTGCATCAAGTTCAGGTGATGATATATATGCCAAGCCAAGAACACCATTTTCGAATGATTGTGCTGTAAACAGGTGTACAAGGCAATATTTATCAGATCCTTGATTTCGGGAAAAATTCTGAAAATATTTCACATAAATGAAACTAAACGGAAACTAAACCAAAAAGAAAAAAAAATCAGGCAAAACTAGAATAGGTAATTTAAGCAGAACTTCTATCAAACGACGAATTAACTATACATTCTTTCTACAATCATCAAAACATCTTCTTCAGTATGATCACATTCCATGTGTGTATATAATCTTCTACAGGGCTTCACATTATCAACTACCAAATCATTTCATTTAATCTCTCTTGATGAGATAATGGCAATAGTTCTTTGCTTTTTTTTCTAATGGAGCAGTTTCAAATAATGCCATTATGAAGAACGCTAATAGGAGTATTACCCAGTGGCATATTATAAGCAAAATAATATAATAAAACTAACATCAAGAACAGCTTTAACGTTTCGCTTAGTATCGGTATTTGAATTATAATGGTTAGGTTGATCAACAGTAGGTGATGTATGAATTATCATTTCTTTTATCATGAAACCCATATTAATCAATCGTCGACCATCTTCATCAAAGCCCCAATCAGTCGATGTATACAATGCATTGACACGATCAATTACATTTATCTATAAGCTTACAATATAGCTTAACATCATCTCCCACTTACCCAAGGATCAGAAAAAAAAAACTTACGACATCGAGAAAGGAAATGGATTAAAAGCATTCATATGCAATATTCCGTTGTACAAATAATTGGGAATAATATCATAGATTCAAAAAAAAAAAGAAAAAAAAAAAACAAGAATGAATCAAGAAGAATGAGCAAGCAGATTTTTATTGTTAATTAAGTAAGTAACTTTAAAACAAACCAAATATCTAGCAGAAAAAGCTTGACTACCATTTCCAATCGTTCTAAAAAATCGATAATCCGCAACCACCCGTAAGGCACAGCTAAAATTCAAAACAAAAAAAAAAGCACTTCCTTTACAGATGGAATGAAATTTACATATATATACATATCCTCTTACATCTTTTTCTCTCTCCCGCTGTCTTTATATTTATATATATGTGCTTGTCTCAAAAAAAAAACTAATTAATCAATTAACTAACCGGTTTTTATGTGCTGGTAATGCTGACAAACGTTTGACTCGCAATGACTGAGAAAATGATACATTACTCTGATTCCCTATTAATATCGATGAACAAAATGATCCATTACCCATCGCATAATTTAGTTTTAAATCCGAATTTCGATAGGCTAAGACTTCCCATGGATGAGCTGTTTTCTAAAAATTCCCTCACATACAGAATATAATAATACTGATATCCTTAAGAATTTGAGAACTTTGATATTTAAACTAAATTACTGCTATAATTTCTAAAAAGAAAATGTGATTTGAATTTTTCTTAATCATTTGTACCAATTTTTTAATACTACACTTTACAGTAATACATTTAACCACAAAAATGCATTGGTCAAAGTTATTGATCAAAGGTAGACAGAGATTCATATGATGTACTTTTCGCTATCATTAAACATACGCCACATGAATAGGAAATTAATTTTAAATGGAAAATCATCTATTCAGAGCAAGATTAACCCTGTCGATAACAATGATAAAAAATAATAAGGAAAAAAAAGTTACGAAATGAATTTTTGCAGGTTCGAAGACGTAAATTTCCCCGTCACTTTGTACAGTGCCCAATAACGAACCCTCATCATTATAGCTAATCGCTATTACTGAATCAGCAGCGCCTTCAGAATACCGAAAATAAGATTGAGTATAAAGATAAAATGATTGAAAGGCAAATAATAACAAAGTAATTTTAAATTAGACTCAATGTAAATGTTAAATGTATAACGTTATGTTTGGTGTAGATAAATCAAGTCTGATATTAATTTCAAAAGTTAACTGAAACGAAGCATGATATAAGTTGTGTCAGGGGAAATTTCTTGTAGATTATATCCAGCGTAAATTTCAAATAATTATGCAACATCAATCTAATAGGAAATTGAAATAACACAATATAAAATGTTGCAAACCATGCAAATGACCACCGAAATGTTCATTTGGATTAACCATGCATACTTTCTCATATCCATATCCGTCTATTTCACGACATTTGAAATTCGTATGAAGAATGCCTCTTTTAGGTGTAAGATATATATCAAAAAAACGATTGAAAGCCCTGGAAATATTCCTTCTGTTCCCCAAAAAAGTTTTTAAAAAACCATAAATTGTATTTTATGTAAAATTTTATCAGTGAAACAAAAGGAAACAACAAAAGAAAAAATTCATATGTTTCGTGCAAAAATTAGTTAATGAATAAAATTAAATTTTTGACAAAATTTAAAAAAAAAGAATATTCTCATATCACATGCCAACTTTATATGATAAACAAAATAAGTATAAGAAAAAAAAAAAAAAAAAAAAAAAGAAAATGCACCTAAAAGTTAATCGTTCTTGTTTGTTATACAGAACATTGTTATCCACAATGCCTCGTTTTTCAATTCGTCGATTCACTTCGATAATTTCATAATATTTTAATCTTTCATTCAAATCCATCTTACATTCACCTTTACACTTTCATTTGTTATTTATGATGACTGATAAAGAAAGTGATAAGAAATATAGAAGATAGCAAAAAAGTGTTATCAGTCCATCATTTAAAACATTAATTTAGTTGATTACTTAAATTTTTCTCCTTTAACCGAAATGTAAATTTTGTAAGTTACAATTTCGAAAAAAAAAAAAAAAAATGAGTAACATTACCATCAATAGATGCTCCATTTATTATCAAACAGACATAAAACAGGAAATGAAATGAGACGACGATTCGCCTCCAAAACAGCAACATCACAAAGTATACACATGTGTCAATAAGTTGCTTACCTTTACCTTTTAACCTGAAACTAATTTTAACTTGAATCTAAAATAAACTAAAATGGACAAGCATTTCAATATCATTGGATTTCTTCAATTTATCACATTAATTCACTTTCTACATGAAATTGGATAGGTGGATTATATTTAAATTTTCCCTTTAACGGAACAGGTTATCATACTTTAAAACCTGTTTGGTATTTTCAGGTTATTTGGAATCACTCTTTTCTAACTCAAAATATATCAATCATTACCTGAAACTTTTATTGGTCAATCATTTGACCAATCCTATACCTACTTCGGTAGACAAATTTTCTCTTATTTTTCTAACATTTTTGCCCAACAACATATTTCAAATTGATACACACACACACACAAACACACACACACACAAACACACATACACACTTATACACATGCATGTACATGCGTACACATACATACACATACACATGGATATACATGCATCCACATACATAGACATGCAGAGACATGCACAGACATACATTTCAAAAAATGTTGTGAATTCGATTCAATTTCGTAAAGAGACAATTTGAAAATGTACAGATTGAATGGTAGTAAATGAATAATGCCGATAGATTACAAATAGGAAGGACAGAAGAGATGATGATATCATTGATGAGTGATCAGTAAAGAATAAGATTGTAGGAAAGAGAAAGGTAAATGATTGTTGTAAGAATGGTAAAATAGGAAAGAAAGGGAAGAGGAAAAGAAATACAGAATGAAGAGGAATAGAAGGAAAAGTTTATGGAATAACAGTGCATGATAGATAAGTGTTCAATTATCCGGTTAACCGGATTAACTGAAACATAAAATTATTCATAATCATATGAAATCAAACAACTAATCAGTAATAATTTTAATAATTGAATGGAATATTTCTATCAAATGTACGATATTAACGATATATATGATATATTTATTGATTGATTAATACTTTATTATGTTTATTTGAGATATTCTAATTAAATTCCCGGTATATTTCAATGCTTTAAATGCTCTCTTCTAACATTCCTTTATTTAGCAAATCAAATTTATGTAAATATTTGAAAGAGAATGGTCTTATGTGGAATGTTTGCTTTTAATCATTGATTTCTCATCCTTTAATTGTTTTTTTTTTTTTTACTTATCTGAAATGTTTTATGTTCTATTTCGGTATTTTCTTACATTTCCATATAATCCGATAATCATTCATTTTACCATTTTTACATTCATTTGTTCATTTCAATCTTGCATTCATCAAGTTCTGATATTTTTTCATACATTTATTCCATATATTATATTGTTTGATTTCTTCCAAATCATTCATTCATCCATTTATCATGCTCATGTTATCCGGATAGTATCAAAAAAAAATAAATAATTACAAAGAAGAAATAGGAAGAGAGAGAGAATGTATATACAGAGATAAATTTGTATGATTCAAATTAATCGAATACTGGAATGGTTATGTTGTTGCTATTTTTAACTTTTAACTTGTATTTTCAGTACTCTTAAATTCCGTATTTCATTCCGGAAAAATGGCCGACTCAACAATATCAGCGGATGTCCCACAAATCCCTCAGGTTGATATGATTAGCGCAACGAGTAAGTTACAACTAGAAGCAGTCGATGTTCGAAATAACAGACCTAATTGGAATTCTTATTTAAGGTTTGTTTTCAGTATTATTATTACACCTATGTGTTATCGTATTTTAAAATAAAGCGCTATTTGTAACTACGAATATGATGGAGAATTTATTGTAGATGTAGAAGAAACCATAGTTCTTACTTGTAGATATAGAGGAAATTTTTTTTTTTTTCATTACTTCAAGTACAAAATAAGCTATCAGTTATGATTGATACGAAAAAGCTTTGTAAAATTATGAAAAATAAACAATAACTCATATTAGTTAAAGCATAATGAAATATGAAAGAAGGTACAACTCAGAATATTTATATTTTTCTTAAGATGATAATGTAATGTTTTCTCATTTTGAATTTTCAACTAGTTGATTATTAGCCATTTTCCCTCGTATATTTTATAATAGAAAATTTTGTAGGTTGCCTTTTTTTGCTGTTAGAAAACTTCTAAGATTTAATCTTACACATCTCACTTTGCTACTGTGTTATATGTTAACTTTTACTATTCTCTTGATGATGAATAATGTAATAAATGAGGGAGCAATTGTTGTAAGGCGAAAAAATGAAACTTGTTCCAAGTCAAATTATTAATTGTTAATTAATGATCACTGCAGGAGTCAAATGATTGCCCAAGAAGATTATGATTTCATAACGGCTTATGAAGCATCGAAAACTAAACAAGATCGTGATGCCCTCCTAGAGAGTAATAAGATGCAGTGTGCACGAACAATGATTAATTTTATTACAACTGTTGCCAAAGATCAAAATGTTCGTTACATACTAACATTACTGGATGATATGATTATGGTTAGTGTTTCCATGCGTTACCAAAATTTCCAATAACTTTTGCCTTTTTATATAATTTTTTCTAAAAATATAGTTAGAAAAATTTCTCCTGCCCTATAATTCAGGGATGGAAATCTGGTAATACTGTATTTACTGTAGGAGAAGTGACCTTACAATGCTAGTCATCATCTTAATCTTTATATTGTCACAGGAGGATAAATCACGTGTAGAAATATTTCATAGCTATTTTTCGGAAATAAAAATAGGGCAATGAAAACTTTGAGGTTTACTGAGAAAAAAGTGTCGCTGTCTGTGAAAAGAAATAAAGAATCCTAAAACTTTTATATAAAGCTGTTAGTTCTCTTTCTTATCCTCATATATAATAACACTTTTATTTAATGACTGATAACTTATTTCAGGAGGATAAATCACGTGTAGAAATATTTCATAGCTATGCCCGAAAAAATAAACGTACTCTATGGTCATGGTTTTTAGGGATCTTACAGCGTCAAGATCCATTTATTGTAAATCAGGTTTGCATTTCAAATCAAACCTTATCAAAGAGACTTGGAAGTAATTTGATGGAATATGTACTTGCATGCTTATTATAGAGTGTTCATATTGTCAGTAATGTATTTCTCTTTGAAGTATAAACTGTAATATACAGAAATCTAAAATGATGCTTAGCAGTGCACCTCTGAATATGTACTTGTTTGCATCTGTTAGCACTTTGTGATATTTTAGAACTAATCACTTGAAAAGTCTGTGATACTTCCGTCGTAAATAATAAATTCTTTGGTGCGACAGGTCATCGAAAACATTTTTGCAGATGTCATCCGTATTGGCGAAATTCGCATGTTTTGGTATGACATTCATGGAAGGTTCTGATTTGAACTTCTACATTTCATTTCTCAAGAATCAACTTAAGTCTACAGGAAATGAGTATATCAATACAACAGCACGTTGTTTGCAGATGATGCTTCGGATTGATGAGTATCGTCATGCATTTTTAGCATTGGATGGTATCAAAAGGTTTTTAAATGAATGATTTTTTTCTTTGCTTGCGTGGTCTTTGGTAAATAAATGTAGCTATTATTGCTACTGGAAGTAATTTGTAATGCTTCAGACTCAAATAGGAAAATCTTTTAAATATTTCACAGGTCCAGGAAATGAAGTCAACATATTTTGTATTTGGTTAGGCAAAGAGATAGGTAGAAGGGCATTTGTATTAGAGCGAATTTTATATTTTTCGTTATTTTTTTCATACGTTATATAAATGAATTGAAAATGATTTTCAGTATTTTATCGGTGTTGAGTGGTAAAACCAATTTCCAACTCCAGTATCAACTCATATTTTCCTTGTGGTGTCTTACATTCAATCCACATATAGCCGAGAAATTCCCTCATAGCGGAGCCATTCAAATTCTGGGTGATATTCTCACGGAATCAACCAAGGAGAAGGTAAAATTATATTTTTGATACTTTTCCAATACAGTTTATAGAAGTAGTTAATGTATTTGGTGCGTCATGGTTTGACACATATGAGTTTGCAGTAACTATCAGTGATTTCTATCATTTTATTTTTTTGCTTTTTTGTAAAGAAATAATGGCACTAAACTTACAGGTAATTCGCATAATCTTGGGAACGTTTCGAAATATTCTTGAGAAAATCGATGACCGTGATCTTGAGCGAGAAGCAGCTTTGCAGATGGTGCAATTCAAAACTTTAAAAACTCTTGAACTAATGGACTCAAAAAAATTTGATGATGACGAGCTGAACGATGATGTTGAGTTCCTCAGTGAAAAGTTGCATTCCTCGGTCCAAGATTTTTCTTCGTTTGACGAATATGTATCGGAGGTATGTTTCAAATGAAAGAGAAAGTGCAGCGCGATTCTACTTCTTTCTAGACACTGCTTTATCATTCCTGGTAAATTTTGCTAGGAAGTTGAACGAAATCATTAAATTCTAAGGCAAATTTTAAGATGCTTTGAACTCCAAAAGCCTTCCATATTTATTGTAGAAATTCCCAAATTTTCTTCGTTTATCACATCTGGAAGCGACTTGTCATACAGAGAGATGAAGAGTGGTTTGATTTTTCGAATCTTCTTTTTTTTTTTTAAGGTGAAATCAGGTCGGCTACAATGGAGCCCGGTCCATAAATCAGAAAAGTTTTGGAGAGAAAATGCACAGAAATTCAATGAAAAAGATTTTGAGCTTTTAAGGTAAGTTTCCATCCAAAGATTAATAAAACATCCAAAGATTATTATTTTTTTCTTTAACATGTACATTTCCAGGATTTTGATCAAAATTTTGGAAGTACAGTCGGATACCTTAGCTCTTTGCGTAGCAGTTCATGATATTGGAGAATACGTCAGACACTATCCGAGAGGCAAAAAGTTCGTTTTCATGCTTATCTTTTCCTTTATGAAAATATGTATATACACAAAAAATTTTTTTGTTCTAGCAAGATCGAACAACTGCAAGGTAAGCAAGCAGTAATGAAATTGCTTTCGGCGGATGATCCAAACGTACGATATCATTCATTGCTTGCAATCCAGAAATTAATGGTGCATAACTGGGAATATCTTGGCAAACAGCTAGATGCTGACAATGCAGCTGCTACGGTTGAATGAACTTTGTGAATGTGTATATGTAGGTTGTATTTTTTGTAGAATAATTCGCAGTACACGATCCATGTTTCTAGTTGACCTCATTTGAGATTGTGGGTTTTTTGTTCGTCAATGCGTCTACTTGACTGACTCGTGGGCTAGCTATATGATATCGACGCATTAGATGCTTTTGAATCTTTTTACGTATTTTATTATGATGCCTTTATGTTTAATATCCAGCTTATGTTTTATGGTTGGCTTGGATTAGATAATTGAGTGCTCATCGAAGGGCAAAGTAACGCGAAACAGGCAAAGTAACGTGGATAAGAGAAGTTTGTTAGGATAAGAGGATTAGAAACGTTTGTTGCAAGTAAATCTTTCCAAAACGGAAAAATATAAGAAAAGCTCTTTGGTGTTATGTAAATTTTTGAAGTAGAGTGAGCACTTAATTATAATTATCAAACTACCACCATGTTCACTTGCATGAAACTATTAATTCTTTAGATATTTTGGCCGTTTAAGTAATACTCAACTATTCCTTCAATTGATGATGGTTATCATTCACTAGAATCAGTTAATTTGTTGCCCTTAAATTAACTCGTTTGATACACCGTAGCAATTAACACCACCAAAAAATGTTAAATGCATTCGCACCTTCTCGACAATTGGCTGATGAAATCCTTTTGCTGAGCTAATTTAATTTAATCCGATCAAACTTAACTTGTATAAAATTCAAACTACGAGTCAGTTGTTGAAAGGTGACAGACCTCCCAGTCTGTGTTAATCCTTCGGTGTATTTTTGTATTACTCGCTTGCTACCATTCCAAACCTTTCCATTTGTCAGGAAAGCATTGTATATTTAATATTTCTAACTAGTCTAATATCAAAACAGTAGCTTCAGTTAAATCTGTTTTCATCGACCAGAACATACTCTGTGATCATTGCATAGTTCCATTGAGTTGTTGACAGTGATATTTTTACGCAATAAAATAGAACTGAAAAAATACGATCTTAAATTCGTACTCGCTGTATGATATCAAAATGTGTTGAGAATAGATCCAGATTTTTATGAGGAATAGTCTTGGACTTACCAGACGTTAAAGAGAAGTCGAGTTCCATTCTTTCAAAGTAAAATGAACTTATTGAAACGAATTCCATTTCTTTTAAAAATCAAAATCATCGGAAATTTACTCCACACACTACCTAAGAACATTCAGAAAAGCTAGCTAACGATTACGTCTCAATAAGTTCATTCTACTTTCAAAACAAATGGAATTCGGTACATGCGTGATGCTGGGACGATTTCCGGCGAAGTTAGAGATTAGTGTATGCCCACAAATTACTATAAATAGCGAAAGCTTGTTTATAACCATATGCATTTAAATTACAACAATGAATCGATAACAATTAGAAATCATTTTCAGTGTCTTCGTCCACGTCGAATTTCCTTTGCTTTTGGAGGCAAAATAATGCCATCATACTGAAAAAAGTAAGCATAGACAACAGAGCTTGAAACATAATAGTACACAATACCCCGCAACAGAAAATAAAATATGACTATTCACTCAGTGGGTTCTCAAAAATACAACACTGCATGATATATACGACAATTCCGAAAGACTGGTGCAAGAGAGAAAGCTACGGTAGCATAAGAATTAGAAATGCTTTATCGGATATACATTGTTTCTTCGATTATGAATGCATCGAAATGCTGATGATTACCAATGTTTTTTAATTACTACGAAGAAACTTTGGTAGTCACCTTTAATAAAGGTTACAAGTTCAAGCTCATTTATGATAAACATACTTTTTGCTGAAACCACTTCACTGCCTCTTCTTTCCCTACACGATGCGTATGTCCCACACGTCCACGTGCATGTCTACGTTTTGCAACGCGATGGCCAGCACGTCCAAGAACAACATAAAAGTCCATACCATAGATACCAATTAACGGGTCATACTTAATTCCCAAATCGATATGCTCCTGTATTCCGAAGCCGAAGTTTCCAGTGTCTGAGAAATTTTCTCGATATAATTCGTATTCTTTGACCTAGAAGTACGTAAGAATAGCTTCCTAAGAAAAAGTGCAAAAACTATTTAAGTATCGGTTATTTGACTCACTTCATGCCTGCTATGATTTATCTTTAATACTATGGAAATCCATAATCAAAAAATCCAAGAATCGCTATGACAAACGGACTATTACTTAAGGTAATATTTAACGCCTGGATCAACAGACTTCCGAAGGAAAGTTATCAAGAACGATAAACGCTTATCTTCACAACAGACCTTGTATTGCAAACAACAGCAGTAAACAAAATAATTTCAAAAAGCATTCTGTCGCACACCGGTATCAAACAGAAGCATAATTCAGATACTGAGATCGGAAAGTGGGAAAACTGTAAGGATAGAAGGTATGACAAAATCAGAAACCTTCAAACCACGCTCAATGATTTCTTCAGCTTTCGGACCTCTTACGGTACAGTGTACAGCAATTTTCTCGTTACGACGAATACCAAATGATCGTACAGTATACCGTGCCTTCGAAAATACCGGTGTCTGACCAGTTAACTGCTCAAGCACCTAAAAACCCGAAACAAAGGCATTAAGTATTACAGGTTTGTTTTATGCTACGATCATGTTTTACCTAATAGTCTTGGTCTTATCAGCAACCCATATGCAGCTCATTCGATATTTCAGGGGTTAGGATATGGAATCTTTCTACAGTACTTGGAGAATCTTTTTACCATGTAGAATACGGGAAACGACCGAGTACTAACTGATTGCTCCAGAACAACTGTTGACGGTAAACATTTTAATACCGTTCAATCTTAATACAACAAAGCTAAGCTTGATGATTTGAATATAAATGTCACATCACTGTTAGAAAATGTGTTACACGTCCATAGAATTTCGTACTCACTAATACTGTGATGGGTTATTTCCAGTAGGATAAATGGATGGTGATTAACACAAACACTATGCAATAACTGCTTGGAATTATTAATAACAATCCATGCATATGGTCACAAATAAGCTTTACCTAAACCTACAATGCGACACTTTTCCTTTTCTTTCTAGCAATTCCTCCGAAAAAGAACAGAAAGGATACCTTAGCAGCACGTGTAAGCCTATCGCCCGATTCACCAACACAAATATTGAGACAAAGTTTTTCAATTTTCAACTCCCTCATTGGATTGGCCGCCTTCTTCTCTCTGATTTCAGCAAGCTGCTCCGCCTTGCCCATTTTTCACACTACCTAAAACAGAGAAAGCCGAATTCCATAACAAAATGAATACGTGAAAAATCACGCATAAGCAAGTAGCGAGAAAACAATGACAGCAGTTACATAGCAAAAAAGTGCGAGCAATGTTGAGACCTGAACAAAGACATGGACTTCTGAACACGAATGAAACATGACAACAAGCACAATAATTTACTGTGAGGATGATAAAGAAGTGTTATTCACTAAATGCAGAATTAAACATGACTAATACCCATCATTGTGGTAAAAATTAAATCTGTGCGATACTTCTATTCCAAAACCGTTACATGTTTACTATTTCAACATTACGTACATTCATCAACGATATATTTAAATACAGCGACGTTTCAACGACATATATAGGATAAGAAGAATTCACATCTCCTGCTAAAAAAATTTTTCAACATCTGATATAAATTTTGAAACGTTAATTTTATATGTGCTAACTTTTGTTAGATAGATGCTTTGCATTTTCCCTATATGCTAACAGTTGCTTGAAACTTGATTACGCTATTCTACAAAAAAAAAAAAGATAATCGTCCAAAGAGAAAGTGGACGAGTCATTCTAACGACTGGTATAGGATTATCCGAAGTAAGTACCCTCACATCATGATGACGCAAGTAAACGTTAAACACACGACCACGTAAATTCCCAAGACAACATGACGCGAAACACCACCTACAACACATACACTTCCAGTTGTTCCTATGCATATCCAACGCACAAGGAAAAACGCGGGCCACACGTTTTAACGCTACCCATTTCGATCGATTGAAGTGCAACGGTTGCGAAATCTCATCAGCTCACTCTATTGAAGTTATTGTTATTGACTCTATTTTCTTTTATAAGGTCATCAAGGTCATCACGTTGTTCTTTTTTCTCACGTGAAGCATCGTTACTTTACATGTAAATAATAGAATAAGGCGTTTTGATCCATTTGTCACGCATATGCGAAATCACTTCACATTATCGTTAATTTGTTTTTTTTTTTCAACTATTACGTGTATAGTTGAATTAACACAACCAATTTCAAGCCACACTATCTTGAAGTAAAAAAGACGTAAAAGTTGCGGATATTTTGTTTTAAAATGACTTGTATACTTTTTTTTTTCAGTTACACAGGTATGTATTTTATAGATGACGTAATTGTCCTTGTAATTCTTTTGTTTGAAACGTAGTTGACAGCAGTTTCTTTCTTTTCTTTTCTTTTTTATCCCCTCAAGATACTTTTTTTTTATTTTAAAGTTTCTGCGCTTTATATTGTATGCTGTCAAACTTTAATCGGAATCTATCGTAATCGAAGAAATTCTTCAAATTAGTATTATTTAACGGTGAAATTTCCAGGTCCTAAACTTAAAGCATAATTGTTACGAAAACAGAAATATCACTTGAGGCCATAGAAGTATTCTAGTCCAGACACTAACTCTAATCTAGTCTAAGACGCGAATACCAGTACTGGAAGCAGATATAAGCCTGGTAAATCTATACTAATCTAAGGCACTTTTTTTTCCTTATGTAAGCTCATAAATCAGAGAACCTTTTACAGATGCTATTAAAATCGCCTCGAGAAGTACGTTAGGTAAAAAGTATGTCGTTGAAATCTAAACTTTTAGTATTTGATCAGATGATATTTGGTATCATTGAGGAGTTAAAATTGAAGAAAAAAAAAATAACGGAAATTAAAACTCACGTTCTCACTGATATGCCATAGAAAATCATATTCCTTCTTTCCTTTTTTTAGTTTTCATGCTAACCACATTGGTTGAGAAGGCGTTTGTTCGGGCACTTCGTGGAGAAATAACGGATGAAGAAGCTGCTGATCAGATTGCAGACTCACTTTGCTCTGATTCTTTTACCAATAATTTGCAGGTATTAAATTTTCTCCCCCTTGTTAATTTTTATTGATCATGCATGCAATTTCTTCCTCTTTATTAATTTTTATTTATCAGAAGTTTCAGTAAGCCAGTGCTTGTTAATGACGTATTAAAATTTATTTAAAATTCACATTTGTTGAATCTTGCAGAATTATATCAATGGTGTTGAAGTTCAACATAGTGTTAACAATGATGGAAAGACGTGAGTCATTATTACTATATTTAATTTCAATTCGACTTAAATATCTTACCATTCTGTATCTAATTCCACACATCGTATTTCAAAAGCCTTTTTATAAAAGTTCCCGAGTAGACTTCAGCGGTGTGTAGCGAAATAGGTGGAATAATTATTTTATTGAATATAAAATATTGAATAATTTTCTCTAATTATGTAGTTGCATGTATTATTGTATCTATTAGCAAATCAGTCAGTGATACTGATTCACTCCCGACAATTATGAAAAATAAGTATATTTTTAACTTTTAGGAAGCGTGTTGTTAATTGCATTAGTCTTAAGGATGAAGAACAGCCTTTCATTTTTAGGGATATTGCTGCTAATTTGCAGTCACAATCATATCTACAACAACAGCAGCAGCAGCAGCCGAAAGTCCTAGGTACTATAACTCTGGGTGATTTGCATCCTGCACAAATTGCACAATTCCAGGTAAGGGTATGATTTATTAATTTTTTGTAGTTAAGGCGATTTTGGAATTTTTTAAAAATTCCTTCCATGCTTCTGCTAGTTTCTGAATTAAATTGAGATTTTCGCATAAAGCATTTTGCATTATTTAGCATAAAACCTTTGTCTCAGTAATGCATTACGCAGTGAACACGTCCGCAAACGAAAAAGTTACGTACTTTGGCGCTCGAATAGTCTTATTTAATCAAATTGCTTGTTCGGCTTTAGTTGTCCTAATACAGTGATTTTTTTTAAAAGCTCGAAACTAAAGTGACAATTTATTTTTTCACTTACGATGTATAGTTGCACAAGAAAAATATGTTTCAGCAAGCGTTTACAGAAGCCAGTAAGGGATTAGCTTCATCAGTTGTTTTCAATGTACCTGTGCAAAAAACTGATAATCCGGAAGATTATTTTACAGACGAAGATAAGGAGAGGTAAAGAATGATGCATTTTTTGAATGAAACATCACTGTATTCGATTCAGTTAATTTGCTTCTTTCAAATTTGATAGTTAGCTGGGTGTTATGGGCCTGAAAACAAATGTGGGAAGTGATTATGGTGGATATAAGTTGGCATGACCTAAGTTTTCAGGTTTATTTAATTCAATTTCTATTATTCAACGTTTACAGTAATAATGATTACTTTATAATGACAGCATTTATGATGAAATGGCGATGACTTTATTCTGCTGAATTAAATGAAGATGTATACATTTGCAACACAAGAATATTCGTTTGAGGATTTAAGATTTAAAAAATTGTTGGGGCTTCGCTTACATGTTTAATTGATCGTGTTTATCAATCCCCATTTTTTGAAGGTGTGCTCTTCTTCAAGAATTAATAACTGGTCAACGCCCGTTAATGTTGCATCCTTATGTATTCCTTTTAAACCGACGGTTCAAATGGACTGACATCGCCGTTCCTGTCACCGAGACTGATAAGTTGGTCTTATCACTTCTGTTTAAAATTTTCAACTTTAAATTTCATGGTTAAGAATATTATATGTATGTATTATCCGAAATAAATCCCACTTTCATGTTCAAGAAATGTTCAGCTATTTGTTAATTACCAGATTCCGTGTTTATCGGCTGAACCAAGCACGCAATTCGCGGTGCTATTACCGTTGTTCAGGCTGTGAGACTATGGCAAAGGAGCCCGGCGATCCAATTGCCCAAATAAAACTTGCTGAAGGTTATTTTCGAATTTCTTTTTTACATTTCATAATTATTCGGTTAAACTTGTGGAAGAATTTATTTATTTATGAGCTACCGAATTTGCTTCCTATTCGTAGTATAACTGTATAACTTCCCGCATTAATGGGAGACTAGCGCAAGTGAATATATCTCCTCCAAAATTAAACTGATGTTTTGATATTTTTTTTTCATTGCAGGTCATTTGGTGGGTGATGTTAATCCAATCCACAATTCAAAATGTGAACTATTTACATTTTCCAGTATTGTCAATCGACAGTTTGATAGGGAAGCTCGCCTTGATGTCTACAACGGAATTATGAACCCGAAAGAAGCTTGGAATAGGGTAATTGGATCTTTATTTTCTTTTTTTGAGGTTTACAAAACACATTCGTTTATCATAAACCATGACTGAGAAGTAATAAATCGACCGTGTGAGCCGGCTTAAGCGGTTCGTGATGGTGTCACAATCCAAATGGATTTAGCATGAATTTATTTTCTGTAGGTCGCATCAGTATTTCACTGGATCTTTTGGTTTATCCAATTTTAGGGGCGGTTACGAGCTCTGAGAGCAGAAAGTTTGGCACCTAAAAATTTGCTAAATGCAGATGAATATCCTACGTGGGATACGATGAACAAAGTTATCATGAAACTATGGAGAAGTGCTGTTAGTTTATTCTTATGTTTGTCTATCTCATTTTCCATCCCTTTGTGCTCTCTTTATTGACCATCAGTGGGCATGTTTAACTTTTTGTTAGCTGTAATAGTATGTACAAGTCTTTATTTTCGATTTTAATATCAATACTAAGTGCACAAGATAGGAAAGCATGTTTAAGTGGATTCTTGTTTGGTATCTGGAATTAGTAGAGTTAACTTTAATTTTCAGCAATATAATTAGAGTCAGCTTCACTTTCGAATCCTAATTAGAGTTAATTATAATTTTAACAAAACCATATTTAAGTAATTGTTTATCTGCTATTTGGAAATGATGGGTGACACTAAAACTTGTGTGGAAAAATACAATTTAGCGTATTTCTTAAATAAATAACTTGATATAAAGGAGAAATGTGTGTAAGAAGCTTTATCCTCCATTTTCATTTCGCAACAATTATTTCGAAGAAAACTCGCCACGTATATTAGATAATTTAAGATACTGTTGCAGAAGCGGGCACATGATGCTGGTATCGAAGGTATTGACCGAGTTGGTAGTAAAGATTGGTGGCGTAATATTCCACCACCATCTGCTACACGAAGAGGTGTAAAGAAGGAAAATTATGATACTGCGAATTATAGTTTCCGAACTGAAGGAAGGTTTGTTTCATACTACTTAGTTTTTCTTTTTTCTCTTTCTTTTTTGTTATATTAACAATTTTGATTTTTATTACGAGAAGTAATCTAAATAGTAGTAAGAATTTTCAGTTTTCAGTGGAAGGTAGAGTGGGATCGAGGAATACATTTTTATTAATTCATTTTTCATCATCTGTTTGATTTACATAACAGAGGCAGAAAATCTCAGTATTTTTATGAATTTCAGTGGTGAAGTTGAAGAGCTTGACGATGATGGTGACCAATCATGGTATGTTAGTCTTAAGTTTAATATTTCCAAGACTTAATTTTTTTCAAAGATATGTACATGTCACATGGAACTTTGAAGTTAACATACGGGTAGCACATGTCAGTAGAAAATACATTTATTTTTAAAGCGCTCAAGTATTCATAAGCGACAGTTGGTGTATTTTATTTTGAGTTTAATGATTTTATTCAAAAGTTCATACATAGTTTATGGTTTTTTTTTTTCACAGTATCTCAATGGCTGCTAGTGGTGAAGATGGATGTCTTGAATTACTGGATGTAGTTAGCGAAAGCGAAATTTATACCACTGATCAAGAACCAGCTCCTTCTGGTTCCTTCGATAGAGATGATATTGCGCCGGAACCGCCAGAACAAATTTCACTGTTTTCCAATAGATCCGTTAGTGAATTTTTGTTTTCCTAATATTTCAAATTATTTAATTGAAATTACTCAAGTCAGCAAATTGAATTGGGATTATTAAAGGAATTCATCAACTTTTAAGGCCAAAATACGTTTTGAGTCCCACAGTAAAGGAGATTCATTGGCAAAAATTGTACTTTAAGAGCTTACGAAGAAACTAAGGTTCTTATTAGGTTTTTTATAGGATTCAAGTAAACGCGTGTTACACCAAGGCAGTCACGTCAGCTTATCTCCTTTACCTAGTGATAATGGTGGAAAAACAGCACATGCTTTCGTGCGTAACAATGAGGAAAACAGTGATGTACAATATTACCTGCTGCAAGGTTATGATGATGACGATGATGATGATGATGATGATGATAATAATAATGATGGTGATGATGACGATGGCGATGGAGATGAAGATAGAGATAGAAACGATGATGATGAAAACGACAATGATAACGATGTCGATGTAGATAATGTCGATCAAGTCAATGTTGACAACGCTGATGATGAAGTGATGCGAGAATACAATGACGTTTTAACTGAAGTGGATCGGCTTGAGCGAAGTTCGTTACTGTAATGTACTTTCTATCAAGGGAAGAAAGGGAAAAAAAGAGGACTGCTCATACTTTTTATTTTCCAAACAATTGATTCTAGACTTTTACA
This sequence comes from Dipetalonema caudispina, assembly GCA_013365325.1. Taxonomy (NCBI): domain Eukaryota; kingdom Metazoa; phylum Nematoda; class Chromadorea; order Rhabditida; family Onchocercidae; genus Dipetalonema; species Dipetalonema caudispina. Next base: position 21,269 of record JABVXV010000263.1, on the reverse strand, counting down.
ATCCTATAATATTTAATGCAAAAATTAAAGGATATTGATATTATTCACAACACAGTAGCTTTCACAGCTTTATTTTTTAATTTTTTGTAAAGACCGAATCATCTCAAAAGATATGTTAGTACGTAACACATTTATTCTTGTTTTCGAGCAGATTTCTTTAGGAATGCTTATGGTTAATTTTAGAAGCTATCGCGGCAACTGAAGGAATGACAGAGCATCGGAGAATGGGTGGGGGTCATATAATCGAGCAACGGCAGCATGATGAATCGTATGAATTACGACGAAGTATTCAGCAGGTGCCACTGCATGAGCATACCGTAGCGCCGTCGCAACAACTCAATAGTACCTTCTTTGCAAATCGCAAATTGTTTGCAGCAATTGAGAGTTTAACACGTACGCTGAATACGGATCATTCGCGACAATTTCATCAGGAAATGTTGAAAACAGCAGTAGAATTATCGAACAGTTACGCTGCGCAGCAGCGGCAACGATATGCCGCAGCAACAGTGACATTACGACGCAATGCAACCGTTGAGCGTCGCAACGTGACAACAGCACCGAGGCAGCATAGTGATTACGAAGATGACGAAAAGTCGTTCGGTAAAGTAATAGGGAGGCGGCAAGCAGAAGCAACACCTTTGCGAACGTGGGCATTCAAGAAAGGATCAAAGTTCGAATAGAAAGAATTGTTTTTCCAAGATGGTTATAATTTAGGCATTTATTTTTGAGAAAATATTTTGAAGGTAGTGAATAAATTTGTTCTTTTCCAAATGCTGTCATGTTTTTATGACCATGTTGCAAGCGTTATCTCACATGTAGTCTTACTAGTAAGTAGATAGTTATCGGAAAATTTTATCTTTCTAAGGATAAGGTAGAACATACAAGAATGTTAATAAATCTCTTTCAACATGGAATAACTACTGGTTCTTTTTCAGTTGTTTAGGTTTTGCAGCATTATTGCAGAATTAATACAGCTTTCATTTGTATTTTAAATTCGCAAATTCTCACTTTATGTATGTTATATAAACTCTGTGGTTTCAGTTTGTTATATTGTATACATTCATCATTTTTCATATTCATATTATTTGATTTTTGTAGAAATATATGTACAAAGTTAAAACTCTCTTTCCACATCAAAAATGCACGCTGTGGAGTGATTCTGAGGTAACGTTATTGGCAGATTTCTCGTTTAAACTATTGAAAATCCAATACATTAGTTCTAATATTGAATGCTAATATGTGAATCATATTTTAATTGTAAGGATGCAAAAGCCATGAAGAATTATTCTCCAATAAAGCCTTCAACGTCTATGAATATATTCCGATTTGATGGAAACGAAAGTATGTCAAACAATTTGGACGAAACTAAGTAGATTCCTTAATGCACTGTTAAAATTTTCTAATATCAGCCGTACGTATCATCAATTAGGGAAATATTGAAATATGAGCATGAGCATTCCTTCTAGATACTTAATCTTATACTACTAAACGGGAATTTCCGGTACCAGTAATTATTTTATTCTTCACTAAATCAGAAATAACATTTAGTTTTAAAATGATATATATCCAAGCATTGTTTTTTTATTTCTATATATGAAAGAAATGAAATACTCAATGACTACCCTACCATAGTTTAAAGTAAATATAGAATGTGATAGAAAATATTTTCAGAATACTTAAATACTTCGCAAGAAAAGTTGGTGCTTTCTTTTCTTTTATGAAATGTATGAAAATGAACAGTTAAATGGCTACTGTCGCGAATTTGTACCCGAAAATCGCATACGTTCCCGTTTACAACGTAATTTCATTGTCGAACTTCGATAAAAAATAGAAGGCGACGTGAATACAATTTTATAATAAATAATTTCAATTTAGTTAAGCTATATTACTGGCATTTTTTACAGTGAACTATTTAGTAGTTTCCCGTGCTAAAACATTATATTGAAATTTTCATTTTCAAAATGCAATGTCGAAATTTCATGCAAATTAATAAATGTCATATTTGTGATTGAAATATAATTCGATTCCAAATAGGTTTTATAAGTTAGAAAGATTATCCTGGTTAGTTTTTCCTTAGATTTTTTTTTGCTTTATCAGTCATCATTTTTTGTTCACACTCAGAATTTGAAAATTTCTTTCTAACTTTCAAAAAAAATTTTCTTTTTATTTTGTAAATTTCCTTTTACCAAAATATATATTTCTTTTACCAAATATATTTTCATATTAAATTTATTAACTAACAATCAAATAAAATGTATTTTTTTTATGTATGATTTTTCAAATCTGAAAAGTGGATCAATAAGCAAAAATTGAACTTTTTTTTTTCAAACAACATTAAAAATAAAAACATCCAATATCATAGAAAATATTGCTCGACTTTAATAGTGTAATTAAATAAAAACTGAGCAAGTAATTTATGCTGACGAATGATTCCAGTTTTACCAATGGATTTTTTATTAACTTAGCAATGTTTGCTAACTTTTTTCTTTTTAAAATTTATTTCATATAATAAGGAAATTTTGCAAGTTTAATCTTCATAAATGTTACATATTTATGCGATAATTTGAAGCTTTACTCTTTTTGCCGTATTTTAAAAGTAAGTTATGGCTTTTTCTTCTTTTTTTTTATATCTAAAAAAAGTTAAATAGACTTTGCATAACAAATTTTCTACCCTTATCTTAATTTAAACTTACTTAATCCAAAAAATTTACTCGATAATTTTCGAAATTAATTGCAAAAACATGCAAAAAGTTTGCAAAATATGCATGCCACATTATTCATCATTTCGTAATCCATTCCTTACATATATTATACCAAGAATTGTCCATAATATCAAACGAAGTATAATTAATTAGTAATATTTGGTAATTGTCATTACATACTTTTAAATCGACTATAAGTTCTGCATAATATTTGGAAATAAATTCTATAATACTCGAATATAACCTCCATAATGAATTCCAATGATATGGATAATACTTCAACGTTGTTGCATATGTGACAGTATCCTGAGATTCATTAACTGAAGTAATTATTTTTTTTTTTTTCATCTTTGAATATTACATGTAAATACAATGTAATATTTTGTTTGGACAAAAAAATAAATACATGCGAGTAAATTTTGAGACAATTTTTATTCCACAATTTCAGATATTTCTGAATTTCAATTATCAAAAGCATGAATTATACATAGGTTCGCTTCCTGAAATAATCTGCCACATCAGCTATATTCCGTATATTCCTCCCATTGATTGTTGTTTCTTCGGACCAAAAATAATGGTTTTGATCCATATAAAACCCGGAATAATTCCTAAAATTTGTTTTTTTTTTCAAAAAGTTGTTTCAAAGTTTCAAAATTGAAATTTTGATGAGTGCAAATTCAAAATTTGCAAAAATAATGTCTCAAAGTTTTAAAATTAAAATTTTCATGAGTGAAAATTTAAAATTATTTTTTTCAATGGCTTTACATAAATCAATGTTGAATTTAAGAGGTCGATAATTTACGTAAATTTTTAAATTCTGGTAAATTATTTAGCAATACGCGTACAGATCGATAGAAGAGAAAATATCGAACAAATACTGAATCGGAAAATATATACCTCAACGCGAGCTATACGAAATGGAGTAGAAGAATTTAGCACTGCATTAATTTTATCATGCATTGATAAAAGACAAAGAAATGTGATCCATAACGCGATCATCTTATCAATACCTCAAAGTTTTCCACTTTAAAGTTTTCAAAATATCATCAAAACAATCGACAAATGATGCATTGGTAAACATCAAAATGATCATTATTCGCCATCGGAATTACAATAGAAAAAGAAGCACTGATAAACCGAAAAATGTCGCTTTCTTAGATTCAAAAGAATATTAGAAGATAAATTTCAAGGTATGACATCGCTAAAATTTCAATATTTTTCTTTCATCAATAGAAAAATTTAAAAAACCGAAATGCAGCAACTTAACTTTGTTTCATTTTTCCTAAAGAAAAATCGAACTTGCCTATGTTAATTTAATAGTTGAAAATTAAAAGTGGAAAATTAAACAATTACACAAAAATGGGAAAGTAGTAAAAAGTTTAGTATTTCAAAAGGGCCTAAAAGTTGAAAAGCATTAAGTGGTGCTAGTACGATAGTTTACTTTTTTTTCAAATTCACTTTCTCTTTAAAGCTATTTCTAAATTCCAACGAAAAAGAAAGACATTTAAGAATTATTATTCTCAAAAAGAAATGGCAATCTCATGTTGTAATGAATATTTCAACATCACATTAATTTTGAAACTAATTAACGATGACAACATCATTGCTCTGATAATAAAGGATTAAAAAGCAATCCTATAAAAAGATACGTAATACATCAGCAACAACTTCAAACAATTCATAAACGATAAATAATGAATAATTAGAACAACTGGTTCAAATAATTCAAATAGCTCAAAATTAACTCAAATAATTTAGATAGCTCAAAATAGTTCGTTAAAACTGACGATAACACTTGCATTTTTTTTTTTTTTTTTTGAAGGAAAATGATAAATTGCAGCTACTTAATAAACCGAAAAATGGTAAATTTCAGAATTCTTTTTTAAAATGCATATCTTAAACAATATTTGAATTTTTCCGTCTTTTTTTTTGTTTCTGTCGAAAAAAAGAAACTAAATATTTTTTGGCAAATAATTCTTGAAATTTTTATTGCACAGTACTTTAAAATTGCGTAATCTTACCAAGTGATTGTAAATTTGATGAAGCAATAATGAATAAACGAATACACTGATTTAAGGAATTCCAACCAGACATGAAGCAAATTAAAATTTATAATCAGAACTTACCTGAGAGTTTTTTGATTTTTTTCCTTTTTGAAAAAAAACAAAAGTTAATTCAAGTAGAATTTTGTCCAGGATCATGTATACACTTCAATAAAAATGGTACCACACTTTTCAACAATGTTATAACAAAATCAAAAAATACAACGATGTCAAAAATCGTTGGAATATTCAGGAAATTCAATAGATTCTTTTTTATCTTCAGGCACATTGAAATTCGGCCAAGCATTAATTAATTTCGTGAAAAACATTTATTATGAATTCAATTTTCTTTCTTCTTTCTGACAATCGATTGACCTATTTAAACCAAATAAAAAAAAATTAGTTGACTAAAGCAAAAAGAATGAAGAAAAAAATACAGTATATAAATCGTTAACTCCCTGAAAAACGCTACTACTAGAATTAATTTAATTTTTTTCTATTTAAGTCAAAAAAAAAAAAAAAGAAAATTGTTTGGAAAGAAAATTATATATGAAAAGTCAATTGACAATCAAATTGACACATATTTCATCATTCATATGGCCTGAATTATTGCTATTTTTACCGTAAATATGCATTAATATGTTCCAATTATTTGTACTCAATTATGTGCTCATTAATCTTTTATATCTTACTATTATTCAATTTTGTTTCATTTCTAGCATAATCCAAATAACATCATGCGACAAATGAAATAGTTGCAGTTTTTATAGAGCAAACTATAAGTTTAACCATATGAGATTACATGAAATTTCAAAATAAAATTTCGAAAAAATAAATGAAACAGGAAAGAAGGAAAAAAAAAAGGAAAAAACAAACGAATCATAAGTTAGCTATTCATTTATGCATTAAAAATAGAGGAAATAAGTATGTTTGAATGAAGAAAACTTTGACGATAAATGAGGAAGAAAAAAGGTTTGGACAAGATAGAAAAATTTGAAATGTCATGAATTAATGATCATTTTAGATTTTGCAAATAAAACGACTGATCAGACAGTTGAATATCATCGATCAATAGAAACCACTTAGAGTATAATTATTTAAGTAAATGCTTTCTAATTTGTGTATCCAACAAAATGAAGTAAATTTATGGTGTTAGGATTTTTTTTTTTTAAAAAAAAACTTCGAATGATTTAATTTGTGGCAAAATTATTCTTACGTGATTAGCGAGTGAAATAATACTAATTTTTCGTGATAAGCGTTGTTTTCTTTCTTCACTTAACACTTTTACGTTAATTGTAAAAATTTGTCGATTGTAAAAAATTAAGTTTTAATTTAGTGGTGATTTTTAAACAAATTCACTTTGCTAAATCATTGTTAAATGAACATATAAATTATTTTGGCACCTATCATTTGATAGCGTAAATACTTAAAAACAGGAAAATCATCAAACTTTTGTTTGGAAACGAATAATCGATCTGGATTTTCTAGGTAATAGCCAATTAAGCTGCTTAATTAAATGAATAATAAATTATCAGGTCTTTGGGACAAATTCAATTTTACTAAATTATTGTTGCTAACTGATCACATAAATTGCTTTGACTTCCACCATGTCGTTGTTATCAGCGCCACGTTATTATTTTTTTACTATTAATGTAAAAAAAAAAAAAAAGAGAAGAAATTTATAATTTATTGTCTTGAAAATATAGAGTAATTATCTTTAGCCATATATTTCTGGCTTAATTAATATTATTGGCAATGGCCAAGATGTATGACAAACAACAACTTCCTGTTTGAAAACAATCTTTTCTACAACACATTTTTAATAATATTTGCTTAAAGTTTAGTTTATAAATTCTATTCTTTTAAATTACAATTTATTTGAGAAATAATTAGAAATAATCGGAAATTATTTTTACACTAATATGACGGAAAATTTTTTTTTTTTTTTTTTGCAAATGAATATTAACAAATTATAATCAAAATTATCACTGATTCGATGTCTTTCTTGGCTGAGTATGTTGTATTTTTGCTTTTAATAAAGATGAGTCTTTGGCTATCATTTCTTCTAAATCTTCTACTGTTTTATCTAAAATTTCTTTCATCATTTTAATATTACTAAAATTAAAAAAAAAAAACGCAAAGGAAATCCTTCACTGTCACAATAAATTGATAAAATTTCCCGAAATTTCCAACCATATTTTTGAAATATAGAATTTAGAAAAATGATAAGTGAGTAATCGAAAAAGTCGAAGTTATTACTTCGACGCATATTTAATCCTGCCGGTGGTGGTCCATTTACTTTGATAGGATCAGATGCAAAAAATTCTTCAGCATGCTCATATTCCGGTCGTTTTTTTCGATGTTTTAACTGAAAGTACTTACCGGATGATTGTGAATAATTCAGGAAATTCTGTAATTCTTTTAATTAAAAAATAATTGGAAAATATTTTGTATAGATTGTCAATAAATTAGAATGAAATATATACCTTTCCTTATATTTAAATATTTAAATAGCAGGATTGAATTACTTATTGACTTAATTATTAGCAATATCTCATCCTTTTTTGCTCAAAAAGCTACAGTTATGAAACTGTAAAACAGACCACATATTGAACTTGTAAATCAGATTCCCAATCATATCGATCATCATAGCTTATGTCAAGCCGTTTGATTAATTGAAGAAAGCATTTATGAATCATCGCATAATCCGGACGATTATAGCAATTTAAATTTCGTAAATGTGATACTATTGGATGTAACTCTTCTATAAAATGATATTTTAAACAATCAAACATACAAATATTAAAGGAAATTTTTGATAGTTTTTAGAAAGAATTTCTTTTTTCTTTTTCTATTCAAACCATAAATAGATTCAATTTGAAAATATTTCAATGTAAACAAATTTTTGATGAATATATTTTCAGTAAGTTAAGCGTTCTTTCTCTAAAATTTCTTCGAAGATTCTCTTCAAGAATCCTTTTAACTAATTAATATAAAATCCTTCAGATTCACTCCAACATTTAACATCATTTAATCAATCAAACAAAATTATGATGCAAACCTGGAAAATGACTCAATAAATCTTTATCACTTATATTCATTTTCTTCATTTCCAATCGTTCTTTATCTCTTTCATGTTGCCACGGTAAACCACAATGCATTTCAATCAGCAAATAAATCAATGACCAAATATCATCCTTACGTCCCTAAAATTAATTTTTTTATATTTTATACTTTTCATGTTATTTGCACTAAAATTTCAGGATAAATTCATTTTGAATATTTTATCACCCAATGAAGCAATCATTTTGCAATGGTTGCTATTATCAAGAATAAATTATTAGTAAATGAAAAATGAAAGAAATTAAGTAATTTTAAAAAAGAAAAAAAAAGTAACAAATGAAAATTAATAATCAAATAGCTTGGCACAATGTATACGCATATGACTTATTGATTGATTGAAAATTTTTTTTCTACTAAATTTTTCCCATAGCTTTTTCTCCTTCTTTAGTTTTGACCTGTTCTTTCTTTTCGTGAACTGACGGTGAACAATAACGCATTGTACCGCGGAATTCCGCCGAACGACGAGCTCGTCGTGCTATCCAATGACCTTTGCGTTTTTCAAAAGCATAATTACTGGAAATTTTCATAGGAACCTACCGTATAAGTAATTTTTTTTGCTACAAATTAAAAACTTTTTAAATCGAAGACTTTAAAAATTATTTTACTTAAAAGAAATGTTATACCGCATTTTAGGAACAGTTAATTTACAACAATTATACCTCCTACCGTTTCTTTTCCTATCAATATGAAGACAATTTCATATCAATTTACACCACTATTTTTGAAAAACTACCAGGACTACTGAAATTATGCAAATCTTTAATCAGTCCGATGCAAGCATGGTGATCGAAATCAAAATGATGCAAATCTTTAATCAAGATTGGTGATCAAAATGATCGTTTAATCTGTTTGACTCAAATGGTTTATTTTTTTAATTTCCTTTTCATCATCAATTTTTCATAACTTTCCCATATTTATCTGATTCATTTCCCAATTGCTTTTTCCCTTTTCTTTTTAAAAAAGAAAAAAAGAATTTTTAATTAAATTTAAAAATCACAAAATTTACAAAAAATCACCGTGCTAATCCAAAATCTAAAATATGAACACATCGTGCTTGTTCCACATCACTTTCATGTCCCATCACGAAATTAGCCGGTTTAATATCACGATGAACAAAACCGACATCATGTAATAATTTGATACTATATAAACATTGGATACCAATACGTGACCATGTTTCCACCGATACAAATTCTTCCGGACAACTTATCTTAATTTATTCATCCTTCCTTTTGCTAATTTTTTCTTTTATCATTTCCATAGCAAATATTTCCAATAAGAATTACATTTCAAAAACTCTAATTTAACAAATAGAAAGCATAATTTAGGAAAAGAAACAGTATTATTGGAAAAACAATTTTAAAATTTGTCAATTTAAAACAAAAAATTCAAGTATTGTAATGTTTACATAAATTAGTTCCTTTATTTGAACGGTTGGCTAAGAAATGGATCAAATTTTGAAATTGTTGATAATGCTTAATTTTTCATAAATTGCAATAAAAAGTTCAAAATATTTGCAAAATGTTTTATCTTTCATTTACAGATGGAAGTAAAATAACAAAGAATTATGTTATTGTTATTCTAAAAAAGTTTTGACACGAATTGGTGAATTTTAATTATTTTAATTTTTCGTCAACAAATTTACAATAAAATGAATTGGTGAATTTTTTGGTAATGGAAACGTAATAAATTCATTGCACTAATTAATTGTAATAAATCATTCATTCTAGCAGAATTAAGAGAAACGAAATGAAATATAATTACTTTAAGTGTTCGAAGATTTTCACCAAGTAATGTAACAATCATATATGAAAATTTTTTATGTTTTGCAGCATGAAATAATTTCACCACATGTGGTTTATCACCATCACGATTTAGAAAGTTTATTATCATAATCTGAATATTTTAAATTGAAAAAAGAAAAGTTTAGTAAGCTAATCTGAGTTATGATTTTAAGAGTTAAATTTTATAATTAAAGATTATAATTTAGCAAATAATATTACTGTAGATTTTCAAGTACGCAGTAAAAAAAAAAAATCTTCGATTATAACTTGAAATTATCATCTAGAGAATCGATTGATTAGAAAAGCAAAAAAAATAGCATCAACTTTTCGCGTGATATTTTTTCAATATAATGAAATGGTAACTATTCCCTCTTTTTTGTTTTTTCAAAATTTTGGATGGGATGTAATTATTTCTAATTCATTGAAATTTTTGAAAACAATTCATAAAATATGATAAACTTCAAGTTTAATTGCTGATCCTCCTTCGATATCGTTCGGTTCAGCTTTTAGCGCAGCATATCGACCACGTTCTTGAATATGTTCTACACGATATACTTGTCCAAAACCACCTTCATCTAATTTATTCTTTATCCGCCATTTACCAAATCTTAATTTTCCTTCCTCACTAATCATCGATCACTTTAATTTTAAGTTTTTTTTTGATTTTTACTTTTTTTTTCGTTGTATTTTTTTGTTTTACTAACAACTTTTCTGCTTACTTCCAATGATTCCATTTCTCTTAGAGTATGTAAATTGAGGACAAACAGAAAAAGTCAACAATTAATCAATAATCTTAGTTTTATTGAGGATAACAAGCAATGTAATTAATCTAATTAACAATCTGATTAACCTTCGACCGGGCTTGAAATCGATCCATGATGAATGTTCACTTTCAGTTGTTGTTTCAACATTCATCATTGTACACCTTTTAAGTCATAATAAAATGCTTAATGTTAGGTTACAACAAAATAATGTTGGCAGTGATAAATGAACAGTTTAAATGTGGACGTATTAATGATTAAATTAATAATGTTGAAATTATTATTTCATATTAAGTGATAAAAGTTAGACATTTAATTAGATGTCATTAACAATCATTTTCTTATTTGTCTATTTCTGATTCATTATATGCTTTGAAAAAAATTTGAATAATTTTTCCAAATAAATTTATTAATTTTATTATCTGTCAGATGAAATAAAGGTGACACATAGATATGCAAAAAACGGAACGAATAAAGGCTGATTTTTTTTTTCTTTTTGCTTATTAATAAATTTCTTCCTTTATTATCATTTTTGTTTCACGTTGAAATTTGAGATATTATCGAAAACGAAATGTTTTTTTTTAGCTATCACTCAAAAATTTTTCCTTGTCTGATTTTTGAATATGATATTGAAGTTACACAAGTTTAATTAACCTTAATTTAACCTAAATTACTTTAAAGACAAAACATTAGTGAGTTTTTTTTTTTTTCCATTGATACCTGTCACTTTAAATTTGAGAAGTTTCGTGTTCTGCTGATTGTTATAATAATGTTAGCGTAATTAATACAGGAAACCACACGTATATCCGTCACTTATAAACAATAATTAGCAGATCTGAATTATTGTTTACTTTTATAGCAAAATAAAATTTGCATATCAGTAGAGGGAAACTTGTTTTAACTCAAGTTTCTTGCAATATGCTATATGCAACAACTGTTAGTTAACTTAAATGTATGCTTTATTGCATACTCCTTCAAATAACCTTTTAAGTTTCAAAAAAGTTAACTCGGCCAAATGAATTTATAGCATATTTAATTCCACAATTTTTCTGGTTGCTTATCAAAACTTAAATTTGACAACTTCTATGATTTTATTAAAATTTATAACAGACAATTTTAAGTATACTTGCGTGAATCTCTTAACAATTCACATCAATTTACTAAACAATTTCAATCGAAGTTTCATTTTGATGGATTTCAAATTTTTAATGACTTGTTCGTGTTTACTCAACTGGCAATATCAATTGATGATGCATGGTGATTCTTCATTTAATTAATTCATTTAATTAACTGAAATTTCGCACTACAACTTTACATTACCCGAAATCTTTGTCATCCTTATATTGTGACAAAATGTTTAGGATAGATTTCATATTGAATGTCAACAAGGCATTTTAGCAGATATTATTGTTTTCATTACATTCCATACAATTTTCTTGTAGTAAAATTTCAAATTATCATATTCCGATATCATTTTTTTCAAATTCTTCCGGATTTGTAGTCGGAAATGATGGATCATATTCTGTTACTGATAAACGTTTTTGCTTGCTAATCTGTGATATCTTTTGATAAAATCCCAAATTTAGTAATAGTCGTTCTTATTCATTTTTCTTTTTCAAATATATTTAATTACATAAACAATTAGGTTCATTTATTTTTCGTAAAATTTTAACATTTAAATTTGTAAAACAAAATTTGTCTGCTGTTGGAAAATGAACAGTGACAATAATTAGGAGAAAATATACCGGTAGAGTTGGAGAATGTTGACTGGTTGATATAACTGGAATCAAGGAAAAAGAGCTTTGAAGTGCGCTAATAATTTCTTTAAATGGATTTTTTTCCTCTGGTCGTGTTTTAGGTTTCTTTTGTACCTTTGGTACATCCTGGAAAAGTTTAAACATACAGTGTTCGAGAGAAAAAAAGAAGAAAGAAAAACAATATTTTGAAGATTTTATCTACCATGACATCTTCATTTCGTTCCGTTTTTGAACTCCATTCATTGAGATCACTCCGCATAGTTGTTTGTTCGGATCCGGATTCGCCGATTTTTTCTGATTTAGAATGCGATGATGAAGTTTTTTCCCGTGAATGTGCTTCAATAATTACATTATTGCCCTGAAATGATGTCAGTTTTTTTGGGTAAAAAAAAAGTTCAGACGAAAAAATTATTATTTCATAAAATTTCAAAAATATAAAGTAGAATTACATATTATCACTGTAAGCATTATCACATGGTTTATTTTAATGTAATAGATGAGAACAATCGAAGAGATAAACAATGTAGGAAATCTACGACGAAATAGATTTGCACCGGGTATGTCAGTTAGAAAATTTTGACAATTTTGATGAAAATAATAAATTCGATAAAAACATACTACAAGATCCCAATCCCATGGATCTGAATAGGAGACCTGAAATCGAATCAACGTTTCTTGTAAGTGATCATATATTAACTTATAGTTAGGACGTGATTCATAATTTAATGATCGAACATGTTCCATTATTTTGATCCATTCTTCCGGACAATTATTAAACAATTTTGCATCACTAATCGTTTCCTTTTGCATTGCTACTGATTTTTCTAGCTATAAATAGTGATTTATTTAATATTAATTGAGCGAAAAAGAGTTCATTGTTATTGATTGATCGATTTTTCACCCTAATACACATATGAAGGAAATCATTCATGTGTTAATCTTAAAGATCGATTAATCAATTAATTCCACTAATTCTTAAAGAAGCAAATAATAATTGCTCATTTGAAATCATTTATAATTTACTTTAATATCACGCCATGGAAGTCCAACAGTTAAATCGACAAGAATGTAAACAAGTGACCAGAGATCATCCGCTCGACAAACATCTTGCCGTTTATGAACACGTGGTGAGCAATACCTATTTTTGAATTATACAATTTCAGATATTTAAAATTATTACAAAAATTTATAAATCTCATCCAATGAACAATTTAAATTTGTGCAATAAATTATTCATCGATCATTAAGCTTCTCGCAAATTCCACTTGAAATAATTGTTAATTTAAACATCCAATTTTACAATTATTTATCCGAAAATAATGATAGCATAGAGTCTAATTTAGGTTATCAGTAATTCTCTTATCTTTTTCAATACCTTAAAATGCCACGAACGAATGCTTTTTCTCGTTGTGGTCGGATTGCTATCGATCCGTTCATATTCTTTTGAACATATGATCGACACATCCCAAAATCAACCAAAAATATCATCTTTGCTGCTTTACCATTTAATCCAACTAACATATCACCTAAAGTAAATATTCCCCGGATTAGAATTATTTAACTGTTTAAATAACTCCTTATTAATTGATTAATTAATTTTGCCATGTAATAAAAAACTGAAGCATTTTGCAATATTTAATCTTGTTAAATGCATTTTCCATAAAGTACTAATGGATGAGATTAAATTGAGATAATTAATCGTTAAAGTAATCATATCATTAATTAATTTTACAAATATTCCAAGGATAAGAATCATTTAGCTGTTTAAATAGTTTTTTTTTTTTTCGTAAAATAAGATAAAGCGTTTCACAATGCTTAACCTTGCTCAATTTAAATTTTTTTTTTTTGAATTTGAATTATATTAATCTGAAATATGCTAAGTGATTATATTACTGATTAATTTCTAACAAAATATCAAGAATACACATATGTATACCACATGATTTCATCGTAAAATGCAACAAACCAATTTTTAAATCTCGTAAAATATATCCAACTTCATGTAATTGCTTAATTTGATACAATGTATGTACAGCAATACGAGCTGCACATCCTGGTGACATCAATTTATCCGGTAAATTTTGCCGTAATATCCAAATACTTTTACCGAATAGTGTTGTTAGCATGAATGAAAACTATACATTGCATTATTATTTGTTAGAAATTATTCAAAATTTTATTTCAGTTATTTTATTAAATTGATCATTAATGTAATCATACATTCATAATAATCAATTTTTCATACATACTACTTTGAATTTGTAACACGGACAACGGAAAATTTGACCTGTTACTATGCCATATTCAAATTTGTTTGTAAAAAATTTTTTAGCTTTCTGATCTTTCATTTCTTCAATTCTTTTTTAATTCAACAACAAATTTCCTCATTATCGAATTTATCAAATTCAAAATCAAATCTTCAATCATTTCATCTTATCGAATATCATTAATAAATCTTACCGGTTCACAACGTTCGCAATAATACAATCTAGCCACGTGTTCACGTGTTTCTAATTTATGCAGTACAGCAATTTCTTGATGCAAATAATTAATTTTCGGTCCTCGATCATATTCTACCTAGCAAAGATCAATTTAAATGATCAAAAATTGGAACCATTTCGAAAATTTCCCGTCACGTTTAATAGCAACAAAATCGTACAATATTTCTATTCCTTGTACATTTTCAATGCTGTGATAGAAAATTTCAAAATGCAGCAATTTGTGGAAATGATTGTAAGAAACTCAAATACGAAGAATACTTTGAAGGAATTTACTCTGTTTACTTAAATTAATAGTTTAATTTCCTATCATTTTTAATTAATCACAGTTCAAATTTCAATATGTGAAATTTCTATTCTTTTTTAAACTGGCTACAGTTTAAATTTTGATTTATAAACATCACATTCTAAATCCCGAATTCTTTATAAAATTTGCAAAAACAAGTGAAATTTTTTTTTTTTTTACAAAACCTTTATGCAATATTTCTGACGACTGTCAAGTTTATCCTCAACTTTAAATACGGTACTATAACGGCCCATAGATAATGTTTCGAACAAGAAGCGACCCGCAATGATTGTTCCGGGTGGTAATCGGATTGTTAACGGATTTGTCTTTTTCATCACACTGCAATATATGTTATTGTTTAACATTCCCTTAGTCTATGCAAATTTGCTTTCAAAAATTTTATTCATAACAAATATGTGTATGCGACGGGTTCACTGATAAGTTTTGCATCACTGATTAAATTATAGAATGATAATAACATTAGAGAACAATCATGTTTAATCAAAAATATCAACACAATTTTGTTATTTTTTAATCTTACGAATCAATAATCATCACAAAATTCGGCGATTTATTATTCTAATTATAATAGATATTTTTAAAATTCAAATATGAGGCTAAAAATTTGGAATTAGCAAAAATTTAAAATTTCTTATTATACAGGCAAGATAATTCTCAAAACAATTGGGAAGCTTTCATAAAGTGAAAATCCCTAAATATTATAATCAATAAACTTTTCAAGTACTGAATGAAAAATGGTTTAAAATGAAAGAGAAGAATTAAAATTTTCTAGCAGTTGAATTATGTTTGCAAAGTTAATCTTTTAAGGTAATTTAGAAATAGTTCGTGATTCTCAGGGGGAACAATAAATAGCTCATTGATTATTTAAAAGTGACAATATATTGAAATGTTTTTTAACATTTTTCCTTCCTTTCTACCTTATAATTATAGCGGATCAAAAGGAAAATAAAAGCTTCGAAAGATGAGGGAAAAAAGTGAAGAAATTTCGAAAAAAAAAAAGACCTTTAAATAATATCAGTTTATAATTATATCCTGAAAATTTTTCGGAATTTTTTATTTAAAAAATAATCTGAAAATTTGATTTTTTTTTTTATGTCTCAAACAATATTTGCAAAATTTCAAATTCTACGATGACTTTGAGGGAATCATTAAGCGGTCATTAATTATTTATTTAAGTTCAATTATTGAAATAACAAGGAATTTTGCTCATCTACTTGTATCACTGTAACGATCCATGAGAATCCATATGGAAACGTTAAGAAAATTTCTGATGAAATGATTACATATATAAAACAGAAATAATTAGTTGAACAAAATATTTAACCATGATGTCACTTGACGAAGTCATTCAACAAATTTCAATCATTCCAGAAATAGTTTGATTGCAGTTATTAAAATTAAAATTCAATTTCTCAAACTATCGAATAAACGCACTGTTGATTGTTCATGATCTGTTGATTCTTCATGATTAAACAATAGCAAATAAATGTAAAGCAAAGTTATTTATAGTACTAAATGAAATTTGCATATGTTTTAAACATAAATAAACAAATCATCTATCCTTCAGATTCCTCACGTCAATAAATGAATCTTCCAATTCTTTCATAGATACATATGTCTTCACGTTCCGTTATTTCATACATCATACCTTTGAGTTTTTTGTTATAGCAGAATATTTGACATTACATGACAGATAAAAGACTTTTACGCACAACGTAACCTATACATATTTCACGTATCACTTTTTTCCTACGTATAAGCAAGCGTCAAGAACGAAGTGTTAGATTGCTCTTCTATCTTATGTTTAAGAATTAAGCAAAATGAAGCAAAATTATGCATAACAATACATGACTATTCCATCATTTATTTATGAATTGTATCACTTGGCTTATAAGGCTTGATAAAATATTATCCTACTGATCGGTTACTTTATTCAAACATCTGCAAAAAAAAAAAAAAAAAAAAAAATAAAAGAAATAGCAAATTAAAAAACAATTGAAATTTTCCATCACTTCTCTTAGCAAAGCACAACTATTATTCATAATAGTAATAACTACCCGAATATAAGCATTTCAAAAAAAAAAAAAAATAATAATTTACGCAAAAATAAAAAAACACGAAGCGAAGTATTACTTTTAAAGTGATATGAACTAAACTGTGGAAAATTTCACTTTTTCAAATCTTTCCTTTTGTTTAAATTTAATTCTAAGCTTTTTCATTCATCTATCTTGTAAAATAATTGTTCTTAATCCACAACCAATTATCTATATCAGATAAATTACCTCTATTCAAATTGATAATAGGAGTTTTTTTTATTTTCACTATTACTGAAATTAAAAATACTTTTTTTTTCTTTTAAGTACGATATTGTACATGAAATTAGTCAGGAGGTTTCTGACGTTGATATAATAGTTTCTAAAGAAGAAAAAAGATAAAAAATAAACTTTTCTGATTTTGAACAAAAACTTCAATTTCCTACGAAATTTCTGAAAGAAAAAATAAAAAAGTATAGAAGGAAGGGACATAATTAGTGAATTAGTCGAAATTATTCATAAATATGCAATGCCTTTCTGCTAATAAAATCCAAAAGTTATTCGAAAAATAATAAGAAGAGGATTGTAATTAATATTTTGCTTTTATTTGCTTTTTTTTTGTAAAGTACTGTTAGCTATGAATTTTCCATATACAAAGTTAATACAGAAAATACTGAATTTTGATTAAAAATTCCATGACTTTCAAAAGTTTCATTATTAAATTGAATGCAGAAAAAGCGAGAATATTTCTGCAAATTAATCGAGCTTTTTTTTTCCGAAATGAACATTCAATTCATTCAATGATCTCGAATTATCCTTTCGATGCGGAAAATTTATCATATATCATCGTTTCATTTCTCATTCAAATTAGTTTTCTCGTAATCTGGTACTGGAAATGGTGGTTTGGAAGTAGTTGTCGCCGAATTTGGCACTTTTACTGATTTCAAATCCTGTAACAAAAATATTATTCCATTTTGATTACTGTTGATGATTGAAAGGAGCGCTTCAATCATTTTAATTTTAGGCATCAAATTATCGTATTTGGGTTGAAATTGATAAAGCAAGAATATTTGGCATATTTCGACCTCTTAAAAATGATTTAATGGTGATTTGATAATTCCGCAGTTCGTAATTAATTGATTGTCTCATCGTATCATCATTATCTAATCTTAACATATGAAAGTTGAAATTTAGATAAAAATAATTAAAATAGTACTTGTTCTGATGAGCACTTCACATTTTGCTTCTCGGTAGCCTCATCTGTTGTAGTATTTGATGATTTCGTGATATTACTATCATTTGTAAATAAGTCATCCAAAAGGACTGGTCTTCGTGGTCCGATCGGTTTTATTCCAACACCATATTTTTCACCATCACGACGTATAGTCTATAAAATTTATAAATGTAAAAGAAAGGAGAAATAAAACTTTCTTAATTTAGCAACATTATTATTATATCTATGCATATTTTCATCATATTTTGAAAGTAAATATTCATTCTAATAATTAGATTAATTATATGTTAGATTAGCAAATAATTGTGAAAATTTAGTGTATGGCAAAATATAATATACAATAAAGTGATGAAATAAAAAAGAAAAAACGAAAAAAAAAAATTAGAAACGATTTAATTGAACCGCATAGAATCCCAGTCGACCTCTCGTTGGAATAAATTGTAAGCCGGAAATTTGCGGCCTTGGGATTTGTACTGGTTCCATATTACATAAGGAATCACGCACTGCTGCCATTTGTTTTTGTCACTATTAACTGTCGAGAATTATTTATTATCACTAATTAAGCCAATAATATCTGCAATAAAGTGGAAATTTTTCGGTAAATTTTAATTTGCTAACAGACAATACTTTAATATCCATTTTTTTTTCTGCAAAAATTAATTGATTACCTATGTTGATGGTAAAAAGAATGAATAATGCACATTAGTTACATTGATATAAATTTTAATCAGTAATTTCAAACTGATAACAGTTTCAATTTTCATAGTAGATATATCAATTATTATAAACAATTAATTGATCGTAATTAGTAAATTTAATAATTTTTGGTTACAGAGTTTAATTTGAATCAATACAGTCATTACTAAAAAATTTAAATATGTTAATTTTTGTATAAACTACCTGAAGATAAACAGTTAAACCTGAACAAAGTGCATATTTGCTATTTAAAATAAATGTCTATTATCGTAATTTCAACTTTTCTAATTATTGCTGGAAAGAGTTGATGATGACAGGTTCAATTTTCTCAACCAAAAATTATGAGCAAATATCTTCCATTCATCCTCAAACCGAAGAAATTAAAAGATAATGCCATTGAATAATGTTAAATCTATGCAATCTTCCTTCAGAAAAAAAGAGTTCTAAAATTTTAACAATTTTGAAAAATTGAATACGTGCATTATTGACGAAACGATACTTTTAGTTTGCAAATTATTTCATCTGTTTAATTGAAATTCGTGCTCCGTTTGGAAAATTTTTGCAGTAACAAGAAATTTTATATATTTACTAGTGTTTCACAATTTTTCGTCCCTAACTTGATTATGCTATCGATAATTCATATTATTTAATTTGGATAATGTACTTTTTTGAATCATATTGTAGTAGTGTAACATCGCTCAAGAATCGTTATCATTTATCATATCTCGATAGGAACGATTGATTAGACAGATGATATTCAAAAAATATATTGCTTATAAGTGCATCAAATTAACAACAAACAACTGTGAAAAGTAGGAGAAATTAGAAATCAAAAGACAAAAAAAGGAAGGAAATGTAATCGGAATGTTATTATTGTTACGTAAAAATGACCTTTCTAGGTCATTTATTTTTCAAGGTCAGAGCATTATCTTGCTCGTTGATATGTTATTGAATGCAATGGTATAACTTCTGAAGGTATTGCAAATTGTGTTTAGAAGTTTAAATTTTTTTGTAACTTGCAAGAAAGAGAAATTTGCTGGTTCAGTTAATTGACCGAAATTTTATGATATTTTGCTGTAAAAAATTTGTACCACAAACTTTCGTCTTATTTTGATCCTTCTATAAGTGAAGCTGATAGATAATTTAGAAAAAACAGTGGAATAAATACTTTTGTTAAAGTGATAATTTGTTTCCTTGAAAAAATTTTGATCAAAAAAAAAAATTGTCGAAATGGCTTCAAAATACAAAAGGAAATTTCTAATGAATAAATATTTCTAATAAATGAGTAAATAAGTATGAACATAAAATACTATGGTATGATGGGAAATTGTACATATATAATTCTTAACTTTTAAATTTAGATCAACAGTTCAAATTACAAATTTGAATAAATCGTTCAAAATTCTGTTAATGAAAATGTAGGGATTTTTCAGGAAATTAGTAAATATGCACTTATAAATATGGTAGAACTCGGGAAAATTAGTAAATGCCTTGCTATGGGAAAAAGATTTGAAGAGAAGTAGCACTTTCACTTCTTATCTTAACAAAATATGATGAGAAAATATCCTAAATATTCAAATTTGAGGGTAAAATTTTATGAAGAAAACGAAATGAATTGGAATAGAAGATTTTTTTTTGCAAACAAATATAAGCAATAGGATTTGAAGATCGTCAAAGAAGTGCTCAATTCTGGTTTGCATATGAAAATTCAACCATACGAGAAATTGAAATATAGTAAGTGAAGATATAGGAATACTAGAGAAATTGATAAATATGCAAAATGGTAAACAACTGCGAAATCAATACCTGTTCAACATGAACTGTAACATTTTATTGCGATGTTTATACATATGAAAGGATTTATTGATATTAATTTTTCATTTTTAAACGAACAAAAATGAGTTTAATTTAATGATTTCAATATTGAAATTAGGTATGTTAGGAAGTGGTGTGGAAGTGTGGGTGGGAATCGAGAAGATGAGCGATTTTTTAGGTAAATAGAGCGAAATAACAACCAAAAAATAATTATGATAACAGCAGAAATTAGGGAATTTTAAAAAAACGGGACGGAAAGAGCAATTCTTAGGTAAATAGAGCGATTAACACTAGCAGTGGCTGGAGTAAAAGTTCTGATGATAAAAAAAGGACAATTGCTTGGTAAATAGAGCAAAATAACGCCAAAATCAGTAATAACATAGAATAACAACAATAAATAATAATAATAATAATAATAATAATAATAATAATAATAATAATAATAATAATAATAATAATAATAATAATAATAATAATAATAATAATAATAATAATAACAATAATAATAATAATAATA
>JABVXV010000262.1:0-88820 GCA_013365325.1 Dipetalonema caudispina | reverse complement strand
GATTTCGTTGCTATTGTCACTTAACTTCAACTGAATCGAATTCATTTTAAAAAAACTAAAAAATAAGACAGGATAAATGAAAACTACCTGAAAAAGTACCCTAAACTTCTAGTCGCGATTTTAAATTAGAAATGAATAGTCAGATCCAGAAAAGAGAGATCAGCTTTTATTTTCACTTTTTCTGATTATACGTCATATACAAAAAATAAAGTTTGTATTGACAACTCAAAAAACGGAAATGAATTTTGCAAAAAATGCTAAAAATTCCAAAACTATCCTAATAATTATTTCATTTTTTCTAACAAATAAACCAAAATTAAAATCAAATGAGAGGATGCAATAACACTTAAAAGATATTCGGAAATGAGGACAATAATAATTATACAAACTAATGACAATCTGTAAATATTACTATCCTTTATTTAAAAGAAAAAAGACAGTGAAATCCTAAAATAATAAGAAATTACGAAAATGGATACGATTTACTAGATGCTAAAATCATCTAACGTCCAGAATGACTAAAGAAGTGAACTATTTATTTATAGCATCCAAAAAGAAAAAAATACCACAACATCAAACATAAAATAAACATAAATTGACAACATGAACCTAACAGTCATAAATCTTCCGGATTATTATCCATCGTAAATTTTTGTTTGTTTTCCTCATGTGTTTTTCAGAATATTCATAGAAATTAGAATGATAACAAGTTGATCACTAATGTCAAAATTTCACAGGTAAAGAACAAGCAATGACTAATTTAAATCCCAAAGTAGGAATGAATACTGAGGTTTTTTAAAGAACTACTTTAGTTACTTTTTGTTTCAAAATATCTATTGAAAAAAAAAAGAAAAAAATAAAACCTTTACAGTGATAGGATAATATCTGTTGGAAAAAGTATCACATACCATATCATTAATATACAATCAGCAAATCGTTCAACAACTAATTTAACCACGATCAATCCTTAAGAACTTGAATGGGGTCAATTTCAACACGGTACTGATATCCAATTTACAACAAGCAGATTAAAATCTCCAGTTGATTTACTGCATTACTGAATTTAATATAGAACAAATCAATATCATTGTAAAGATAAGATCTACAAGAAGAATCAGTTTGAAAGACATGTGTATTTATAGCCAGTATTTCAGTAAACTCTGCTTAAGTATAGTTCAAAAGCTTAGACAATTCTTATCATACCTAATAAAATTCTTAAAACAAATAGCACTTGGGAAAATTACGCGAGCAAATATCTCTGCTTCCAGAAAACTTTTAAGGCAATTCTCGGATCCGCTCATACACCAATCGAAGCATCATATCACTACGTGTTTTACTGTCAGCCTGTATATTTGAGGTAGGTTTCACAGCAAGTATATCACGTAACCGATGCAATGACTCCAACGTACCAAATGCCGATACTACAACTCGATCTGAAAGCTTTTTTATGAAAACAATAGTAGTAGAAGGTTGTTTAACTGCAAATAAGGCAGGTTAAATTTAGCTTTAAAACACTCGAATTGCTGACATTGTTCCTATCAACGTCAAGCCTATACAAATCATAACCCAGACACCATCGATCTGTCAACTTTGTTTGAACTTAGTTGCTAATTTGCATACTGCGATTTATGATATCGATACTCCAAGCCAATATGGTGAATTTTAAAGCAAAATTGAAGTTGTTCTGTTGATGGATGCTGTTATGCAACTGGCGAACCGACTATTAGTGCGTCACATAACAATTTAAAACACTAGCAGATATCGATTAGCACTAAATTCAATTAGAAAATAATTTCAAACCGAAAACCAACTTCTTCTATCCGGAATTCTTCTCAAATGCAAATGAATAACGCCCGAATATCTTATCATTTTACTTCTCAAATTGTCATCATGAGAGCACAAATCTTCCGGTAATTCGATAGTAAAAGGTTCAGCTTCGATAAAACTGTGCAGCTGAAACTTTAATACACAAAAATAGTCTGCAAATTCAAATTTTTGAAAAACTCAGCCAAAAAAAAAGAAAGAATCATCATCCTACAAGTGATTATACATATTCGCGTAGTTGATAGATTAAGCAAACAAATCAAATTTATAAACAAAACATACAGATAAACTATTTGCTGACATCTGCTCCCTTTCAAATACTAACAATTCATCAAAATGGCTAGTAAGCACTATTCGATAGAAAGTTTTAACAGCCGCCTGAAAAAAAAAAAAAAAAAGATTGGCTACAGATATGCAAATCAAGACATGTTTCAGTATCTTAAAAAAAAATCCATAATCCGAATTATTTTCTACAAAAGGATTTCAGATAAATTTACCGAATTAAAAGAATAATAACAAATAATGCTTAAGTTATATGAAAATAAAGCACACTCTGCTAAATGTCTATAATAGCTATATATGACCAAAATTGAAGATACAAACCTGATGCAAATCGAACCATTGACCACGCATCAATACTGATTGATATCCAAGATTTGGTCGCATAAAATTGAAAATCTTCATCGTCTCGAATGACCGCGAACTCAAATATTGAAGAAACCGCAGGAAACATTTTCCAATACCACCAATTAAGCTGTTTAAATCTTGAACTTCATCTGAATTTTCCGAAGGAATTTCATCGGTCTGAAAAAAACCTTGTTCGAACATATAATTTAATTGTCAGATCAAATGGAACTATGTTCTGTAATAGCGAGGAGAAAAATTGAGGAACTGAGAATTAAAATGAAAACAAAATTTTGAAAACTTTTCTAATTTAAGCGAATTTCAAAGTTGAATTATGTAAAATAAACGCTCCATCAAAGCTTAATACCTTCAATACCGAAAGTATTCCAAATTATATTAATCAAGCAAGAATTAAAGAAACTAATAGAGCATATAAACAGTACTTCCCAAAATATTAATTAAAGAATACATCAAATAAATGATGTATTCATACAGATAGAATAATGGATCCATAGATAATCCAATGTTTAAATAATCTGTTGTCTTTAACTAACCTGTTCAAGAAAAACATAGCTGCGCATGTTTTCACCACTTATATATCCTAATCCATACTGTATTAATAATAAACACAAATGCTCTCGCTTTAGCCGTCCTTCAAATAATCGTTGTTGCTCACCCCATTTGCATAACACGTAAAACAATTTGTCCAGTCCTATAATGAAATGGTAAGTTCATAATTGTATAAAAGATACTTTTTTCCACGTCAAAGTGAAACATCGACGAATTATTTGTTGAATTTACAAAAATTTGATTGCGGTAAATTCTAGAATTGCTGCAATGAAGCATTTAATTCATATCTTTATGTTTTCTGCAATATCGCTTGATGGCATGTAGACCAGAAACACCTTCCGTTAAAAGTCCTATAGTTTGATCAAAATCATTCCTGTTATCATCACAAAAACATGATACGATCTGGAAATTATCAGTTTTCGTGTTTTTAAATTAAGGAAAAAAATTTTTTCATAAAAACAAAAATTTACGGTAACAACTACAGCAAAAGAAAATAACTACAGAGATACTACCAAGAGTAAGATATGCATGAAAATTCCCGCAATTTTAATAAAAGTCACCTAAACTTACAGTTTGTAAAAAATGTGGATATAAAATTCCTTTTTTAAATTGCACTGTTTGTCTTACATATTACAAGGAAAAGAAAAAGTTAGTTATGAATCCTAGACAGTTTCAATTTGCCAACACTAGCTAAATGTGACCACAAACTTAAAAATTGAAAATCTGACATTTGATACATGATCACAAAGAGGATCGGTGGTTAATATACT
The DNA here is from genome assembly GCA_013365325.1 of Dipetalonema caudispina. Classification (NCBI taxonomy): domain Eukaryota; kingdom Metazoa; phylum Nematoda; class Chromadorea; order Rhabditida; family Onchocercidae; genus Dipetalonema; species Dipetalonema caudispina. Next base: position 85,032 of record JABVXV010000262.1, on the reverse strand, counting down.
TTGTGATATTAGCATACAATTTTCTTTTCTTATTTCAGCAAGTATATCCCAGGCGATCCACGGAAATGATAACAATCTTTCACCTGTTTCATTCATAGCCTTGCCTGAAAATTCATCAGATTTTAAACACTTCTCATAAAATTGTCAAGAGAACGATAAAGTAAAGATGAAATTTATGAGAAAATTTATATTTAGAATTCATGTGGTTAGGAAATATCTTCAAAAAGTTGTCGAAATGGAAGAAATTCGATTTGAGAGCAGTCCTTTTTTACGTAGTGGGGGAACTAATAATATAGTTATAAGTCGGAGCCAGGATTGTTTTGAAATTTTTATAAGCTTTACTGTGGTACAACCAACGTAACTGGAATAGGATACAACCAAGCAAAGCACTCACAAAAGAAAATGCTTTAATGTTGATTCCATATCGGGAATTTTTTCCGATATTCATTCATTACACAGAATACTTTTAGAATATTTAATAGGTCAAATATTTTATATACAAAAGTAAATCTAGTAGTTCAGTGTAACTTACGGTAGCAAACAATGTAATAAGCGGATGCTTTCTTTTTCATCTCTACAGTTGGACATTTACAGCATCTTCGTTCAGTTAAATCCCTGTTATGAAAATCGTCATCTGGTTCAGTGCAGGACATAAAACCACCAAATTCAGTGAAGAAACCGCGGCGATAACTGCAAGACAACAAAAGCTAATCATGAAATGCTTTCTATAAATCTAAGATTATTGAAATATTGGAAAACAAATCAGCCAGCTGATTTTTCTGCCATTTCATGGATTATAGTGTAAACAGTCAAATCTAACATCTTCTTTATAGAATTGTTAACCTCATAAATATGTTCGTAACTTTTTGTTCAATGACATAATTGGTGTTAAATTGAGACATATCGTCTGCATCCCTATCACTTATTCGATTACGAATTTTGATAAAACAACCAGAATATAGCTGACATTCATCCTGTATTCCATAATTATCCAGAAGAGCCTGAAAACGTGATCATATGGAAAAGATGGATGAGACAAATAACAACCTTTTTACGAAGACATGAATGAGGTAACATAGTAGAATTGTGAAAAATACATACCCTAATATGAGCAGAGTATACTTTCAAATTTTCTTCCGCATCATTCTCATAATTTTTCCAACCATTGTATTCTAGGAGGGGATCCACCGTTACCTGTGAATACTCTTTGCTAGCACTGGTTATTGAGAGGACATCATGGACTAGTCGGATACGCCTGAAAAAGGTATTATTGACTAGCTATAGAGGAGGAAAGAAGGATATGCTGGTCAAATGAGTTAATCTAGAATAGAAAGAACAAAAGGTCATCTCTCGTCTACAGAATAAATATATCAATTACATTATTTTGTTGGAGATGCACTCCTATGAAGATAAAAACCTGTAAGGCAAACTCCGATAACTACATCATCAATTCTGGTTGTATCCGAAAAATCATGGAAAAGTCCACAAATACCTGAATAACTGCCCCACAAGGCGATTTGAAACATACGAAGGCTCATGAGTTTTGCACATAAAATCGGGCCATCGTTCTGGACGCTCAGGTGGCATAATTTTCCCATCCGGTCTTTTGCTCCACTCTTTGACAAGTGGTTTTGGAGGCCGTCCTGTTTTTGGAAAATCCACAGACTGAGAATGCTTTTCTGCTATACTTAGGCAGACCTGAAGTCAAACAACAGTAATAAGAACACTATGCGAATGATTAATAATAATTGGTTGGATCATACATGGCATATGAATGATATGGTACAGCGCAATCAATCAATAATAAAATTAAGAAAATATAAATCACTAATATTGTTCCATTATCCAACAGATCTCTTAATAGTGACACAGCTGAACATTTGAAATCACATGGAAATCTTATCGGCATGCTTCATGCTTTTAAGATACTGCTTCCACTGGATTATTCGATCCTACTTAATCACTAATGGAATCGTAGATGATAATACGTCTTACTTGTTTATGGAAACAAAAAAGGAAGACTAACATCACTGGTAATTCCATAAATATCAGAATTTACGAGAAAAGCATTCGCTATAACACCAATTGAATCCTGCATAATGTATTCAACATAAAAGCGGCGCATTTCACGCACCTAAAACAAAAGTGAAGGTAGTAGAATAGTAGGTAGAATTCGGAATACTTACTATGATACATTACTTTCGAAGTTTACTTAGTATACTGAAGAAAAGCAAGAAACGTGTAACAAAGCAATTCAGGAAATTCTAAGCATATAATATACTATGGAATGAGTTAACGTACTGCCCGCCACGCTGCAGAAAACGATTTTAAACGATGTGCAAATGAAATTCATCACTAATCAATGTTAGTAACCCTACAGAAAACTCGGTGTAAAAAAATTTCAGGACGCCAAAATATTATTTACAGTTTTTTGTAACCTACATTAACAATGATGTACATAGGAGGAAGGAACTAACAACTTCATCCTCTTCGAGAACATCAGGAGCTCGAACAAGCTTACTGAAATCCATCGGTTCTTCATTATGATCAAACAACAATTGATCATCCCATATGACGCTATATTCATCGCCATCCAAATCCGAACCTTAAAAATGAAAACGAATTCATGAAGATAAATATTTTGCAATTCATGGATCAGAAATTTCACTAGTTGATCAGTTTGAATCACTAATTAACAATAATGCATATTAGACGTTTGGGATCTGATAAAATGGCGATGTAGATTTTCAGGAAGAATAAACACGACTACGGTTATGCAGTTGGAAGATCATAATAAAATCACAAACAAACTTAAAGTCAACACAACAGTAGGATGTATTTCACTATTCCGTCAAACTTTAACATATCTGGGAGTTCTTAAAATTTAAAGCAATAACTAACCCGCCATTTCATCCGTATGTGGTCGGGGTCCATGCTGCGGAAAAACAACTACATCAACCAAATGTCTTAATTCGGATAAATCAACAGCTTCGAAGACCCTTACATCGCCAGCGACTATTGATGGGTTTTTTGTTATTAACACGGGACCTATAATATAAAAGGAACTCAGAATTCCTTAAATGAATAGAACCAAATACCTTCGATATTTTTTAAATTATAGATAAATTAAAAAAATTTGTGTGCAGTCAGTTTATGACTATACCCATCGTGATAAGAAAGATAGGGACGAAAAGAAATATAAACAAAAATAAACATGCATATAAAGATAATATCAGGATAAATATTTCGAGAACCATTAAAGTTAGACCGGTGTCCAAAATCACCATTTGAAAACAAAGCAAAGAGGATAAAGGATTCGATAAGAAATTGTTTGGCACGGAAAAGAAAAAAAGATAATTATTAATTTTTAATATGTTTCAAATATTAGGATATTAATAGCATTGTCCTTATACGAAAAAGTTTTGTGATATTATGTGGTACATAACAAATAAGAAAAACATTTATTTATTTTACGAACAAAAATGAACCTTTAAGTATTGTTTTTGCTGCAGCCGGTGGTGGTGTCTTCAAGGAAACGTCATTGGTAAATTGCACAAATACCTGTCCGTATTGAAGTAATCCGGTTTCATCCAAAATGCCAAACATAGTTCGACCAAGATTTGGTGGTATTTGGATTTGTTCCTTGGATAATTGTTTTTCTGAAAACAAAAAACTATTATCAAAATTGCTGAACGTTCACGAAAATTAAAAGAGTCATGAAATAGCTTTCGGTTTTCAGCATTATCACAAAATTATGATACTACAGGAATAATGAATTAAATCGACTGTCGAAATCTGATTTCTTATACTGTTTTGTGCAAAAAAAAAAATAGGTTGGGATAAATTAATCAAGAAGACGGAGGGCTTCAAATCAAAAAAAAAGAAATTCAGCAACAAATTTACGTTAACATAGTAACAGACCACTTCACCAAATTTAAGACAATCACGTTTAGCAAAAATTAATTCTAAAATCAAAAGAAAAGTTGAACTAAGTCCTCACAAGTTGCAGATTAGAAAATTACGTAATTTTTACATAGCATATAAAAACGTTAGAATAGCAATGGAATGTAGAATTTACGCAATGTGAATCGAACACTTGCAATTAACAAGCCATGGAAAAACGGTTCCTGCGTAAGAGTGAAACCTCGCGATAGCGATAAATATTGAACATTAATCCGCCTCGGAAACTCTGCTAGCCTTTCACGACATCTATAATGGACAAAAAATTTTGTTCGCGATAAAAAAAAAAAAATTAGATTTTGGTAACAGACAGCTCGTTGCAAAACAGAAACTAATCAACTAAAGAATGATTACCTGTTTTCACTCATCAGCGCATCAGAGAGTTGTAACAACTGGCGATCGAGTAAACCATGTATGCGATGGACTATGCGACTATGTATATCAAATCCTTGCATATCACTTACCTATAATTTAAAAGAAAGTCAATAATTCTAACAAATCAGTGATTTCAGACTACGCCTAACAACTTCAATTGAGTGTGACAAGACAAACGCCAACGCAAATGGTATATTTTTAGACTGATAGCAATCCGCATATGTTTTAAGGATGTTAAAGCAAAAGGAACACAAAACACTAACCTGGTCAAGAATATTGATAAATGGTCTATTTAAACAAACTGGTGTTGGACTGGAATATTTCACAATTTCTATTATTTCCTTCCTCGGTGCATGAAATTTGTCCTACAGATAAGAAACCTTTTTCAGAACCATAAAGCGAGCCAAAATACTGTTTTTCGAAAAAAAGTAAAACAACGAAGCGGATTATAAAATTGGTTTGTTGAGAAAAGAGCAAATTTCTTAATTCATATAACTGGGTAGAGTGTACTTTTGAAAAAAGAACAAAAACGTTTGGGTTCATCAGTTTTTCTAATTTTCAATTTCTATGGAAAGATTTACCAATTATGTAAGAGCAAATGAAACACTATGCAAATAATACCTGAGAGGGTCTAAATAGTACATCTAAATCGTTCACTTTCTCAGTTTTTCCATGTTTATCCTCTAAACCATTTTGTTCAGCCCATAATCGGCGTTGCCGCAATGATGGATCAACAGAAAGCACACCTTTTAAGCCTCGATGCCTGAACTTCAAAAAAAAAAACTTCTTTTTTTTTGATCTTCAATAAACTGTTACATGATTTACTGAAATCATGTAACAGTTTATTGAAGATCAAAAAAAAAAAAATTTTAAACTTCGATAAAACTAAAAGAATTTACGAAAAATATTGCAATTTTCAAAACTTCACGGAAATTTAACTCTCATTGACTCGATCTTTCTCCAGTACACTGATCATAGTTTTTTTTACGATATCCAAACTTCAAAAGAATAATTTAATAGCTAGCGTCATGAATTGCTTTCGAGATAGTGATAGTCAGTTTGGAACAGCCTTCTCTCATAAAATACATAATGACAAACGACTAGATAGTTTTGAGAATTCTAATAGTTTCTTTTCAAACGAATACAGCAGCTTCTCTGCAAAATGCTGTTGTACGATATGCAAGAGTAAAAAGGCATTCTAAAAACTTCAGCTCTATATAATTTGTTCATAATGACTGATTGAATTTGCCCATTAATAGAAAATCCTTACTTGGAAACAACTAGGGACAAATTTGCCCAAACGTAAATCATTAGCGATTCGTTTAGCAAAATCTTCTGATAATTTTCCGACACCATCTGAGAAAATAAACGGCTCACCACAATAATCTTTCCCACCTATCACATCATATGTTTTATTATATTTTTTACGCTTCAAAATGACGTCACTTTCCTGAAGCAAAGAATATAAGAGAAAAAGTTGGGAGGAAAACATACTTTGGAATATAGTTTGAATATTATTAGACAATTTTTATTCGAAAAGAAAGAAGATGACTGCATTGTCATTCGAACTTAGGAAAAAGAGAGCAATGAACTGCAAGTATGTTCAGAAATAAAGCGTTAAAAAATGGCTGGAACTAAAAAGTCAGCCTAATAAACCAATTAACATATCAGTATCTAATTTTAATGATTATACGAACAGAACCCAGTATTGTTTTACCTTCGATTGCGTGAAACATTGTCCCATTCGAGACATTAATTTTGGAATATTAGTTCGATCAAATTTGCCGAGTTTCTCACGAATCTTTTTCACTTTACCATCAATACCATCATTAAAAAAATAGCACCCGTTGTCACGCATTTGGGAGTTTGAGGAAGCCAAATAAACAAAATGACAATCTAAAAAAAGAAAAAAAAAAAAACAATGTAATAATGGATTAAATTCATCATGAACTACAGAGCACTGAAAAATATTATACGCAACTTGTAGCGCAAAATATTTATATTTTCCCAGCTCAGATGATCATACACAGCACAGTGACGATAAATCTTAATGAACTATAAAGGAATTGTCAGAATGTTAAAGAAACCAGAATTTCAATCTCTTTGTCATCATGGATGAAAAAATATGAGAAAAGTGGCAGTGAAAGATAATCTAAAAAATATATTACAAAACGACTGCAGCAAAATACCGTTAATACCTAATGCTTGACATATTACTATCATAATAATTTTAATAGTGCATTTTTGGCCGATGATTTCGTGCAAGAAGATGCTTTCCGCACTGTTCTGTCAACACACCACATACAAACATGGTAGTGGTCATCAATAACTATTGAACTATCATTCACTGACAAAGTTATTGATATTCGGATCGCTGCTTTTAGGCGAAGTGGGAGTGTTGATAAATTAGTTCACAATATATTTCATCCGTATAAAAATATCTTACTTGATATGTGAATTCCATGTAGTAGGCAGTTATGAACCGTTGTTTCAATAATGTATAATCCAGCACTGTTACGTCTCAAATGTGTACCGTCATCATCACGAAATTGAATTCGTAACGCACCATCACCACTTTCATCAAATTCACGTAATACACGATTTCCCATCAGCAATTCCGGAACCACGAGAAGCATTCGGGTTGGTGTTATTACAGCCTGATGATTGTCAGTGATAAATCATGAACACCGCTCAATTCATAAGCACCGATACACTTTTATTTAGCAATGTTTCCAAACCTATTACCCAGTTGACTGGTTCTTTCTTTCCCTTCAAAATATGAACATTAAGCAAAATTTCGAAACCTTTCGAACACGTTGAAATCCTTCGTCGGCACTTCTTTCATGAATCTCAGCAAGCAAGTCCTTCTTCACAAAAATGCTCTTACGTATACGATCAAATGCACTTATCAGTGGTGGTATGTTTTTCATTTCATCGATCATATTGATCAAACGCTCCAATACTTCTAGTGTTACCTTCAATAAAATAAACTGTAAGAGATAGAAACAGTTAATCAGATTTTAGGCTTCAAAACCACTTTTTGCTAACGTCAACTTTTTTTCTTTTTTAAATAAAAACGGGTTTCGTCTTGTAAACGCGAAAAAAAGGACTTACAGTTTCGTCTTGTTCGTAGCTGTTTACTACATGGATTAGGAATTGATCTCTTGATTCAATGCTATTCTGAAAAGAAATGAAATCGTGGTTGCTTCTGTAATAAGACTTGCAACTATGTAGCATACTCAATCCATAACGACTATCTAATGTCAAAATTATGTGCTTACCAGCAACTGGTCTTTCACAACAGCACCACGTGATAATAACGCTGCAATCAAATATTCCAGTCCAAAAGAAAGTGATCTTAGTTTCTTGGACCAATACTTATCAACTTTTGGCTCTACAGGCTGATATAGATGGTTATTTTGTTGAATTTCCTCTGCACTAGCACATTTTCGATAGTCACAACCAATCACTCGAACCGGCAATGCCACGTAACTAAAATTATCTAAGTGATCTGCAAATCACCCACACAGTCATTTTAACTGAAACTAACGAGTAGTTTTAGAATTAATTAAAACTGGAAAGAATTTTAACCATCGAATCGTAATAAATTGTGAAGTTCTATGTATATTTTAATGTCATATGTTAGCTTTAGTTCATAGAAATTTTATCAATAACTGTGAAATATTGGAAGCGAGAGATTTCCTTATTTATTGAAAAGCAAATCAGTATTGCTTACCTGTCTACGGAAAAATATGAATGCCGTACATTAGCGAACTCAATCGGAAGATTGACACGGGCATGCAATCTACTCAACAGTCTGTACAACAGATCATCCTAGATAGATTTTAAAAAAATGATTGTCTTAATAATAAAATTGAAACTTTATGAAATTCAAAAGTAGATATCTCCAATAAATATTAGCAATAAATCTATATCTGATCATGGAAATATACAAACAAAGGAATCAAAACTACTCTTACATCCATCATTTCTGTGAATTGCAAACAAAAAACTGGACTGTCGTTAATAGCTGTAATCGCTATGTTGCCATCTTTCTGATAATCAGCTTCCGGATAATACCTGCAATCAGTCCTTTGTCATTACGAAATTTAGCCTGCTCTCTCAGAATTTAAAAGTCCACTAAACTATAATTAAAGTCATATACGGCTGTGTTATGTCAATTGAAAAGTAAGCAATGGATACGATTTCGACTACTCTCTTTCCAGGTTTCAAAATTTAGCAAAATTCATAACCAACCTGAATCGGTCACTTACTACTTCCACTCTTGGCCCACGCAGTAAATTCACTTTTTGACGAAATCTACGTATTTCAGGAGGATAATTTAGATGGAAATAAATTCGTGTTACGCAAGTTTCTTGATTTGCGCCGACTAAAACCTTCGTGTCGACTAAAATGCGACGTAAAGAAGTGTAACGAACCTGGAAATATTTGCAGTTCTTTATCAATAATTACTGCAAAATTACAGTTCTTCATTCATTACTTATAAACAATTTATCACTAACTGCATTATTTATTCGTGCGAAATCAATTGAGCAAAATAAATTATTTAATCTAACTTTGACTTTCAGTACAACTGTTCTGTGTCATCAGAACTATTAAATGCATACAGTTGTACTCCTCAATAACCTAATTTTGAGAAATGATTGAATTTTAAGAACGAACATTGGAATGAACGAATTCATGAGAATAGGTTACTAGCTTGATATTTACTATTTACATTAGTAATGTAGCTTACTAGAAACCCAACAAAAATCACGAAGGAATTTGAACTCAAATTTTAGACGGAAAACATAGTTTCTGAAAATTCATAGTAAGTTGTGAAAAATCGCAAAAAAAGATGCATCAGAGAGCTTTGATTCACAAAAAACTCACTTTCAGAGCAAAAACTGACCCCTCAACAAGTTCTTCATTGTTCGTGTTGCACATTTCTCGGGTTCTAAACCCTGAAATACCAGTTCTTCCGAAAATACTATTTACAAAAGAATGTTGCAAAACAAGTTGCCATAATCATCTACAGATTCAAGTGTAGGAACTAAGTGACGAAGTTCAGATTTAACTTAACATACGTCGGTTCCAGTTCAAATGCCAAAAAAAAAAACTTTGCTAGATTGGTTTAGACCTGTACTACAAAGCAATGGGATGTGAAATAAGACCTAACATCTCAAATTATGCTAAGCTTTATAAAATAATGATGCAACAAATGGTTAGTTACTTTATCACTAATTTTGGAATGTAACACGTAAAACGCTTCAAATTTTAACGAATTTAAGGATTCCGGCTAATATCCAATTGCTCATGGTATGCCACAACTAGTCATTTCAACTTGAGCAAAAAATAAACTTGTTCATTTTAATTTCCTTTTAATTCGAGAAAAAAAGAAACCAATTTGTCACCAAAGCTTTTTCTCACTGACAGAAACATGAAGATAATAATATATATAGTCTTTAGTCTTCCTTTGGAAAGTATAAGATATAGAAAAGTGGGAACTTTCACTGTCTTCCATCTCTTGATCGTTCTAATTAACCATATCTATCCCAACAACATTTTAACTTGACTTCAGCAAAAATACAGAAAGAAACAAACCATCTAAAGCAGCGAATCGCACAGTAAATATATTTCGGTCATGTTCAAAATCAACGTACATCGGAGAACGCACATTCTGAGACGATATGTTTGCCAACACTTTGATGTGTTCCGTCAATTTCGCTTCATTAATCTGTTCCGGTATTCCTCGAGTATAATGTGAACAAAATGTTCCGGGATCGAGCAAATTCCCATGATGGATGGAGTGTACATCAACTTGGAGCTCAGCTGATCTGACAAATAAATTATGAGAAATTTCTGAAACTTCATACCTTGTAGTTTTTTTTAATCGACAATAGCAACGAAAAAAAAGCAATCTCCGATAGAAACTTTTAAAAGTAAACTGAAAAGAGGAACTGAACCTGACTATTCAATACATTCTATTAGTGGTTCAGGTTTGGTCATGAGAAAAGTTTTATAACTCACAACTAGTAGAGCAAAATTGCGTAAATATAAGGACAATATTTTCGAGAACACATTTCTGGGATTGAAATCTTCAAGAAAATAAGCTAAAGTTAATATGTTCTTAGGGATGCGGATACTGAATAGGATATTCAAAACTAAGAGAATGAGTTTTCATTATGCTAAAGATACAGGATCCTCGATGAAGACTACTGATGCAAATTCTATAACGATGTAACTAAGACATAAATGACATGAATCAGGTATTGAAAATTTTGAAGATAATAAGTTAATATTAAATTGAATCCAAGGATTGTTTGATCATGTCAATCGTGAAAAGGACAAAGAAAAAAAAACCAGCCATAAGTGGTACTAAAAAGCTTTGCTCAACAGAGCAGTATAAACAATCAAGCGACTATCTATGCATGACGGGTGTATAGAATTATAGAATTTATATATTTCTTAGGTCACCGTTAGAATACAAAAATTAAAACATTAAAATTCCATCAAAAAACACCTGATTTTTTCTGTTTTGCAAAATGCCGAAAGTTTTTTTATGTACAAATCTATGAATTCGCCTACCAATCTCAAATCTACCGTCGTCTACCACTCGTTTCTTAAAAGACTTTTACGGTTTGAATTAAAATTTAAAAACCGAACAAGCAATCATCCATGAAAAAACCACGCTCTGTCGCCTGAAGTACAGGTGTATGCTTTCCAGAAAATTCTTTAGTTAGAGCTTGAAACATCGATGCCATTTTTGGAAATGCTCGTTCCCAGCAAGAGGATATCACCTATTAAGAAATTGAGTTATGATAATGACAACGAAAATGACAGAAAGGAAAATGAGAAATATTCGGGGGTTAAATAAATACTAAATTTACTAAACTTCTTAAGTGACTAAGGAAACAAAAATCACATATAAAAGAAGTATATCTCAGACTTACTGATGAAAGCTTATACATTTATTACTTAAAAAATTCAGTTCCAAACTAAAGTAGCATTAATGTTTCAGTTCCAACAGACGCTATGGATGTAACTTTTACATATAGCTACAAGTCGTAATAAAATATATGGGAATTAAAATACAAATAAAGAAAAAAAACGAAAGGAAATTATTTGAAAAACATATTGTTTTCATTCATTTTTGAAAGGAAATCAAAAATGAATCGGATGCTTGTGAAAACATCAAAAATGGAGAATGAAAGATATAAAGAAGGCAACAAAATAAACATTTAGGAAAAGAAAAGCATGCCGATAAAACAAAAGATAAGAATAACAGATGGTGAAAAAAAATTTAAAAAAATAATTTTTTTCAAAAGTTCTGAAACAAAAAGAAACACTTACATCAACATGAAGTTCAACCCACGGACTTCCATAATCGTGTATTTCAATCCGATGTTCACTAATATCACGCGCAACTCTCAGATTTTTTTCAAATGTTCCAATTTTCTGCAATATTAATTTCAGATGTTTGTGTGACAAAACTGTTTCTCTCTCAAACCCAAAACAATAAGCATGGTGGAAGTAACTATTAAAATTACATCACTAGTTAACATCGTTGATCGATTAAATTGATGGATTCCATAATTTAAATTTTGTTATGAAACCTTGAACAGCTTACAGGTATAATGTTTTTCAACCGAGCAATTAGTTCAACATCTTGGGACAATAGAATGACATTTATAGGCAACGGTTCTTCCCATCCTTTGATTCCATTTATTTGGCCAACCTTTTCGTACACTGTCATCGCCTCGCTGAAATTATTTTAGAAAAATTTCCCTTATGGTTTTTAAGGCATAAATTGATCAGTAGCAGCGTAATGCAATATAACTACTTAAGAGTTTTCTGAAATGTGACATATTTATACAACCCAATCTCCATTACACGATTTTAAAATATTTCAGTATTTTATTGCTCTGAAGAGATTTAATAAATGCTTAGAATGCAGTTTCAAATATCTTATCCATTAGGATTCTTTACGTTTTCAAAAAAACAGTGACGACTGGAACTCTCAACAAAATCTTTATCAAAATCAAAACATATGAAAAAATCGTGAATGGACAGAATATGTCGGAAAACCCGAAAATCATTCCTAACTAAACCAATTATTATAAAGAATTATGTCATATAATCAAATAGCAATAATTTGATAACTGTCAATGATTTATCTGAAGATTAATTTGCTAATTCCCATGCTAATCTAAGGATGTCAACTAAACATCTCTCCTTTCCCATTCCGTTCTCATTCTAATTTCATCAAATTAATTTTTGATCTTAATTATGTATTCATTAACGTTATCCATTCGTTAAGCTTTCTCACCATTGTACCTTTTTACAAATATCTTGTTATCAATACGCCACATGTTAACTAAACACATGCTTAATCCTAATTATGTATTCATCCTTAAGCTAAGCTTTCTCACCATTGTACCTTTTTACAAATATCTTGTTATCAATACGCCACATGTTAACTAAACACATGCTTAATCCTAATTATGTATTCATCCTTAAGCTTTCTTCCTTTTGTCAAATATCTTGTTACGCCCATTTTTATAACAGCATATCCCCAAATGGAAATTTGGGGTACCTACGGGTTTACCTACTTGCTTGCATACACACTCACTTACCCACTCACTTACTACGGACCTATCTACCTCTTGATCTACCAACACACCCCAGCTTGACTTGAGTCAGATCAAACGCTATCCGATCGACACTCTCTAATTCAATCATTTTCTGTTATCCTAATTTATTCTACTGTTAATAATATATTTCGAAATAAATTTACTGGTTCAATTCTGTATTAACACAAATCAGACAAATCAGACATCAACCAGAAACCAACAACTTTCGCTACAAATTTCAATCAACTTCCACTACAAAACAAGCAATAATTACACCGAGGACTGTTCCATAACAGAATCAAATACACTGAACGACCACGTACCCATAACAATAAGCGATATGTTATAAATTTATTCGAAGCACATAAAGGTTACCATCATCTGTGGCACCAGTAAGTAGCCTACTTTCAAGCGGATTCCAACTCAAACAATTGATTTCTGAAGGAAGTTTGTAGCTTCCAAAATATTCATCCAGGATTGGACTGCTTGTTGAATTATTTAAGCGGTACAACCTGAAAACAATGAAAAAACATCAGACACTGCACGGAAAGTCACTAATTAATTAGTAAACTAGCGATATCCAATTCGGTTTCATTTCAATATGCAATTAAACTTAATAAACCAACAACTCTGAGCAAGATCATGCGATCAGATCAAATTGAAGTTTACACAGCGATATTCCTGGATGCAATTAGATATCTCAGAAGACACGATATGATGTTCTGATGGTACAATCGCATGACAAATAAGGAAGACGGAAAGTAAAAAATCGAAGCAATGAAGCATTCCAGCTTGAAAATATGAATTTTCCTTACCGCATCTCATCAAAAGGAAAAGGAAAGAAGACTCAACATGCATAAAATCAAACTTATTGCAAATGGTAAACCTTATTTCGCTATCTCCTCCACCAACAGCAATAATACCATGTAATTTATTCCACGAAACTGTGTATAACGGCCATTTTGTTTTCACACATACACTCGTTACTTTATTCCATTTACTTTTCGATATCGCTACATTCAGTTCTTGCCTCATCCAAATCTAAAAATATCAAGATGAGCCAATTATCCCATGAATCATATATAGAAAATTGCAAACCTTTCCTATCACTGGATGACAAAAAGGAGCTAATTATAGAACTAATGAAAGCGTCCCAGAATGCTTCACTCCAGCCATCAAACCATTCTGTTCATTCTACCCATATTTTAAGTCCGCATTTGAGACAGTATGCGGATAGCTAATCCACACATAGTTCAGGACCTCGGAGTGAGCTCCAGAAACTTTTGCTTGAAACGTCTAATAGAATGATAGAAAGCGCCGATAAGAGAAACTCCCTTGATTACAGTGACACTTAATATTAAGTTGTACAAACTTCCGGTGAGAATAAAACGGAGCAAACTTTCTGTGAGAATGAAAATAAAGCTTTATAAATAAATAAAGTTACAGTGAATATGATTCAGTAATGAGAAAAATTAATTACGGCATATTCTCAATTAAGCAAAAATAATTTTCGCAGAAAATTTACGTTGATATTGAAATCAGCTCCTACAGTTACGAGAGAATTACCATCATCTGAGAAATCCGCTGACCATACGGTCGATTCATGCGCATTTTCGATCTTTTCTTGTGTTATCCAATCTTCACCATCAAAATGATAAAATCGAATAGAGCAATCATAGCTGCATGATACTAGTAACTAAACCGCATCATAATGTCACAGTGTTAATCAATGGACAGACTATTTTTTTAGAAATCACAAATTAAAAAAAAAAAAGGAAAAAACTCTGAATAAAGGTCGAAATACAGTAGGTTTGTAACTAAGTAACAATGCGATAAAGATTTCTAGAAGAATCACTTAGAATATGCTCATGATGTTAAAACCATCGCTTATAATTCCTCATTTGACTTTATACTACGAAGAAAAAGATTTTAAAATGCCTTGTTGGTAAATACCTCATCAACTGGATGCCACACCACAAATTTGACGTCTTGTGTGTGAGACTGTAAAATTGATGCGATCTCAAAATCTTCACTTTCGTCTACTGGAATTCATTTATTTAAAGTAAGAGACACTCAAAAGTGTGAAAGTAATATTTTAACTTTTTGATTTAAATGCATTATTTACTTACACTGCCAGAACCAAACCGATTTATCACGACTGCAGGTTGCTAAATATTCACCGGATGGTGAAAACGCACAACATTTCACTTCATTTTCATGTCCTTCCAAACGATTTATTTCTTCGTAATCATTACTGTAAATAGGAGGTTCGACATGAACACAAGGATGCTTAGACATTACAACATTATGTTGCAAAAACCATTTATGCAAGAAATGTCAGGAGTCGATCCAGTTTTTTCAAGCTTTAGTTCTAAAAATTAGCTTCCTACCAGACAGTGGGGAAGATGTAGTTCATTGCAATTCGAAAAATAATTCTGCCAGATTTCAGAGTATCCCTGGAGTTCAGACCCTCTTCTGTAAATCAGCCCCAACAAAAGGAACCACACGTCAACTTGTTATAATCAGATATTTTCTGCCATAACAATACTGTCAATTTTGTTTCGGAAAAATTTGGACGGATTTTGAAATTTAAGTGACCTTTGCTCTAAAGTGGTACTTACTTGCACAGCTGATGTACAACGACAGCGGCGTCAAAACCAGCCGAAGCCAAGAACTTATCATTCGGTGAAAATGCAACATGTCGAATAGCTCTATTATGAGATCCACTTATTGTTCCAGAATACACCAAATACGGCGCATCTGAATTTTTTCTTCTGAATTTATTTTCGACAAAGGTTTTACGGATTTACACTAAGACATTAATCAATGTTATAACTGTTTACTACCAGTGTCATATCTGAATATACACAAATTTAATTTCAACCAATATTTTCAAGAAAAATGAAGCAAAACATTTTTCAGTCATTGAAAAATGGAATATGCATGAAAAAAGCTCATTATTCTCTGCGCATAAGCATAATTTAGAAATGCTTATTGATATCCCCTTTTATGAACAATAAAAAAAAAAAAAACAATTTTAAACCTTTTCACCTTCATCCCTTGTGATTTAAAAATTATTGTACAACAAATATTTCTAAGCTCCTTTCAAGTTTTGAAAACTGCATGTCAGCTTAAATAAAAATATAAACTACGCAGAGTAATATTTTGAATAATGATCAATAAGTAATAGAAATTAGTTTTAAGACTAAACTATGATATCAAAACCCTCTAATAATCTCCCTATGCTTGAAATCTCTCAGCATGTAACTTTTTAGTAAATTAGTGGAATATGAAAATAGAGCTTTGCAATGGAACAAAAAATTTGAAAAGAACAAGAAACCAAAAATCACCATCAATACGCTTCCATAATTTAATCGTTTTGTCATCACCACAACTTGCAAGCGTCGTGCCAGCATTATTCCATTGTACACACCATACTCGACATGCCACATCATTAGAATGACTTAATCTGTTCACATCGTTGATCATGACATATGATACTTCTAAAAGTAAGCAGAAATCAACATTCAACCATTGTATTTCACATGACTATTTGTTTCTTTTTTTTTTTTTTTTGTGGACATACCAGAACTGACCGTACCGAAAATGAAAAAACTTGATACAATCAAGTCTGCCCATACTTTATAGGAACTCTTAGCTACACAGTTATATCATGAACAGTTTAGCAAACTAACAAACAAGGATTGATAGAAAAAAAACCAACAAAGTCACGATTAAAGGATAAAATTTTGGAGATGGCGACATAAATGGACACTTTGCAGCTATATGATAAACCCCAAGTTTGTAAGCAAATGGTTTTTATTCATCAATTAATTCAGTCTCAAACTAAGTATGCAGGAACAGAATTCATCCTGATGTAGTGAAAGTTGATTGATTTTCTGGCTGATTTCTGATTTGTGTTGGTACTGAGAATCGAATCATGCAAATTGAATTTGAAAGAATCGTTCCAATACCGACCGATCGGATTCAACCCAATTTGGATGTGTATCAAGTTCGGAGGTAGATCGGTAAGTAGGTGAATAAGGTAGTGGGGGTGGTCTACAGGAAGTATTGCTTTAACCTTGTCGTAAGCATATGGTACAAAGAACAATATTTCACAATCCTAGCTTAAGCATATGAAACAAAGGACACACATTGTTGCAATCTTATTTAAGCATTATAGACAAAGGACAGTGCTTTGTTTGGATTTGACTTTGGCATATCCTAAACCACAAACAACAAAGACGTATTGTGTTAATATCTCGATCTTAGACAAGGATGAGTATAAGTTAAATGATTTATGTTAACAATGAAATGAATTGGTTCATTACTAAACGAAACATTAATTAATTACTTTAATTACAAAAGATATATTATTTCATCCTTCGACCCATTCTCTCATTTCAAGCTCACGATACTACGGAAAACAAACACAGGTTATACATGCAACCAATGTATCAGTAACGAAACATTTCTAGAGAGAAAAAAGAAACGTTTATTCATTGAAAATATATCCATTAATGACAAAGAATAGTAGTTTATGGAAAAGGTATACTTTGTTTCGGATAATCATAAGATTTTTCGATGTAAACATAATACGCAAAGCAAATCATGTAAAAAGATATGGTAAAACTTTAAAACATATAAACCACATTGAGATAGAAACCAGACCACAGAAAGGTCAAATCAATGGTCCTCACCTTAAAAATAAAATTGCCTGCTTGAATTTAAAGAGATTATGTCAAATTTCAAGTTTCGATTCACGACCATATATGATAGTTATAATCAAGACTGCCGGAACTAAACAACATTTCCATTGCCGTATTCCCAAACTGTTAACATAACATTGCTTGATAGAAATATATTCAAAACATAAAAAACATATTGCATTCACTAATTGTTCAAATGAAATATTCCTGCAAAAATTGCTATCTTCAACTGACAATTTGCATTTTGATAACAAAAATTTACTGAATATTCCATCAATATTTTGTAACTTTCACGAACAAAATCTTTCTGTCTAAGCACTAACACAATACAAGTGAAGGAAAACTGAGTGAATCTACTTGCTCAAACCAAAACCCCATATAGCATGTTATTCATTACAGCAACAGTCAACATAGCCCATCTCCTTATGCATAATACACAACTAAAGCAAAATTTCTTCAATGTTTCTGAATAAGAATATATACAACAAAGAGATCGAAAAGTGAATAACACAGAAGGAATTACTTACAGATTATTTAAAATTTACACCCAATAATAAATGAATAATTGAACTGTGAGAAAATTACATCACTTCTAGCAGAACTCTTAATGAACCTCGTGCATCCAGACAGTGACCATCAGCATCAAGCGTAGCCAAGCACAGTTTATCGACACTGCTGATAAATGGGCTTGGTAAGCTGTAGACATCTGTTGAACTTTGGCTAGTGCTACTATTTCCTCTTGTTTGCTCATCTGCACGAGATGAACTTGGCAAACTCGGGCTCCGACTACCAATAACTTCCAAACCGCAGATGTGATTTTGCTGGATATTATAGCCATCTACCTTAAAAAACATAAGTAAAAGTAAAATCTAAAAGTAAATACATCAGTCGGAGATATGCTTTGGAGGCTTCAAACAGTCGGAGAAAGTTAGAAGCTACATACTGCTCATTGATTTCAGTGGAAGGATGAGACAAAATGGTTTTCCCGGATCACGAGTTCAGGACACCATATGGATGCGTAGGTAGTATACTCTGCATTTTCAAATAACTTAAAATGTAAATAAACCACACAAAGAATTTGGTGATTTGTGTACTAGGCTCGTTTTCTTCTTATAAGATTATTAGAATCTACAGCTTAACAAGTAGTACCTCACAAATTTTGTGCTCCATACCTTATTACTGCATTAGATACAATTTTCACATTATAGCTTTCCAACCAATAAAACTTTTATTCTAACTATATGACTTTTTTCTGGACTAAAACAAACTTTACAAATTCAACTTACCGAAATGTTAGTTACATATGCGTTTTTATCGTCTGAACTGCTATTACTCGACAATGTTCCTTCAAGTTCCGGTGACTCACCCTGTACTACCTCCAACTTTCGGCAATTATTAGAATTCAAGTTTAGCATTATGCCATCACCGTTTCGTTCCAGTAGTTTGGATAAAGAATTCATGAGCGCTTCAATCATGATGGCTTGTTTGCTGAACACCTACAACAGTTGAAAATATCTCATAAAAATGAAAAAACGACATGCAAAACTGGTAGAATTTCAACTACTTTTCAATGCAAAATATAATTTAGCAAAGAGACCAATCGAACTCAGAAGTCATGCGAGAATTAGATTTCAACATTAGTTTTTAAAAATCCAATAAATAGAAAAAAACCAATTACGTGCAGAAAAAGTTGAAAATTAAAACCACTTAGTGTTACATAAATGCTATACCTGAAGCACTTTCATTTTTTCCGAAAATTTTAACACTTCAGTTTCAGAGTTTAGACTACGATCAGTTAGAAATGAGGTATCCGGAAAAGTCAGGAGGAAACACGGACATTCAGATAAAACGGCTGCTGATATCGCAACTTCGAAATGACTGAAAATTCTGACTGAAATTCAGTGAAATTCCGCTGCTACAATATTAAATACATGCAACAACGAAACTAAAAAAAATCTGGAACTAATTCGTAATCACAATGATAATATGATGGTTGTAATGAACAAGTACGAAACATATACGGTAATAACCGAAAGGAAAAACTGCAATATAGTTGGGACTAAATTTTATTCACGTAATACCAGAAACCCAAACTCAAAACTGAGCAAGAGCAAAGAGAAGAAAATACATAAATCCTACTTAAAAGCGGAGCATTTTTGGAAAATTTTGTCATTATCACACGTAAACAATTACGTGCTACTGTTAAGATTTAAAAGTAATCAAAAGAATCTAAGAAGACTAACTCATCGACATAGCGGCAATCACAGTCATGAAGTCGCTGTACGAGCAAAACATCCTGTTTTGCTTCATCGATCATTGTAACGAATCCACAGCTGATTCCAATAAGAACCTGAAATGTAACAACGCACCGTTCAGGGTATAATTTTGAATAGAATAAAATCTTCACATAATTTTAGACCATATTTTCATTATATGTATTTGATTACTGACGCTTAGTTCGATCAATACTGAAACGCAATAGTGCAGCAGAAATTTCAAGTTTAAAGTCAAAGTCCACGAAAACGACCAAAAATGGAACTAATGTGCGTCAAACATAAACGACACCGGAATATCTGGTAACGTCACCGAAAGCATCATTTTCCTGATTTCTTTTAACGGTCCACTTGATGGTCGTTCAACGTATCCACGAAAAAAGGCAGCCCTGAAAGACATTAAAAATGAAATAAGTAGAAATATTATATCAGAAATTTCAATTAATATAATGAATATGAATTGACTTCATTTATGTGTATTCCGCTTTTCAGTTGTCCATTCAGTATTTTACTGATCACCGCAAGCATTATTCTACCTATTAAGCATGTACAACAGAGAAGAGGATATATGAGCTGGTTACTAAATTATATCGCTCCCATACAAACATTAGTCACAGCTATGTTCTTATAAAAAGAATATTTGTTTAAATTGGAACCAACTTTGAAAAATCTCTAACGAGCAACGAAAAAATAATAATAGGAGTAATGCTTGCCCATAAAACGGTGTATTGCGGATAATATTGAGGTATGCTTTTCGGCAGCTATGCTTGCTCTCAAAATTCAGTCTTATATTTCGATATTCTTCAAAAATTCGTGTTTCCAAACCCTTGCAACCGATAATCGGAATACCAAATAAATGGAATGACTTGACACTATGTCGATATTTCAGAGGAAAAAACATCTCTACCTCCTCTCTGCAAAATCATTCACCTTAACTGTGACTGAAAATAAATTTATTAATAAACAGATTTCAAAACTTGAGTTCCTAGTCAGAATCGGGAACAACGATATACTTGGAATTCCATAAAATAATATTTCCCTGAAACCTCGAGATTGTAATGGATGAAAAAGTCACAAACCTCGATATATCCAGTATATCCAGCTCTTCATTAGGTTCTAAATCGACGGCCATCTGCAAGGCTGCCAGTTTTATGCTTAAATCGATGTCACATATATATCGACCATTTAAAACTTCCTGCTTTGCACTTCTGTACAATATTTCCGTTAGTATTTCATTTGTATAATCTTCTTCTAGCTGAAAAATTTGCACGCTAATTTACACGGTGCCGACTTTGGATTACCCAGGTTTCAATTCCAGCAATCAATTAAGCTTATATTTTCCTGCCGTCCCATGTATCTCCAACGTTTTTGGTTGATTCGTTTTGCAATTTCTAACACTTTCCCTTTGGAAGATGCTCTCTTCTGTTAATGCTCACCGATAACCTTAAAAACGTTAAAGCTAAGCTTTGCGCACTTCACGCTCTCGTTCAACGGAAAGCTGCACATTTCGTTTCACTACAAGAAGAGGTTCGTCAGCAACTGATTCACTACTTTCAGCATTCGTAAATCTCTGCAGGAATTGTGCCCAGTTTTTCCGGATCTCATATGGATTATGATGTGGCTTCAGTTGCACTTCTGTAAAATTGAATTTTGAGAATTGTGACACCAGTTTTAGAATCTGAAAGGAAAACTATCAGTAAGAGATAAAATACAATTATAACTTAACAAAAGTTTTAGTGTACCTAGTAAATCTGACACCATCCAGAGAGCGCATACTTCCTTGAAAACTTCAGCGACGACACCCAGATGATCAGCGAGCAACAACAACAAGCTTGATGCTGTCGCCAATTTACCACCAACTAGGGAAAATTTGAGACCTGCAATAAAAATACTCATAAATTATGCTTAATTCAGAAAGATCAAACAGAAGATGAGAGAAACTGGCTTGTGTCTGCTAGGATATTTCTGATATCGCACAAGTAAGCATGACATCTACACATAGAAGAAAGAAGAATAGTTACTAGTCCCAGAAACTGAGCTCAAAGTAACTATACATACTTCATGGTAACTGCATCGACGCTTTACAAAGACAAAAAAAAAAAAAAAAAAAAAACAAGTAACGAGAAAAAGAGGACAGGACAAGCATGTGAACACTAAACATCAAACTTTTAGCAAGCAGTAATTGGAGATACGAAGATTCAACCTGGGAGATCAGTATCAGAGCAATCTTCAGTTGTACTGATCAGTTGATCAACTTTTTTTAATCAATTAAAGAAAAAAATTGCAAAATTTTTTCCTCTTCCTCTCCAATTATTGGAGACAGAAGGAACTAATGTAAAAATTATAAGAAAAAGGAAATCAACCTCTCTCATCAGCCCAGTAAATAGTAATATCCAAGGAATCGTCTAATCTCGAACTGATAGGTGTTGATTGCTGTGAACAACCATGCAAGTTCGCATCAAGCAAATGACTTAAATTGAAAATCTTAAACTCTCAAAGAGTATTCAACATTATTTAAATCATTTAGTCTAGATAAGCTTTCATTTTCTAGTTTTTTCCTTCCACTTCATATCCCAAGAAATTTTTACTGAATATAAGTCAAAAACTTTTCAAAAACGTTCAAAAAACTTTGCTCTTTCAAGCACAACCACATTTCTATTTGACGTGTATTACATAAAAAAAAATTTTTTCCATGTCACTGACTACAGTATATTTAAATTTCTTGATAAATTCTCAGTGTGGATAATTTTTAACAATTTGTAACTTTTTTGACCAGATTTCATAAGCACTTTATACAATTTCTACATTTTTGAACTAAGATAGTTTGAACTTGATCTTACGATCGAATGTCAATAATGCTTCCCTTTCGGTTTCAGTAGAAATATCATCAAATTTCATATATGGATACAGTGTATGGGAAACACAATAAAATAAATTTCAAGATAAAAAGGTTATTTGAACTGCTTTTACGGATCTCTACGGAGTAATGAAAATATTTAGAGATTGATTTCTATGGATGACATATACATATGTATTAACATGTCGCACCTTAATGTGTAACCAACTGGTGAGTGAGCAGGCGCTTGAGTTTTTCCTGTTGATTTCAATTCTGATATATTACTTGGTGCTCCATCCTGGATATGGATAATTGGAAAATCTAATTCTTCAATAACTTAAGATATAAAATCATAAAATAAAGAAGCTGGCCTATATCCACATTCATAAGAGTGGTTTCTCTCCTGAGTACCTAGCCCATCGTTATAGCTGGGATATATGTTGCAGCAAACTGAAATGTGAAATAATGCTTAGCATCTTAAACCACATCATCAAACGAAAGTTCACATCCTTGTTGGCAAATCGCGGAAAATAAAAATTAATTAAGGAAGGGAGGAAGGAAGGCACATAAAGTAATTTTCGAAATTTCAAAAATGACCAGAAAAAAAGTTCTGTCATCTTACGAAAGCATCGATTAAAGAGCATCAAAGCTCAAATGAAAACAGTTTGATTTTTTTTTCCTAAATGTAATAAATGAAGGTTTGTACGTGAAAATTTGTAAATCTTTTGAAATTTAACATTTCATAAGTGATACCTGCTCGACATTCTGCAAAGTAACATGCTTTTTTCCTGATGAAGAGCTACTATTTGATGATTTCTGAAACATTATGAAGATTACACATATTAAGAAGAGACAATTTATAAAACTGACTTCACAAGAGAATATTTTAGAGTTAAGAAATCTTTCAAAGCTATTATTCAAAACAAAAAACTCAGTAGCCATTAAAGCTACTAAACGTCATTCATACATATATCTTTAACTTGAGGTAATAAACTGCAAAGTGCTGATTCATAAGAATAGGTGTAGATGAATCATACGAAGCGATAAGCTTGAAAAACAGAGATTTGAGGAAGTGAACAATCATTCTGAAAAAAATACCGATAATGAGTGCTTTATACGACGCAAATTAATATGAGATGATTCACTGTGCTTTCTTTGTTTTGTGCTTTTCTTTTCGCCTTTTAAACCAATCATCTTTTCAATAACTCCTTGCTAGCTGAAAGGGAATACTATTGCATCATAGGCATAATATGATAGATGACGTACGCTAGTTAACCGATATGTTACAGCCAATTCATTTATAGTAAACGCGAAAGAATGATCCACAAAAATGATTCTACGGAAATAAGTAAAATGACAAGCCTAATCACAAAAACAGAAATGCTTAGCTGACTTAAACGAGGAAATTTCCGGAACTCCAGCAAAAAGAAAGGTATAATAAGAAAAATATATGGCTAAAAATTACTAACAATGATGGGAAATAAAAAATTGGTTTAAATTGAATTACTTATCATTCTTCATCAAGATGTGTCGGATATTGGAAACTGCGATGATAATACAAAATAGATCCTAACTAGATCGTAGTGACCTCAATGCTGGATAACGTGTTGTATGTGCTATGAATTTTTATTCACTACCGTTAATATTAGCGAATAATTTTCAATACCCATCGAAAATATTTCATCACTTATTTGAAACATCACTATAAATAAATAAATAGCAAGAACAGATAAGCTTTTTGAAATATGAAACAAGCAAACTTTAATTCCGCCCTTTTTTTCCCTGCCCTCTCTCCTGCTGAGTTTGAATAACCAAAGTTTACAACCAACTAATTACAAAAATAAATAAAAAATTATTTACAGGACAGACTATTCGGTTGACTTACAAGTAGTTTGAGTTGTTTCCTTTCATTCAAAAAGTTGGGAAGTTTGGTAAACATTTTTTAGGACATGAAGGTAATGTGTTATCAAAAAAAAAAAAAAAGAAAAATATTGTATATATAGGTGAACAATACACAGCACAGCATATCGAAGTATGGATTGAAGTTATTCGATGTATTGTGCACCAAAATACCTAAAAGCAAATACCTAAAAGTAGTAGGCAAAAATTGACGTGTATCACCTGTATACAGTGCATCGTATATCTACGATGTCGCCGGTTACAAATCTACCTTCAGTTAGATTATTGATTATTTGACCCATCGGTTATAGCCAACCAATACACTGTCGTATCTTTAAGACTTATGGGATTTGAAAGCTTCTGGAAGTTCGTCCTGAATTCTGATTATTCGATGAACTGACCAGACTAGGTTTTGTAGGGGAAACTGAAAAATGTATTCCTGTAAAATTTGCCTATATGCAAACGACAATCAATAAAGTGTTTTGATATGTGGAAGGAAAAGTGCGAACAGCTATCAGAAAAAAAAAAAAATAGATCCTGACTATGATGATTCATTATCTAGCTAAACATGAATTCATCATTTAAATTTGAGATAGATGAACTTCTTGATTTATACATCATACTGCTTTCTTAAAGAAACATACTGTTACAGTTATAATATTGAAATACGTCATTGCCGTAATACATTTTAAGGAGAATAATCTGTAACCTGAAAATCTAAAAATTATTTACCTCCTCAACATTTACGAATGATTCTTTAAAACAGTTTCATTAACAGTCTTTCATAATCCACAATTCTGAAAAACCAAAAATCTCCCAAAAATCTTTAAAAAATCTGAAATAAAAAAGTTTTTGTAAGGTATAGCTCATATTTCTTCTCTCCACTGACGATGATACTCCAAAATTAAACAATAATAAAAATTCAATATTGATTGATTGATTGAAAGACTCCCTTAATATTATGGAGACAGCAGGCAACGAAATATAACTCTTACTCTGCCTTGTTGTTGATGTTGTTCCATCACTTCATACCATTTATTGAAACAAAATAAAAAGGTGAAAAGTCAAATGGAATGAGAAATTTTTCAATTCAATAACATATGATTTCTGCAATTTCAAATTTCACTTTTTTAATTTGTGCTAACTCATATTGAAATTTTCGAAATTTCTACCTATGAGACAATAGATTCCAAAAAAAATTATCTTACCATAATTATCCTCTATTAAAGATTGTACATCTATCCCAAAAATCATCACGAGAAATTTGTTCTTTGATTCAAAAATTATTTTATTTTGATTGAAAATATTCAATCACAAGATAGCAATGATTACTCACCTTTTTTTTTTTTTTTTTTAAAAAAATAGTTAAGAAATTTTTCAAATAAATGGAAATATTCATAAAATATAATTTCCAAGCATCAAAAAATTCATTCTTTAACCATATGAATTAAATGTACTCACAAAAATTTACCTCAATATGTTGCGACATTATGTCGCATATTATATGTAAGTACAAGTCTTTCAGGCATTAAAAGCATAACTTTTTTATAGGTATTTCATTTGTTATCATTTAACATATGAAAGATATCCAATATATGATAACATGAATGTATCATTTAGTTGTTATACTTAAGGAAACAGGAAAGTCCTTCTGTTTTAAAAAATCAAAATGGGTTGATGCTCAATGAGGTCAAAATTTTCACATTCCGAAATTTTTGTGAATGTACACATTGCTAAGCCTTCATATGACATCAAACATAATAATTAGCTACAAATATATTTCGGAAATTTATCAATTATGGAGTTTAAGGAGAGTGGAAGAAAAATTTAAGAGAAAATATACCCCTAAACAAGTATACTATTTCTAAAACACTAACGAAAATAATTTCTTAGGAAGAAAGATCATTTAAAATATTTAAAGCATTAACAACTAATATTCTTGATATTAGTTGTGGATGTAGTGATCAGTTAACTTATCTTTACTTTAATCATATCTGTATTAAGATCTACTTCGCTAGTAGAGTATTTTTGTGGTTGTCTAAAATCAAAAAACTTCTACAATGCTATGATTTAACATTCTGATCTTCTGAATAACCCTTAGCTAATGCAGTTGAACTCATTTGACGAATAAAAAGATAACAAAGACTGCTGCATTTGTTAGCACCAATATATGTGAAAATTATCACTGCTTCAAATTACTTCTTACATTAAATAAAAGGATGAAAATTTTGGAAAATAAATAAATGAATGAATGAATGAACAAGCTATGTTAGATGAAAATGTATTGATGCTTAAATATTAATTGCATTAACTTTTAGTCTGTCAACGATAAAATTTGAGCATATTTTAAAAGTTTTTTAGCTGTAGTAAAGTATCCGGGTCTTGAAACGATTTTCCGCAATCTGTCTCAGTTAGTGAAGCTTTTGCGCAATCCATACGTGGGTGAGGAGATATGGGAAGTGTACCGTTACGTGGGGGTGACGTGAGGTTAAAGGATATATTGATAGGCTGGTTTCGATTTTGAGAAATTTTAAAGTTGCAAAGTAATTTGACGAGATCTCAGTTGAATTTAACAGGTAAGAGAGCGTGAGATGGACGATGCTTACCTCCGGAAACCACGCATAGTCTACCGGACCGGTGTGCCCAATCCTTTGACGCTCGATCAATACAACGCTGTTCTCGGTAAGTCCACGTTTTACCCATATGGTAAGTCCACGTTTTACCTTCGTCCAAGATCGAAAGGAATTGGTTTGCATCGTGCCGGAATGATCTCTGTCTGGTTGATGCCGTTTTTTACCCAGGGAAGAACCCTGACAATTGTGATTGGTGGTCGTAAGGAGGGGAATACGCATATAAAGATATTCAATAGGTCGAACGGAGCCACTGAGTGAGACCATCAGATTCAAACACTTCATGACAAAGTACATGGCAGGTGTTATCAGATTTGATGTTTCCAATCTGCCGAAACATTTGATTGAACTTTTAATGACGAAGCATGAAAGAAACAGATTCCAAAATAAATTTAAATGCTGATTTGTCAAAACAGTCCGTTTATTCAATTTAGTAAGATATACAATGAAATGGAATAATAAAAATGATAGCGCAAGGGCAACTGTTGAAATAAGTTTATGATTTGAGCTGTCGAACTGCTATTTGAACCAAAAAGAGTATTTAAAATTTTGAAACCGAAATTTAAATCCATTTTCAAATTGTTTTAACGTGCAAGTTTAATAATGTGAAGGCCTTTCGCAAGTCGTCTGAGGGAAGAATTTTCCAAAACATTGTCAAAGTTTGTTTTTGAAAGGCGTGTCTCTTTTGGAACCAATCCTTTTCATCCATCTTTCTGATTGAGGATTATAGCGTTAATAATTTACATTGTCTTCCTTATTATTACAAAAGTAAATTTATGCACAATAAGCTACAAATATTTGACCGATCTCGAGAAGTCGTACTAAAACTCCGCAAATGTGAGTCCAAGTAGAGATGACTTTTTTCTCGGGGACTGCCGCTGATTTTTTCAATGAAATGACCCGACCCTTTCGATGATCAGTTGTATTTGGTATGATACATTTGCGTTTCTTTTTCCCCTTCCGGGGATTATAGCACGCAGAATCTGGAATGATCATGAGATTAGATAATTCCATAGGTAATGCTTTATCGTTTTGCCTCTTCGCATAGATAGATATCGTTTCGTCATTGCAGATAAAGTTGAAAAAAATCGAAATCTGGTATGTACCAATGGACCGATGTATCGACCAGATGGTGGCACTATTGTGGTATATGACTGTACTCTCTATCCACGTGGTACTCTGAATGATGACCAAGTACGACGTACATTTCGTGTTGATGGATATCGATGGGGGAATTCCAAGGGTGTTCATAATTTGAGTAATGGATTGCAAAAACGATATAACTTACTTTATTGCAAAAATGATCCACATGGCGATGACAGATTTATGTAAGTGTGATCCTTACACTTCTCTCATTTATCATTGTCAAGTCTGATAGTGGTGAATTCGTTGTTCAACATTTTTTTCATGAGGTGAAGGATTTCCCGAAATGATTGGACTTAATAATGGTGGATGATTCATTGAGGTGATGATTATATTCTACGGTGGAGTTTCACTTGTCTTTTCAAATTCCAACTGAACTTAGGGGCTGGCTGTTCATTTGTAATCTGTAGAATTACTTCTTTTCTGCTCAGTCCGTTTTGTCTTAACACATAATGGATAAAATATATTTTTTCGGTATGTGAATCCGATTTGTTATTCTGCTCAGTCATGGTGTAAAAACTGTGGTTAAAAATTTTCTTTTAAATTGAATCACTTCGTCAGATCCGTATTCTAGCCCATTCAGTTGTGATTTCGAAAAAAATAAGGAGTTTTAAGTTAACCAAAATTTGCAGACGTTGCGAATATTCGCGAGAGCCGTGTGGTTTGGTACTTTTTCATTACATTGGTGACCATGTTGTAGCAGCCCAAGTGTCCGACAATGCACCGCATGGAAATGCCAAACGAACCAATCAGCCATTCCTCCGTACATTACCGATCATATTACAAGAAGTGAAAGAACAGAGTATCATGAACAATAATGCGGTTGAGGTAAATTTAAAAATTATCGAAGAAGTGCAGGTGTTAACTTGTTGCGATGGCATCATTCACTGGGAATATAAGAAATTGTCGTATTTCTTGGATTTTTAGCGCAGTATGACAATATATGTCAAAAATTGTTATGTTTTATCGTCTCATATTTTATCGTTTGGGCTATTAAATCTTTGGAAAACAACTAAGTAATCGTTTTTTTCCGCCTTTTGCTGCATATTATATATCATTCGAGATAATGAAAAAATCAGATACAATCACAATTCCACAGTTAGAATGGGTTCGAGCGATGCAGGAAAACTGGTTTATTTGAATTTCGATTACATCTACTCTTCCCCTTGATATCGACTATTGTTACGATACTTCAGCTACTTCTGCATTAATTAATGTTGTTATGTTTAGTATCGTTAATAGCCCGAGATGCAGTTGACATCCGAAATTCGAAATGTCTTTATCAAAAAACGCTATATAGAAGTTGGATTTGCATCAGGACTTTCAAATAATTTCAAAGCAGAACTTTCAACTTTTAAATTCCAAAATGCTTCTACCATTAGATTTACGACCGATTGACGGAGCAAAGCATTTATGATCAGTGCGCGAGCAGCTCGCGAGTCACGCCACGTAGATTACGTAACAAGGAACAAGTGAGAAACGTGATGAAGTCATTCCGACAGAAGCTGGCCCGGAATAGTTTGGTTAGTAAAGTTCCGGTTTTATTCGATTTATATTTGAACTTTGACTTTGTTTCATTTAGCACTATCTGTTTATATTTATTACAAATCTTAACCACTCTGTATCATCGGTAAGTTGTGCTTGTTGCATCTGGAAAACAGGTACGTGAACAGGAAAGTATAAAAATCTTCAAGCGGAATCAAAGATTACTCTGCTTTGACTTTGTCCTTGCGTACTTTCACCACCGTTTTACGAATTTGTCACTTTCACTCATCTCTTAGTTCAAGAGCACTGTATCTGTTCTGTTTATTGATGGTGCGGTTATAATAGGTTTCTGCTTGCTACGTTTTTATCTACTGTCTTCAAAATTCGTTTGATTTCTCTTTAATTGTTTTATAGACATTTCCTAAAAATTTTTTATACTTTTTCGAAGCAAATATTATGCATTACGCACACTTTACATCTTAGTATAAAGAATAATCTGTTTGCTTTCACAAAATAATCTGTTTATTGATAAATGTATAATTTTAGCGAGATAATTAAGGCACACAGGATACCCATTGCTTTTAAGTAAAGAGTGACATTATTTCTTCTTAATTTCTGCACTCAATTAAGTGAAGTTGTATTTTATCGGACTGAATTGGATTTCTCTTACAGTACATCCACCCACGGCCAACACCCTTGTATGTCACGGAACAGGAAGCATCAGCGCTTGGAAGACGTATTTTACGCAGACCGAACACAGAATTAGACAGAAATCAAGTAGAGGTTGTTGAAGATAGTGTGTTCGAAGAACAGGAGGGAATGCCGGACGGCCAACCACCTGTTATATTGAAAAAAGCTCGAATTGAGGATGAATCGGAGTCGAGTTATGCACCGATTGATGTAACGACGGTTGATGTAAGTTAAAAGTTTTGAAAAGTTTTGGGTTTTAATAAATTTCATACTTCATATATATAAATATAACCAGTACTCTTGACGGAGAACAAGTAGGAATGACGGTAGTAATGATGGCGATGACGGTATAGGATGATGGTCGGACGTGGAAATGGTTTGTTGTGGGTAGATGAACCTAAGAGTGTTGTATTCTTGGTACATTTAGATCTCAGTATCTAGTTTTGATAATTTGATTATGAGTGAAGCGGAAAATAATAGTGTGATGCTGTTTCGATAATAATAGACCGTTTCCGAATATTTTTGTCATTAATTCTTCAAGTTTTAGACTCAAAGCATAAAAACACGAGCGCCTTATGGACCGGATCATTCGTTCGTTCGACAAGGCGGTAAATTTCATCTTTTGATTGGTATCACTGGATCAGTTGCATCAATCAAACTTTCTGAGCTAATCACGGAACTTTATAAGAATAGTCCTGAAGAAAAATTGGTATGTTTTAGGCAGTATTTCATGGAATCTTTGAATTTTCAAATGTAACAAAAGTACTGAAACTTGTATAAGTCGATCTCAGTACTGGTTCATGTGAATTTATTAAGGTCATTCGAATAGTTGCAACCGATGCCGCTCGAACATTCATTGATGAATCAACATTTGATATTCCCATTTATAATGATTTGGATGAATGGAATATGTGGAAGAAGCGTGGTGATCCAGTTCTACATATTGGTCAGTTCACACAGGAATTGATCTGGGTCATGAGAAGGATCAGTGAGCGTTTAGTAATATGACTGTGTATCCTACAGCCTATGAGTCGACGAGCAAGACTCAGATTGCTGGCCGCCAGACCATCGAAGATATTCCATTCTCCGGTTAAATTACCATTGGCTTCGACCTTGTATTGTTGATTAACCAACAAATGGCAGTACTTTTTGACTTCGTTGCAGCATCCTTTCTTTTATTTGTTGTCGTGCGTATACATTTGTCAGGAGTCCTTTGCCGCTTTGGTAAATTTAACTTCATATTTGCTTTAAGTTTTAGCTTTAAGTGGATTACTTTTTCGAGATATTAGAGTTATCGAAATTCGTATTTTTAGAGTTAAGAAAATGGTCGGATGCAATGTTGATTGCACCATTAGATGCAAACTCGATGGGTAAAATAGCGAATGGCATATGTGATAACATCTTGCTATCAATTGTACGCGCATGGGATCCACGAAAACCTTTGTATTATGCACCAGCAATGAATGTTGCCATGTGGGAAAATCCGCTAACGTATCAGCATCGTAAAGTTTTGAAGGAATTGTTACGATATAAGGTTGATATGTTTCCTAATGATTCGTTCATTTGGTATCGAAATTACTTCGGTTTTTTAGTTCTGATTTGCAAACTGGTTTCTTAAACTTCATTAAAAACTGTAAAATGAGTCCGAATTCTAAGGGAAGCATCTGAGAAGTTAATTACCTCTAAATTGTTGATATATCACTCGTTCGTTATTTTGATTCCAGAAAAAAAGTAGGTCAGCTCATGAAGACATTTCTTAACGTCAGGTTTCATTCTACGGTTAACTGGATTAATCCGAAATTCTTTTTCCAGGAAATACCGCCAATTGAGAAAGAATTAATGTGTGGTGATACTGGTTCAGGCGCTATGGCAACAGTGCAGATGATAGCATCAATTGTCGCTAGCGAGGTGAAGAACCGTTTCGCTGTATACTCCGATAATTCATCACTGTAATATCTCGCTGTCTCTCTCCCTCTCCCGCTGTTCCGTAATGTATTGTCGTCTTATTATTGATTCCTGAATGAATCTGGTTGTTTTTTATAGTTTGCAAATCTATACAAAATGAATACTCTCCGAAACTACTGTCTTTTATACTTTTATGTCAGCCGCAGATCAATTGCATGGTAGTTTGTGATTGATCACATCGGTCTCTTTCTAGAAAGCTGTGTAATTTTTTTACTGGCGTCTAATTGTTCCCAACGGAGAACGACATCATAAAGAATGATCGGAGGACCTTTATTTTGATTGTTATCACAGTTTTTTGTTGTTGTGTAGTTTTGGAAAAAAAACCCTTCATTCACAAAATCTTTGATTTCAAGAAAAATTTTTGAAGAGAAAAGAAATTATGTAAAAAGGCTTGTGATCAGTTTCAGATGGCCATAATTGAGTTTGAAGTATCAAAGAAGAAGATTTCTTTATTTTGTTTATTTTTAGAGTATTTCAGATTTTTTACCTTATTTGATTTTCTTTTTTTGATTTTTAATTCGAATTTCTATCGTTTGAGTTTTACAAAAAGATTTGGGATGCTGTTTTCCTGATAGCTTTGCTTGATTTGATTGTGTTTTTTGCTATCTTTTTAATCGAAGAAAAATTCAGCTATTGGATTCGGACTGGGTGTTTGAATTTCTTGTTTGTCTTTTTTTTTAAAAAAAATAAAGATTGTGAACACGTCGTTGTTTTGTGCATATCATTTGAAATTAACATATAAATATTTGAAACATTATGGATAATAGCCGATTAATCAAAAACATGAATAACTTGCATTTGTGAAATATTTATTGTATCATGGAAGTAGAATAATAATTCATCTGGAGATATGCGAAATCAGCTGCATTTGGGTTTATTTACATCAGTGATTGAGTGGCAGTTTTTTTTTGTTTTTCCTGGTAGTGTATTATCGTATAGGTGATGAAAAAAAATGGGATGTAGAATGTGGATCGTAGTAATTCAACCTGAATTTTTGATGGTTTCAGATAATTATTTATCAGTCAATTTTGAAAATTTTGAAATTTCCAGGAGAAATGTTTTATCCCTGGAAAGATTTGATAAAGCATTTATTGTGGAGAAATTTGCATATCGATATTGGAGAGTCATTTTCAAGCGAAGTTTTTGCATATTTTTTTTTTTTTTTTTCAGAAGAAATGTGGATATTTGGTTATGGTTCACTACTGTGGTATACGGATTTCCCGTATCAAAGCGTTATTCCTGGTATTGTACGAGGTTATTCACGTCGATTTTGGCAACTTAGTCCTGATCATAGAGGCACAGCAAGCAGTGTTGGTTGTTTTTTCACGACCTGTGAGTGAGAGATGATATCACATTATGTCTTTGTGATACAAGAAGATATGCGCTATTGTTCCAATGATGCTAATTGTATTTTTTGATGTTTATTTTACTCGACAAAAGAATTTCATTTGAGATTGTTTTAGAATAAGACTACAATTCGATTAAATTTGTCGTTTTTTCTTTTTTTTTTCTTCCAATCTTTTCTTCTAATAAAGTGAAGTATTTTGCAGCCCGGTCGTACAGTAACATTAATAGCAGATAAAAATGGTTCTTGCTGGGGTTTAGCTTATGAAGTTGCTGAAGAACAAGCAGCGGATACAATCAAATATTTGGATGTACGAGAAAAGGCTGGCTATTTGGTGAATTTATCGCTTAATGAAGTTAAATTTCTTAAAAATTAAAAAGTTTTCTACTTTTGTTCATTGTTCAGAAAGCTTCATATATTAGCTTTACTGATTGAGAAATTGGCAAATATGCGTTTTTGTATATTTATTAATTAAATCTTAATTATTTTGAGAGGAAAGAAGTGATGTTTTATCCGGACAATGGTAGTCCATTTTTTCCAATAAATGTTTATTTGGCTGCTGAAGAGCAGAATCCCTACTTCACGGGTCCTACCGATGAGAAAAACATTGTATGCACCGTAAGTCATCACGCTTTTTTCTTAGGGTATTGTCTTGTATGATTTGCACATATATTAAAATATTATTGCTTTCAAATAGATCAACTATCAAAACAGAAATCAGAGAAGTGTAAACAAAATAAGATTTCGTTTTCTTTTTTTTTTTTGAAATTTCATTTTATTTTAACAGTTCTTATATTCCTTATTTTTCTTCCTCAAAAAGTTTGCTTGGATAAACTTTATTAATATCTAAATTGAGTAATCAGTAATTATGTATACGCGTTTTATATTTTTCTTCCCTTAACTTGAATAAATTTTTAAGATACTTAGAGCACGTGGACTCAGTGGAACGAATATTGAATATGTCTTACGATTAGCAGAATGCGTACATCGAATGGCTCCACATATTAACGATGAACATCTGTTTGCAATTGAAAGAAAAGTGGTGGATGGATGCCATCAATTGAACATTCAGGACGATTATTTGACTAAATATCTGAGTCGAAAAAAACATCCAACTGAATCACTCACCAAATCGTAAACTGAAAATGTCGGGAAGGTTGTGGTAGTTCAATCCTTTAGTATTTTTTAGTTTGGGAAATATCAGGTGTATTTGTTAATCTTTTATTAACTGCTTGATATTAAAACTTACTTCAAAAATGGCATTACAAATCGGATAATATAATATCTGTAATATGATAACTGTTTCCCTACCTCTGCATCTTTTCGCAAAATATTTGATAATCAAAAAGGGTTTTTCAAAGACGATAATTTCTTAATTACTTGGTTGTATCTGTTCCAATCATAATTATTGTAAACAGTCAATTAATTGTATAACTATGCATGCAGCTGATCCCAATCATTCTGAGTGATTCAATTTAATTTTAACATTCGTGTGATAAGAAAAACTTCTAACAGAACAATTAACTTTAGGAAAAGAATGCATCTGCATTGATTTCTATTGATTCGATATCTAATCAAAATGCTAATTAGCTAGAAAATACCTTGACTTCTGCTCATACTCATTTTGAATCTAATCTATTCGTTGAAAATTTGGCGAAGAATGCGAATAGGAAGTTGCCTTAATATTCTGTTACTGACATTATAATAATACTGTAAAATATCAATCAATGTTGTTCCTATTGTGGTTTCCTTTTTTTTGCAATTTTCACTTCCATCTTT
Source organism: Dipetalonema caudispina (assembly GCA_013365325.1). Taxonomy (NCBI): domain Eukaryota; kingdom Metazoa; phylum Nematoda; class Chromadorea; order Rhabditida; family Onchocercidae; genus Dipetalonema; species Dipetalonema caudispina. Next base: position 49,310 of record JABVXV010000262.1, on the reverse strand, counting down.
TCCTTTCAGTTTGCTTATATTAGATAGTTATTATCATTAATACCTATATCATAAATAGGCTTATGATCATCTTTACTTTTATAATGAAATAATATTTCAAAATGGTCAGTAAATAACTTAATTTTATTTCTAGAAATGTATATATCTTTACAAATTTTTCGGTATGTCTAATAAATTTGAAAGGCGCTTATGTAGATAAATGTTTGATTGGATACTTCAATGTTTCATGTCTTATTTGCATTTTTATTAAAATTTTTGAAGTTTACTGAGGAAATGACCTTGCATGTTAATAAATGCGAAAACCTGAAAATTACATTTAATTACAGAAGCTATTAGCTTTAGCTTTTGCATTATATGCCATTTTTAGGATAATTCCTATGCTGATTAATATGCATCATGAAATGATTAACATTTACTTCCACTGTATAGTAAGGTGACATCTCCGCTTATTTCATTCTTTATTACAGATGAAAATCATTTAAAATTTCAATATGTCTTGACGAATAATCTATTGCGAAATATTTAATTAAAAGCATCGGCGCAGGCAACATACGACTTTATGATCAAAATCGATGCATTTCCACATATTTAGAAGAGATTGCTTTTCTGAAAAAAATTTCTTAATTAATTTTAAGCATGAAAAATTATGATTTCCTGATATGAACCATATATACGTTCAATTTTAGAGCATTTCCTGCAAATGAAATGTTTAAAAAATGCTATTATATCTTTACTATAAAATGTTATTTCTATGTAAATAAAACTGATCAGTTATAAATTTCAAATCTTTCATTTTCTTACGTTAAAATTCTCTTACTAAAAAAAAAAAAAATTCAACCTATTATTTCATAACACTTTGTTAGGTTTATTAGTATAGGTACATTTTGTTGTATTAATACAATGAAACTATATAATTTATTAATATGTATCCATTCCACAAATATACATTGAAAGAATAGGGAAAAAGTAAGAAAAAGATTATTTTTATAGAAAATTTTGCTTGAAATTTTCCACTAATTTTTATTTCTCTCCTTTAGGTACTATTTTCATCTCTGTTTTTTTTTTTTTTTTTTTTTTTTCACTATCGTAATGCGCTAAAATGCATCCTTCTATCATCAAAAAAAAACTTTATTAAAATAATTTAGGTTAAAGTTGAATTATAAAATTATCAATTTCTTGCCGAATTAAGTCATTGTTTTATTGTTCATACATATATTTTGTTAATGTTTTTTTTTTTTTTTTTTTTTTTTTATGGGAATTTTAACAGAGACTTCTTTCAATGACACATGAAATTACGATAGAATATTGTTGTAGAAAAAAAAATTAATATTAATTATATTCAATTAGACTGTCATCTTCTTTTAGATTTCATTAATGAAATATGTGTTATCAGTTGATAATGATTTTCGATACTGAAAAACGTAAATTTCAAGTCAAACTTATACGAGCTTGTACAACTTGAAGAATTCCATTGCAACTAAATCTTCAAATTTAATTTTAAACAAAAAGTTATCTGAAATTGATTAACTTTTGATATTGTGAGTAATAGTTAGGACTTATATTTGATACTGTATAGGATAAAGGGCTTTATCATGAATGATAAAATAATTTTTTGTTCTGGGAATTCGAAGAAATTTTTTTTTCAATTAAAATAAATCGATTAAAACTTACCGGTCTGCGAAATCAACGAATGAAAGCTATCGGAAAAGATGACAATTCTAATTTTTTTTATAATTTCAATTATTTAAACTTTTAAAATGATGTGTAGTTTACCTAATAATTTACCTAATATTTGATGTGTTTCGCTAGGAAAGAATGAAACAAATATTTTTTTTAAATGTAAAATTTGATCCATATTAACATTTTTTTTTATGACGTAATACTTTATCTAGCGTCACGTGGAAGATTCATGTTCAAATGACGTGGTTGCACGTTTTGAAAAACAAGAAAAAAACTGAAGAATTCATTAGGCATGCCAAACCTAACCAGTAATTAATTCCTGATAATATCATCATCATACAGAGATAAAAATTTAACGGAAAAAAAAAGCTAAGGACTTGATATAAGAAATCAATCTAGTATAATTAGGTTAGCGTTTAGGTAATCTTAATAATTATATAATTATATCGTACTTATTCATATCACTGTTATATTTCTTTGCAAACTTTATCCTTAACCATTTGCTGAATCTTTTTTTTTTTTTTAATTTTTAACAAACAACACAAAGAAAGTCATATCAAAATAAGAACAAATTAATAATCCCTCAAATTCGTAAATTTCTTTATAACTTTATAATCATTTTCGGAAATTCCGAAACATGGTTCGACAAAACGATGACATGGATTGTATTCTTGGCCAGTTTTGTGATCAAATGATAATCTACTTTGAGGATATTCCGATCGATACTACAAATGTACGAATTATTATTTAACTATAGCAATAGCAATAATCGTCTTTGTACAGTCTGATTGACCCTAATAATAATTGTTGCAAATTACAAGATTTATAATACCACTGGTCAGTACATTTTAACTCTATCTCTTCCTCTCATTTTAATGTGTTATGAGTTAAGTTTTAGGTAATGCTCATTATCATTTCGGATGTTATATTACCTGTGATAATGTGATATGAACGAAAATTTCTGGTAAAAATTTCAGCAAATCCTATAACTATTAGTATGTTCAAAAGAAAAATTTACATAAATGCATTCCAAGGTATACTGATCACAAAGATCTTTATTGAGCATTGATTTGAAGAAGCGATATTCGGCCGGTGGATAGGAAACTTTAAATCTAATTGGTTCTTTTAACATAAACATATCTTGCACCGATGACTTTTCCTTATATTTTTTGATATCAGACTCTTCATGTCCAGTACTTTTCCGATCATTATCGATACTTGCATAATTACCTATATTGTTATGATACTTCGCGATACCATCACGGAATCGTTCATCTACCATCATTTTATTATCAGGTTCAGTATTTCGGATATAACTAATGGTAATCGATATATTTCGTAGTAAAGTCAACAAAAATACCACAACCACCCACAACGAATACATTCCAAACAAATAAAATTTCATTTAAAGAATTGTATCATTCATTTTATTGTATCCTTTTCTAATTTTACATTTTACAATGTTACTTCAAATTGCAGTGCAAATTACCTCAATTAAATATGCTATATTCGTTATACTAAAGGATAGTTTGTTTAATGTGTTTTATACAAATACCTTAGATCAAATTTTGCATAACATTCCTTGATTATTCAAAATATTTTGTTAACCTAAAACTTCCCTTTATCTTCCCAACAAGCATTAGTAAAACGATAATTTATAAGCATTTTTTAGATAAATTTTGTATGAATTTAAGAAGAGATATAAAATGGAAAAGATGCACACACTTATGGTCATCCAACATCGTTACAAATTTTCAGAATTTTTGATTTTGCTTCTAAAGAAAAATAAGCTCTATCGATCCATTCCAAACATTTTTTTGTGTGGATGAAAATTCTTCATGCAAATTGGCATTAATCACAAAGTTACATACCGACCATTTGCATAAAAAAATCGTAGGACTGAATACAGTTTGCTGAGAATTTATTTTTCATTTATTTCACATGTAACAAATTACAAAGGTTTAAAAGTGATAAATTTGAATAACAACAATTTTCTGTTTTGTAAACTAAATCAGAACAACAGGAATGAGCAAAAAATGAGAAAGACTAGAATAAGAAATCACAAGAATTTTTTTAAATCTTATTTCTGATTAAATTCTAATTTTTTGAAACTAAAATGCAATTTCTAAACAATAATTTTTGAGTAGAACCTTCTTAATGCAAAACAGAACTGACTGGTTGGATGCAAGAATTAATAATCCAATTTTCTGAATCGCTTAAATTAATTAAGAATTTAAAATTTCGATTAGTAAACGGATTTATAAATGGAACCTCGAATTTGTTCCAATGAATGAAGTATATCAGTGTTTTATGATATCTGTTGGTTTCAGTTCCTAATCTAATAACTTTAATTACCACTTCGTTCGCATGCAGTGATTTTCAAATTTAGTAAATTGTTTCCGTCAGTTGTTTTATTCATTTTTTTCAGGAAAGCTTTATGAAATAATAGAGTCTTTTGGTTAAAACAAGGAAAAATTTCGTTTTTGAGGTGTTCACTTACTTAGCATACCTTACACTAATTTGTTAATATAACTTCGCTGTTGAATGTAGTTGTTAAGACTAGTCATGTGTTGAATTTTGTAAAGCATCCCATTTCACACTATTTTACAAATGCAAGAAAAAAAATGAAAATTGTTCTGAAATGATGAGCAAATAAATTTTTGGAAATCGGAGAATAAGAATACATTTGCTGTCCTCCAACAATTTACTTGATATGCATATTCATTTGACGGCAGAAAGATTAGGTTGCAGTGCTATCAATCGAGCTTCCTCGGATTTCGAGCTATAAAAAAAGTATGATACAGAAAATCGGCATGACAATGAAACCAAAAAGGTAAATACCAATGAATATAAGGATAAATTCGTACGGACAGAAGAAAGTACCAACACAAAAAATCCTGATGGGAAATTTCAGGAAGATCCTAGCAGTGATATAATTTTCTCAATTAACAACAATGAAACGCCCACAATTTAAAAATTTTAAAGTAAAGAAACAATAATGATGCTTACCGGAAACGTGGCAAACATGAGCGGTTATATTATGATTTTTAAAAAAATTCAGCCATAGACGCTGCTTGGTTGATAACTTATCTCCAGGACCTTTAACTTCTACAACCTGTAACCAGCTTTGAAATTCTGGAGAATGAAATAAAACTAAAATATTTTCTTTCTAATATTTAATACATTGCAATAAAAGAAATCAATTTAGTTTAAAATATGAACACAAAGATATGTGATGAATGAATTTTACTTTTTAAAAAGAATTGTAGCTGTAATAAAAGTTGTGAAAATTAGTAATAAGCATACTGCCAGAAGTTTCTTTTCATCATTCCAAACAGTTAAATCAGGAAATCCACTTCGACAATTTCGATAATCGGTAATGAGACGACGAATGCTAGCACAAAGGGCAGCTATCGGACAACAGATCATAAAGCGCTAAAAAATCCGTGTCATTATTTTCACTTGAAGGTGCCAAATGTTGTTAAATAAAAAGCAAAATTCAAGATACTGACTTCAATTTCTATTCTAACCTGATTTATTATATGCTCAGCCTTTTTCTATCCTCAAAGCTTAAAAAAAAAATACAATTTACAGAAAAAATCGTACGATTTAACTACTAAAAGCAAAAAATTTGTTGTGGAAGCTTAGAACATGCGTTAAACTTTTTTGAAATTTCAATCGATTAAATTAAGTGGCGGAGAATTAAATCATGGGAGTTTCTTACACAGGGTAGTGAGATGAATAATTAAAAAACAAAAGTGTGCTAACCTTAACTTGTTCGAAATCAGTGAAACAATTCCATGTGATCTCTGAATTGGTTACTCCGTAATAATCATTATATGTTTTCTCCATTTCCAGTAACAAATCATCTAAATCTGCTTCTTCAATTTCTTTGAAACGTAACTCGAAAATATCTTGCCGATTGACATAGAAAGTTCGGCTGTTCAAGTCTGCTGGATTCATCTAAGAACAAGTCAAACAATGGTAAATTTTCACAAAATAATCGTTGATTATTTTCTAGTTTGAACGTTCTCTTCAATGAATATGGGTTTCAAATTTTATTAATGATAGTTTTTGCCAAGTATTTAGCTTTGCCGCTGTAGGTATAAACTCATACGCTGCACCGTACGAATTCTAAGAAGAGGCATCGAAAACTATATCAAATCCCGATTAAGGAGAAAATGCCACCTTGTAGCTCGAAAATGAAAGCAGTTCATATCTAGAATAAAATATTGAAAAATGTCATTGAAAAAAAATTCTATGTACCTGCGTTTCACTGAACCATACATTCTCAACAGTTGGATCGAAAATAATATCGTAAAATAAAAGTCCAAATATGGTGTGCCAAAGCGCACCTTCTGCGTGCACTCCTGCATAAAGCACGATATGACAATGACATAAATTTATAAATATGCGCTAAAAAAATAGTAAATAAAACGGAAAGCTATCTATTTACGTGTCCACAATATTACTAGCTTCTCCATGCCTCTCATATTCAAACTCATTTCCCATTCATTATTCGATAAGGCTGACATTGGTTAATTATATCTGAAATCAATTTCCTGACAGATCAACCGCATTTGCCTTTGAAACGTCTTGAGTGTACGTATTGCTGTTATGCTTAGTTGTCATCTAATTTTTAACGCATATATACTGCACAGTGCAGATTTGTTGTCATGTAAATTAACAAAAATTATAACCGCAAACCTTCTTTAAAACCTTTTTTTCTCAAATAATGATCCAGTGCTACCTCTTCAACACTGCATTCGAATGATACTCCATTTCTGAAATAGGACTTGAACATTCGCAAATATGAGCTTCAAAAATTAATGAAATATGAAGTTCTTTGTTAATTATGAAACAAAGAAACACACTTTTCAACAAGAAATCTGTTAATTCGTGCTTCGCCAAGATTTTTACCCACTACGGAGCCTTTTATATTGATTTTTTCAGGATCCGCCTCTTCCAGAGGTCCCTTCCATTCTGAGCAAAGTTTACGGCCTCTATCCTGCAACAGAAACAAATAAGTCCTCTGCAAAATCTCTAAAATTACTAATAAAGCATCGAAAACTGGAAGGAATTTGAAAAAAGCAAGAAAGAGGAGATGTTTATCAACTTTACAAGTAATAAATTTTAGGAAAATGAACGAACTTGCAGTGACAAACGATCTTTGTCACCCAAAATAGGATCTTCTAGACCAGCAATAACAGCTTTCATTGCTCTATCATTATCTTTCAGATGTGCATTTAAATTTAGTGCTAGTCGGTCCCACCATCCACCTCGAGCATTACCAAGAATAAGTTTAAATTCTAAAAAAGACAAACTTTTCAACATTGTAACTACATACGGTAAACATGGGTAAAATGTAAAATCCCTGCAACTCATTTAAAAGCGAGAAGAAAAGAAAAATTAAAGAAACATGTGAAACGGGAAAAGAACAACAGATCAGGAGGAAACAGGCATTAGTTAAAACAATGGCAAGCGCTTTTTTTTGAAATGCATAACATTGGAGCACACGTGAGGAACCCATCATTGAAAAAAACAAAATTTATAGATGTCAAGCAAGTCAAGAATAAACTTGATCTATTAATATTTAAATAAATTGAAACCGCGACACTAACGTACCCATAGCTTGCAACATATATTCCAACCATGCAACAGCTTCTGTATAATTTCTGACTCTTTCCAATGCTTCAACACCACGTGATATACACCTGAACAGAAAAATAAACGTATAAAAGATGATACCAACTATTAAGTTCCCAATATTCTGTAGCAGCAAAAAATCTTAATAGAGCAATGGATTGTAAATTTTTCTGTAGAATGGTAAAATGAATCATTTATTTGCGACAAAACAAATAAATTTCGAGAGATCCCACTAAAAAGATTGAAAGATAGACCTCGCATAGACATGAAGATCGGTGAATCGCCGAAGATCACTAATCAAAGATTCATAGAATTGCCTGCAATAGAAAGGAGAAAGATCCCAATTACTTAATTTAACTGAACCTTTCATTGATTTCCATATCAAGAGAATGGATGTAATTTTGCGATTTTCGTATAAAAATGAACTAATTTGCATGCGCCAAACGAAATGATTTGACAGCTAACTTTGCGAGTTCTTTTTAAAGGTCATATCTATTTGAAGCCCTTAAAGCCATTGCTAGGATGTAAACATCACTCCATCAACGGAATAATGAAAAGTACCAATAATCCTATTCCTATGGTAAATAAATAGGATAAATTATTTGCGAAAACTGTTTACCGCTGTTCTGCGTACGCATCTTGAAATTCGATACGGGCTTTCTTTGCGCAGTCAATTATTTCATTCCACCTTCCACGCTGCGTCAGATCAGCTATTTCAGCTTCCAATTCTTTTGCTTTGACATACCTGAACGGCTAACTGTTTCCAAATTTTAAATTAAGAACTGAATAAATATTGAGGAGAAACAAATGAATATCCTGTAATACCTGAAAAGTTTTTCGGCATCCGTATAAATATTTATCAAACACGGGTTGCAAGGAGCAGGAAAACGAAGTTTATCTGTACCAAGTTGCAGCAAAACAAACCTAAAAGTCAAAATAATAACAGAAACGATTGTAACGACTGTGACATAGATGGCATGGTAACAAAACATTTTTTAATTTTTTATATGATGGGGAAAGCCAAACTTACAGTAACTGCGAGGGTAGATTAGTAGAAGGCTGGTCGAAAAGTAACGTAGAATTCATATCCATCGGTGAATAAATTGTAAAAATCGCAGAAAAAATATTTACGATCTCTTTGCGTAAGCGAAAACATGCACCAAGTTCCTCTTTGACTCTACAATTTTCGTTAAATAAATAAGGAATTTGAAAACTGATAAATTTCAACATCGTAAAAAAAGATTCACGAAGTAGCAATATCCAAATGTTGAACAAAGAAAAAACCTTAATATTTGTTAATTCTCCGTCAAGCTACATACAGCAATTCTTATCTATGCCTTCCTATTAAATTAATTCTACTGCAGGACTCTGAATCAAATCAAAATCCAGTTGTAAGGTCACTTACTTATGCAGCACTCGTTTTTCCATAGTGATTCCGAAAACATTTTTCTGCGTAGCAAATTTCAACAATGATCGACAAAGTTCAATTTTGCCTTTGTTGAACTCCAATTTGAAATGTTTCGCAACAGATTTTAACGATGAAGCATGTAAGAGATGTACGGCTTCTTCAATTTCCAGTAATGATGAGCGACCTGAAATACGCTTTTCAGTAACATAAAATCTTTTAGCACACTGATAAACATCCCCTGTAATCTCGATATTCTTGCAAATACGCTTCCCACAAAAATTATGATATGGGAAACGTGTTTGTGGATAAAATAGAGCAAAAAAACCTCATGATAAAAAAAATGATCAAACTATTTTCAAATACTGAAATTTACTGACTTGAATCGACGAGTTCAGCTTGCAGTAATTCTTCAAATAATGGATTCAGCGACGAAGAGATATTGGTATATCTGAAAATAAATAACATTCATTTGCATACTTACTCTTTTCTCTACTTATGAAAAGTGTAGGACAAGTCGAAAAAGCAACAGGATATGAAGTAGAAAATGAACTCACGATAGTTTGTCCACTATCAACCATTTTCTTTTGCGAAGAAACAATCGAATTAACAATTGTTTACTCTGATCTACAAAACAAAATTACTCGGGATTTCTTCCTTAATTTGGATAAATTTAGACTATGAAAAAGAGAGGAGACGAAAACTAATTCTATTTCATAAATACTTCAGTTGATAAAAAATACCTGATAGCGCTACAAATTTCTCCAGCCAATGCAAACGTTCGCCCCAAAACTGCGCTTCACCATATTGACCACCATTACAAAGAACCTGCAGTGATTTTATTTATGAAATTAAACTGGAACTAATGCATGTTCTGTCAGCGCATAGTCGAACATGACTCTCGCTTGCTGAACAAACAAAAATAAGTGTGGGCTAAAAATAACGGATGAAAGTTAAATGAACAGATATCCAATTTATTCAATTTATACCGGTTTCATCATTTCGTAACAAACCAACTATTTTCTTTCGCTTTCATGAATGTTATGAAAACAAAAAAGGACTTCGAGAACGGAACTTAACGCTATGAAGCAGTCGCTATCACTGATAAATCAAACCATATTCAATCAAATTCTATTTTTAACTACACTAGGAAGTTTTGATTGTAGAAATACATAAGGAAAAAAATTCTTAGAAAATCGGAAAAAGAACGAACCCGTTTCATTATTTTATAGAATAGCGTAAGGTAATATGGTGAATCGACTTGTGTGCTTTCAATTGCAGCACTGTCGTAATTTGACAGGATTTGAGTATTCTTTTTAAGATTACAATCACATGCGTTAAAGTAGGATTTAATATTTTCCAAGGTATCAAGCAAACTTTGGTCCGCTTTCACTTTAATTTCACGACTGGTCGTAGCTTTGCAGTGAAGAAAATTCCTAAAGGAAAATCTATTAATTTTATATTGATTTACTGTTCGATTTTTCAGTGCTAATTATTATTTTACGCAATGGAGAAAAAAAAACCCCTCGCTTCTGGAGTATAAGTTAGAACATAGGAAAAGTGGAATGATATTTGTATTTTTCTAAAACTTATACCCGACCAAGATGACACAAAGTGGTGCTGCATGAAGAAGCTTAAACCTGTTATTCAAATGTTTTGCTTCATTCTGCTTGTGCTCCGCTTTCTTGTCCTCAGAACACTCAATCAATGCCACTGAAGTTACTGCTTTGCTTGCTGGTGAAATTTCGTTTTTGCTTTCTACTGACATGAGGAGATGCAAGTCAACTTTCTGAATATCTTCCATCGTTTCTGTCGACTCAGAAGGGAAAATCTAAACTGCCGACAAACAATCACTTCGTGCATTAAACAAAATCTCTCTCATTATCACTCTGTCAGTGAGATTCCGGGCTATGATTGATAAACCTGCACTACAAAAATATTCCAGAAAAGACTTAGGTGCCAGTCTAATTCCTCTCTTCCGTTAATCAACAATAACCTTAATCTTTTTCGTGCGTTTTCTAGAGAAACTGCCAGGTGTTCTATCAAATGCTTCAGCCAAGATCTCGTCCTTCATTTCTTCCTTCACAACAATTTCGGCCATTTGATTCTGCTCGTTCAAATCAGTTGAAACCTGTTCATCGTTGAAAACAACCGGAAGAAGATTCTCAGCATTCTTGTCTTCAGAATTAGAATCTGGTTCCTCTGCTATCTGCTCATGATCCAGACTGTCGAACAAATCATCACTACTGTCTAAACTAATTAAACTTTCAGCAGCTTCTCGTTTCCTATCCTTAGCACAGACTTCAGCGATGATCTAAAATTTAATGCATAAAAATCAATAATCACAGAGACTACATCGAAAAATACAATCTAATATCATTAAAGATGTTTAAAATTTCAGCTTAGCATTCCTAAATAATGGCATGGAAAAATATCCTCCAATGGTAATTCACTTTTTTGTACGTTATTGACTTTTCAGCAACTCACAAATTTTAGACCGTAAATAAAGCATGAATTCTATTAAATAATTCATAGGTTACAAATAATAACAGATTGATGACAACAACAAATGACATATAATGAATCGAAAGTGATAAAGAGATGACGAAATGGGATTTATCAAGAAAGAATATCACGAAATACGATATGCTTTCAGGTCTAAGAGTAAAACTTAGTAGAAAAAATAAGGACAAACAATTTTCAAAGATTAGTAAGTAACATTTGAACAATAAACCGGAACAATAACTCTTATTTTATTTTCGACTCGCTTCTTTCCGTCTTACTCTCATGAAAATATTTTTGCAGCTAATATACGATAAAACTTGAATGGTACTCCAGAAAGAGCAAATTTTTTTATGAAAAACTTTGATAACATACTTGACAATCATCATCGTCGGATTGTAACTTGCAATGATTTAAATGTGATCGATACAATCCTCGTGTAACGAGATGTCCACATATAGGGCATGGCTTTTTTTCTAATTGTTTTTGAAATGCTTTCAAAAGAGCCATTTCGATCAAAAATTTCATTAGAAGACAATATTCATTATGCTCAAAAATATATCTCTGAAAAATGAATTTCATTACCAGTATTTTAGTCCATCCAAAAATATATTTTTAGAAGTGAAAAGAGAAAGAAACGTTTTGTTTAAATTACAATTGTTATGAAAAGAAAAAGGAAGTTTCAAAATGGAAAAGAAGAATTCAATAAAATTTCCCATCATCGTAATTGGAAATAATTTAATTTCCCTGACAGAATGATCAATAATCAAATATGCTTATTACAATTTATTCAAACAGAAATGAAATTTCAGTAAGTTAATTTTCCTCTTACATTACCAATCTGTAATTTTCATTCCTACCAGACATTCAAAAAAAAAAAAAAAAAAAAAAGAAATCTTCCTCCTCTCTTTCTCTAACAAAACTATATTCTCAATCACTATTCCAATCATATGTCGTAATTCCCTATATTACTCTCTCAATCTATCATACTATTATCTTTCGCCATCACTTACCAATTCTGTTCTCTCTTTAATCTATTCCATATCTTTTCCTTGTTTCTCTATCATGGCACCTTTATTTACCAAAATGTCTCACTTTAGCAGATTCTGCTTCTCTCCAAATTGTCATAATATTTCCTCATTTTTAATCTCTAACGTATTTTCAAATCTGTCCATATGGATCATATTTGTAAGACACAAGAGTGACAGCTAACTGTTTGGTACTTTTGGTAAATTCGAATGCTTGTACCAACATGATTATCAGTTATACTTATTTCTGATGAGATTCAGCACCAACTCACATTTTAAACATTGTAATTTTGCATTTTAAGTTCTACAAAACGTGATCGTCATCATCCTTTCACTTTTCCGAAATGACGGCTACGTAGATGACCAACTTCTCACGCATAAGTGAATAGAACTCGCAAATAAGAAATTGAAAATGAACGCTTCATGTCTCATGTAATTCTCTTTGTCGAGATACCCATTAATAGATGATGGTATGATTTAGCGGTTTCACGTAATACGAAATACGTACACACAGACATAATTATGGTTCGGATATTTTTATCGAAATGCAAAACAAGTCATATTTTCCTTGGTAACTTCACAATATTTCTTTGCATGAATGGTATAGCTGAAATCACCTTCCGCGCAAATCACATCAAATTTAATCCCCTGATAGGCATGTTCAGCTGCTTCCGCCACGCTACGTTTCGATTCTGACACGTCAGCTGTTATTGCCTACAATTGAAATTTTATATTTCATACATTATTCATTAGGATTGTTTCTGTTTGCTTAGGTTTTATTGATAACATATTAAAATGAAAGAAACAATAAACAACACGTTAACTTATAATCCTACGTGAACTTTTTTGATTAAGGCTCAACATTCTTAACTTGTACCACTAGTACTCTTTAACCGGTCAACACGTTGTGGTTCTCGCGGTTTACGATTAATTCCCGCAATATTCTGATGTACGTTTACACTACTCAGCCGTTGCTATCCGTACACCAGAATTAGGCGGCACTCAGTTAATTAATCAATTGGTTTAAAATATTGGAAAGTAACTATTTACCTGTAACATAACTTTTCTAAGCCTTCTGCTGTTACATACAGCAGACGGAAATGCAGCCCGCTTTGCCTGATAATTTCGTCGGAGCTAAAATTTTGGCAGTATTAACTCATTTGTTTTTTGAAGTTTAAGATTCAAGTTAAATTTCAAATTTGAAGTAAGATTGAATTCCAGTCATTTAAGGTTGAATCATGTGCTCATGTATCAAATTAGAAGTAAATTTAATTTCTTAAGAAGATAGCAAAATTGCTAAAAGACATTCACAACTTGCCGCATTATTGTTCGAATAGGTTTTCTGTCGTTTCACATTAAGCACATTAAATGATGTCCGTTGTAATTTACCTTTTGGATCTGAAGCTATTTTTAATCGAATAATTCAGGAAATTTTAACTTCAGCAAATCTCAAATGAAATTTTGCTTCAAATTCCGTAAAACTTGAAGGAAACAAACTTACACATTGTTAGATGAGGATCTGCTAATCTTTCGGTCCTCAAAGAATGTGCTCTATACGAATTATCTCCTGATAGAATCTGTGGTAGTAGTGATTTTCGCTTCGCTACAGAAACATCTGCAAGGGGTTATTTCTCATTACCATATTATACCATACTAGGTATAGTAATTATGTGTTACCATAATCCATAGAGCACCAAAGTACCGTAATTAGACTTAATTTTAGTACAAAATGAATTATATCACCGATATCAATAGGAACATGCTACTAAATACGTAGTGCTGAAATTTCATTTGTGTGACATCGAAATACTTTAAACATGATACGGTGAGCAATGACATTGTAATGTTAAAACCGATTTACTTTTTAAAGTCTTGTTGATGGCTGACGGATATGTGGCAATTGTACGATTCGATCTGTCATTTAGTGATTCCAGTAAATAATCCTCATCATATTGATAAAATACTGATACAGGTTGAGACTGTCTTAGTATCAATTTTGTTGCATCGAGTAGCTCATCGTATGGACTAGGTGTTGCTTTAATTTGTTTTTGAATATTGATTTCGAATTAAATTCAATTCCTCTTTGGTATTTATAGCAGCTAATTAAGCTGTTTATAATTATTACTCTATATGTTGCGCAAGTTGAATATCACATGCCACTTATTCTATTAAACTAATTGAAAGTTCTATTAATTTGATTCCAATTATATCTGATAAATCAGGATCAAAAATACGATATCAAGTTTTGACAGAATATCACTCGTGCAGATTGATTTCTAGCATTGATCATTTTCAAATACTATTATTTTTTCTTCATTCTCCTTTACCATTGCTACTTCATAAAATGAACATTTGTTAACTGAATTAAAGGTTCATTGTTTTTAAAGTTAGTTAAATTTTCAGTTGTCCTATCATTCAAAATCTAACTTTCAGCGATATATATAATTGGTTCATCGCTGTGCTGATTGGGTTGCCATGACTCGTCTTGTTCATATCGTTGTTGTTGTGGTAAATTTACATCAGTGAAATGATGAAAATCATTTGATGAACTGTAATGCTTTTGATAATTATTGCCTGAAATGTATCGTTCCCGTGGTTGCAATTGAACCTGTTGTCTTGCGTGATTTTCACCGCGTGACATTGGTATATGCGGAAATGGCAACGATGATGATACTTCCAGTGGTTTTACGATCGGAACTGAAATTCCTTATAAAATTTATTCACTTACTTTTTTTTTTTTTTTTTTTTTTGAAAAGTAAATTAGCATTACTTATTTGATTTGCTTACTAAATGCATCAATCTTATCTCATTTTTTGCTACTGATTTCACTTTATCTCAGTTTTTCTTATTTCACATCATTTTGATTTATTTCATTTTGTTTTGCATAATTAATTAAAGTATCGAACCTTGGAAGCAATTTGGAATACAGTGCCATAATGGTATCGATCTAAAGCAGAAACATGGAGCTGAGCAGAAAAACAGTTGTATAATTGATGTAATGATTAAAATGTCTCTTCGAATGTTCCATAACATGTTGTCGTATCGAGAGAAATTGAATTTCTTGACTGTCTTTTTTTTTTTTTTTTTGATTATGATGCTAACTTCAATTTTTTAAAAAATTTTAATCTAAAAATATTTTTCATTATCGCGATAACAATATTAACAACAGTACCAAATATGAACTTTAACTGTAAAGTACAAAACAAACCTAACATATTATCTTATCATTTCAAAGTTTTCAAAAAATAGCTATTTCTACACACAATTGATACATTGATAAATGAAGGGATTAGAAAGGATAACAACATTCTGAAATTAAAGATAATTTGAAAGAAATAATTAGGTCGAAATCTTTCAACGAAGTATTATTCTCATTTAAATTTTCTCTTAATATATAACATTCGCTATTGTCATCGAAAAAAAACAAAAAAATGTCACCTCAATAATTGGATAAAAATTTTATCGGTAAAATGAATGTGTGTTCATCTTCAAATCTTCTTTCTCATTTATTCCTCATCTGTCAGCAATGATCCAATTTGCCAAAATTCATATTATTACTTTCCTTTTTTGCTTTCTTTCTTTTTTATCAATTCGGAAATCATACATAATAGAAGGAATTTCAAATGATGGCATTAGCATAACTTGTCTCAATGATATTTAAGCTTGATTAATTCATTGTCTCTAATGACATTTTAATATTTTTAATTAAGAGTTTACATTTAGCGAATGAAGATTACCTTTCCTTTTGTGAAACAAAGTTATATATCATATGAAATATTTTCATGTTTTTGAGTAATTAAATTAATAAGTTTATTAATTGGCTAAGTTAATTAACAAATGTTATTGCACACTTATGACAATGGTTCAGTTTAACCTCTTTGAAAGGAACAACTAAACTGTTAAAAACAATTTTGCTTTATTAGACGAGATTTAGTCCGTTTATCAATAATAATAATAATGATAATAATAATAATAATAATAATACTATATGAGACATATTGTACCATACAATCATTTGGCTGACTTTTTACTTTCCCAAACTGGGTATGTGTACCCGAGAAATCATAAGTACTGGGTATGTGTACCCGAAAGATATAGTTACAAAGTACCACAATAACCGAAAAACATTTGTTAAACTGCACAAATAATTACTTTAGTTTTGAAAAGAAAATAAAATGAATAATTTGCACGATATGGAAATGAAATGAAGAAAAATGAAAAATGAAGAAATTGTTGATAAAATTACATCAATTAAGTAAAATTGAGCTACATTAAAGTCTATTTATGAAAGAAAATCAACTTCAAGATGCTTATTCGGCACTTTTAATGATCTAAAAACTGGATAGATTACTGGAAATGGAAGAAATTTAAAAAGCAGTTCATTCTCTCATTCCGTTTAAATGATGGAAAATAATGGATTTGGTAGTGATACTGAATTGGTAAATGAGAAAATTACCGAAAGTGACATTAACTGCAAGAAAACCGGAAAATATTAATGGAACTGTCAAGCTTCTATCAATGAATATTTCATTCCAGAAGAAAAGGCAAAAGAAGAATATTTAATGAGGAATGGAAAATTCTAATGGGTTGCATCGATGATGACTGCACAGAAACGATAAATCCATTCATTCAGGCATGAACTTGATCCGATAATTTGCAAATACATTGTCAATATAATTTCCATATTTTTGATATTCAAATTTGCCCTTAATATTTAAATTACAAGAGGAAGGAAGTGGGATAAAGGAAGGATAGGACTTCATTTTGTTTTTAAAGTCAATAAAACCGAAATTTTTAAATATTTCAATACACCAGTAGTCCTGTTAAATATTAATAGGAATGCAATCCGATGCAACAAACCCGACATGAACAACCGAATAATATTTCAGCTGGACAAAACGGTTTGCACTGTAAATTTAAATTACACCGAGGTTTTAAAAGATTATTACATGACCATACTTGATGATTAATTTTTAATGGTATTCAACCAAATACTTCAAGTATTCTATTGTAAATGAATGGAACAATTAAAATTTGTAAGCTAAAATTGCTTGACCTTTGAAAAATATCCAAGAAGTAAACATTCGATAAAAAATAACATTGCAGAAAGTAAAAGTAAGTTTGAGAATTTGTTAATTAAAAAGATACTCCTTGCACTAATTTATCAATACGCTTTGTATATTAACTTATTAGCAAAATTAAAGCTTTATTTCAAACAGCTGAAAAAAAAAGCCTTGTCCAGTTAGTTATGATATTCGTATCTATTTTATATTTATTACTACAACAATAAAAACTATATTTTATTATAATAATTATTTAATTGTACAAATGTACAATGTAATGCATGATATTATATGTAACAGTAATCATAATAATTAGCATATAACTATGCCAAATTTGTTAGATTTTTAATTTTGATATAAATATTATTATTATGATTTGTTCAGCAATTGTATTAATCATTTTTATCATTGAATTGGGAATTCCGTTTAAGAAAGTATGTCGAAAACAGAACCGTTTTGATGTATTGTTGATATTCTTAATGATATGTATACGATAAGATGACGTGGCATGATACGAACATCAGCCGTACTGTTAATTTGATAATTTCTGACTTGCAATAGAAGCAAGAATAGGCAACAAATTAGCTTAGGGAATATTGGCCAAAATATATGTTAATTAGTTGATAAGATTGTTTATGAAAAGAAAAATGATTTCTGTATGTAAGCAACAGAAAAGTTGGAACGGTAGAAATGAAGTACAGGAAGAAATAATAGAAAGGAAGTTCTTACTGCATACTGCATATCACTATTCAATCTAAACGCAACTCTGATAAGATGCTGCATGTAATTCTTCCTTTTCTACGACAAATTCACATTGATATTTCCGTATCGTTAAAATTTTCAATTTGATGAATTAATTTTTGTTAATTTGCTGCAGATAGATTGAATGCAAAAAGAAAGGAAGAGAAAAAAAAAAAAGAAAAACGCAAAAAATAATATTATAAATAATAAATTTTATATTGTAAACAATACTGTTTGTTTTCCTTTTTTTTTTTTTTTTACAAATTACTGCATGCTGCATAAATTCTAAAGTAACTGCTTCAGAAATTTCCGAAGCAGTTACAAAAGCTGAAAATGATATCTTCCAATATTACGATTTCTGGTCTTTTTTATTTGATTCACTAAAAAAAGTACCAATTCTCTATTTGTGGTTAGTACGAGAATGATAGAAAATTTTGGTTGTAGAACTTATCAAAACAAGAATTAATCATTTTTTGTCGTTTATGACGAAAGTATATTAAAATATAAAGTAAACAGAAAGGTTTAATTCGTGTGCTATTTGCTCAAAAATTGTCTGACATGGTATGATAAATGATTAGTGGAACATCTCTTATCATATCATTGCTTTCATGAAATTGAGCGGAGCCTATCAGCTAGCATACAAACATTTGGATAGATTGTATAAATGTGTTCACTGTTAAGACGTTATCAAAGTAGCTCAGTGCTTGCTTCTTCTTCTTCCCGTTTTTTTTTCTTTTTATCAACTTCAGATCATTATCATTAATAGTCTTCGCCTTCTTTTTTTTTTGTCTTGACTACAAGACATCAGAATGTGCCCTTAATCTATAACGAATTTAACTTGATTTAATGGAAAAAAGCTTTAATTTTAATTAACAAATTTAACAAATTACTATAAACGAAGGATACGATATGCAATCTTAAAAAGAGCACCAGAAATTTTTCATAGTTTTAAAAAAGCTTTGCAATAATTTAAATGAACATAGGAAAAATTACTAAGATTATTAACTCCTCAATACAGTATACCTTACTGCTTATTGTACTTTGCATGTACCATACCCGCGTGCTCCATCATCGTTCAGAAAACTTCATACTGTATGTCATAGAACTACCGTATATTTCTTGAATCAATAAAATGAAAGAGAAAGAATTCCCCTGCCTCAATTCATTTCCCTCTTAAGATTCAATTTTGTGACAAGTAAAAAAAAAACACGTCAATCAATAATGTTACGTTTAACGTTAGCCTATTACAATCTTTGGGATCGTTTGCAACTACAAATCATGACCGTAGAAAATCCTTTAATAATTTAATGAATAGTATATTCCAATAATTCCATTAAAATTCCAAAACTAACATGCAACGAATTAAAAATGAGTCGGAATTTTCGAAAATATTATTCTAAAATAAGCCAAATCAATTTTAACCTCTAATTTGTTCCTTCCTTCTTTATTACTTTTAGCGTTTTTGTACCAAATATTATTTGGGAATTTGTTTAGCAAAAGTATTCGTTGTGAAATTTTGTGTTATAGCAGGGAATCAATTTCAGGTGTTATGAATTCACCCATATCGTGCAGTAGTTCCAATTCGAAAAATGATACTTCAGGTGATAGCGCATTTCAAAAAAATATTGCAAATTTATATCACAGCCGAAGGAAGCTTGCCACACTAATGGGTGAAAAACAAAAGGTTCTGCGAAGTTTTCGAAAATATTTTTTAAGTTTAAAAGGAAAAAAACAGAGAGGAAATGGCCGTATAATCAATTATTTTCAAATCGATAATATGTTAATTTTGTTTACTATGTGTTCAATTAATTCATTGGATAAATATCAATCCATTTAAGTTCAAAATATTTTAACAAAATTGATTGGAACTACGAAAAATGTTATTAGAAATTATGAATTCCATAGGCTATTTAACAATTTTGCATATCAGTTAAATTTTCAGTGGTTAAATTGCCAAAGAAAGGCAAGTTTGTTGGTCCAACCTTGTAAAACGGATGAATTGGAAGTGATGTCGAGGTTTTTTTTTTTACTTTAATTCTTGAAATTTTATCAAACTTATAATTGAACTTGAAAATTTTCATTTGCATTTTTATGCAGATACGTTAGGATTCTTCAGTATAAGAAGGACTGAAGGAAACTTTTTTCTTTCCAATGAAATGTAGCAAATAGTTTTCAAGATTACCTGAGACGGCACAACAAGTAGTTCTTCAGATATTTAAGGTACTCCATGGGTAAGACTTTGAAAAGAAGTTCAAGAGGAAGTTCAAGTT
Source organism: Dipetalonema caudispina (assembly GCA_013365325.1). Lineage (NCBI taxonomy): Eukaryota > Metazoa > Nematoda > Chromadorea > Rhabditida > Onchocercidae > Dipetalonema > Dipetalonema caudispina. The sequence continues at coordinate 28,975 of JABVXV010000262.1, read as the reverse complement.
AATTCTACTCATCTTAGGTCTCTTTAGTCCTCGACTATTAATCCAATCGTTTCCCAGTACCGAATTTCACGTTTTAGATTTGCACCGTTGCTAAGAGCCGTATCAACAGCGCAATTACCTAATGAGCAACATCAGGCACAATTAGCGCTTATCGAACAGATCATTCAAGAGTAAGTCTTTCATACGTTTTTGTGAGTGTTATCTAATTTGAAAAGCAAAATATTTATTGATTAGTCTATGAAATATATAAAATTTCTCGTGAGAATTTTGTTCAGATATAGCCTATCTATCTGTCATATTCTTTAGAAACTTTTGTAAAATCAAGAAAACATTGATGAGTGTTATGCGGTCAAAATTCTTCTGAATCATCAAAGAACTTACCTGATAAATAAAGAGCGAAAACTGAGAATCTTTTTTTTTTATTAATTCGCGTTCATTTTCTGCATGATACAGCGTTAGTAAATGCTTTTCACTTTGTGAAGAGATTTTTGGATTCAGTCATTACAATTTCGTACTATTCAAGCGATGCAGAAGGAAAATGAATAAGTCAACTAATTAATACTAATTAATCGAATACTTTTAATGGAAAGAAAATCATCTTTATTTAAAGCATGTATCTGTTTCTCAGGTCCATTATAATCGAATGGCCAAAGACACATTACGAAAAATATCCTGACGGTGATAATAGCCTGGTTGGCATGGAATTGGATTTTGCTCCTTTGATACATCGGGCACGAAATGTTATCAAATGTCGTACACCACATCCAACGATGAGAGTACGGTACTGTTTTCGTAATTAAGATTCGATTTCATTAAAATCACTATTCCTTGCTATTGCTTATCACATTATTATAGGAGCACTAACGAAGTTATTGTATTTAACTGTAATATTTTACCTTTGTTAAGTTTCATTCATGCAAATTTTTTTAAATTTTCCAAAAATTAGTAATATCTTTGATTGTAAGTATGTCTCCAGACCATACATAGTTGGGAAATATTCAGAGTTTGTGCAATAGCTGAACCAAGTTCGGATAAGTCGTGTCCACGTGTAGTAGAAGCATTTTTTCGTGCCACATTGGTCAAATTATCCGGCGATCCAGGCGAAAGGTATCATTTTGGAAGAATTCTTGGCTATTCAACAACATTTTAACATCATAATAAGTTTACAGCTTCATACTACCATATGCCAACGATTTTGATAAAATTGTAGACAAACAGCTGGTCGGTTAATTTTAACCCAACGTGAAGGTACGTCAGCGACGAAATATCACGATCAACATGGTGTTGTAGTGAATATGAATGGCAAATTGTTGATAAGCCAAGCATCACCTGAATGTACCACCAATATTTTATCGGAGCAGTATGGTGAGAACGTGAAAAGGACCGATTTTAAATACGAACACGGAACGTTGTGTGCGATATTTCCGGAACTGGTTTGTAAAGATGCTCATTTTGCACCATTTGATCGATTTAATCGCTAACAATTCGATCAAGTGATGTAAAAAAAAGCAGCAAAAATATATTTCTGAAATTTATATTACCTTTGCCTTCTCTTACTTCTTCCACTTACATTTATCAAACTTATGAAATTTTTAATTATTACAATTCAGGTATGATAAAAACGTATTGTTTTGCAGGGTGTAACGTTAAATTCGATGATAGATCGACGTCAATTATCGACACGTTATGCAATTCAAATAGATGTGGCATTAAACGTTGAAAATAAATTAATCGTAAAACATGTAAGTTATATTTCAAATACAATTTTCTATGTTGAAAAAGTGATGATGAAATGGTAGGTTGAAATTACTGAAAGGAGAAGATATCTCTAGCAATAGATAATTTATGATCGAAGTATTATAGGTTGTCCTGTCACATGAATTCCTGATTGCAATAACCAATGATCAAACCGAATCGCTGTTAAATTTCATCTATTGGCCGCGATTGCTAGATCGGGAGCAATTTGTTAGAAAATATTCGAATTTTTATTTTTGTATCAAAAAGTAGATGCAATAATTATCTTAAAATTTTAGAATTCAGAAATGAAAGATTACTTAAATTTCAGGAAATAATTGAATATATTAATTTTATTTCATAAAAAAAAATCGAAATGTTAAGTATTGTTTTTATTCTGCATCAATTTGTCTAATAAATTTGTTTAAAAAAATTGGGAAAATTTTAAATTTTCATGTTGAATTTTAACAACATCTATAATTTTAGCATGATCAGCCAAGTGATCAAGAAGATGCTACATCAAATAGTAATAAGCAAAAAGTGCCATGGGGTATTTTAAAAAAAGCATTGAAATATTTCATAAAAGCGCAACTGATCACAGCACGTGCATTGGACATTGATGAATTATTGCATGTGCAATGCATGTTGTTTTATCCAAGGTAAAGGAAAGTTTCCGGTTAATTTCAAAAATGTAATTTGTAGAAAAATGTATATGGATGGGAAATAATAATGAAATATATTCATAGATATTGATTAAGAGAGAAGATATATATCAAAAAAAAAAAAAATGAAAATATTTCAGGATTCGAAAAGCTAATGAGCAGGAATGTGAACAATTGGAAAGGCATTTTTTTGGTAATATTAAAAATAGCAATGAAGAAAACAATGTAATTAAACTTAAGCAAAGATTATTAACCGAAATGGTAGTCGATAGTGTGTTAGTTACTAAAAATGAACTTATGATGGTAAGTTTTTAAATCGTTCGTTTGATAAAGTAATAATTACAAAGTAAAAAATATTTAAAAGAAAATATAAAATAAAATTTTTGATAGAAATTATTACATAACATTTATATATATATATATTTATATTGAAATAAAGAATGTTTCAAATTTGACAAATATTTTTAACTTCAAATAAATGAACGATTGTTATCCAATAATTGGATAAATTTGTAGAATAAATGTATTAGTCTTGCGGATGATAGTACCGAATTACAACATAATCTCTGGCAATGGTTATATCGTGCAACAGAAATAATCATCGATGTCGGTCACAAATTTTGTCCAGCAATATTTAATATTGATAAAAAATGTAGGAAATTCATATTTAAGTCTTTAATGTATATACAAATGATTAAAAAATGATAAGATAATTGAATGCTTAATTTAACAATATTACCGTATCTTTCCATTTACTTATCGTATGAGGAACAGAAAATTTTAATTAATTGGAGTAATTCAAAAATTTAATCCACTTCAATTTTTTTTTTTTTTGTAGTTTACAACTATATATTTCTAAAAGATTTGCCGTAGCAGTTATTCAGTCATTTATTCAGTTAATATTATAACTGAAATTATCTTGGCTTGCTAGGCTTTTGGAGTATTTCTACCCTTTATTTTGTGACATTTGTGATTAATTTAAAAGGTCATATTTAGTGAATTTTTTAGCCGCTAAAACAAAAAAGCCAACAACTCCAATGAATGAATATCAGTCGATATTAAGTTTATATAACAACAGGTAATCTAACCTATCCTTTATGAAAAGTTTTTCAGTTTTGATGGAATGAATTAATAGAGTGATTTAATTAACTTTTACGATTAATTTTTATATTTTTTATAGTTTGCTTATGATTAATTTGCAGAATTTTAACCTTAACAAGCACACAAAATGTGGCAAAAGTTTTCAAAGCAACTGAGGAAAATGATAGAAAATGTGGCACTTTAACAAAAGCTATCTATTTGAGATTTTGTGATGAAAATGCTGGCTATATTTCATTTGCATTTTCAAATTTTAGCAAGTAAGTTAAGCTATTCCTTTTTTTTTTCTATTCAATTAATTTATTTATATGCGTAAGCATTTAATTGAATCTTGGGAAGTTAATTTTTAAAAGCAATAAGATAGTGGCGAAAAATTAGCCTGAAAGAAATAGTTAGGTTTAAAAAGAGAAAATGTTACATTTTCATAGAATTGAAAAAAAAAAAAAACAACCTATGAAACTAATTTTGAAATATTTTAAATTTCTTTTAAATAATCTTTTTGTCATTTAATTTTTAGTCCGAAAATTTCTACTATTTTTCTTCTAGTAAGAAGACATATAGTTATTGTAAAATGAAAGAAAAATATTTTAATAAACAGAGATGGTAATGGTAAACCACTGATGGGATCACTTTCGGCGGAACAAATCAAAGACTTTAAGCAAGGAATTGCTGAAATATTAATGGATGAATCATTCCTAAAGCGCTACGATCGTATTATTCAACTTCAAATTTTTGATAGTAAAAATCATAGCGATAATTTAGTCATTGCTACACCCCTGTACGTATCTTTGTTAATGTAATTTATTAAAAATAAAAATTATTCTTTTTTTTTTTTAAATCAAATTTCAAATATTTATTATGAATGATTAATTATTTTATTTTATTTTCTTATTTCTAAATAAAAGAAAAGAAAAGAAACAGTATTCATTGAAAAAATAGTTAATTCAACAAATTTTCCATTCTTTTTGTAACATTTGTACTTTTTTTTTTTTTGCAGTAAAACAGCAATTTTCCAAGATTACAACACTATGCGATTGCAAAATAATTGCGTGGAAACGCGTGATAATGAAACAATCCGTGTTAATCCACTTACTGGTGAAAAGTTAGCTTATACGCAAAACAGCGTCAATACTGCTATCAATAATAATAGCCAAAGTCCAGAACTTTCAAACCTTGTGCAATGTAAGTAATAGTTATAGCTTGATGATTTATTCGATTTTTTCATACATTATTAATATCCGAAACTTTTTTTTTTTAGCAACAAATTGTTAATTTTTGTAGTTTTATTAATTATTACATTTCCTTCTCTCCATCTTCTCAATAAACTTAATAATCTATCATTTTGTGGGATCAATTTAAACCCTAGAAGTGATGGAATGGAAATTTTACACTTTTACTTTTGAAAGGGATGAAACGAAAATTTAAAATGTATACAATTATAGCATATGTAGAGCTATTATTACATGCTTCATCGTTATATACCACATTTAATGGTACCTCAACCGGAGATTCAACCAGCGATAAAGAAAGTGATCAAAATATAACATTAGAACAGAAAAGATTAGAAAGTAATGATACCAATGATGTTGCTTGGATTGTCATTGGTGATGGGTAAGTAAGCTATAATACTTTATGAATTGAAGTATTTGAATAATTGATTGCAAATATTCTTCTTCTAAAATCATATAGTTCCATTTCATATTAAAATGTTCTTAATATTGAATTAATGCGGCAATGTTACGTTTAAGAAATATGTTGAAATAAAATTGTAGAAAAGGAAGAAATGCGCCATGTTCGCATACCAAAGAAGAAATTACGAGAGTGATACGTGATCCGATGAATGTTTCGAAGCGGATTTATGACGGAAGATGGAGAAATGAGAATGATGGATTAGAAGCGCTTGATCTAACACAAAAACGAATTAAACCAAATGAAGCTAACAATACTTAGCTTTATTTCTAAAATATTAAATTCCACTTATTCGAGATTTTTCTTTATATCATTTTCGTTTCTATTATTTCAAGAAGTAGTAAACAAAGAGAAGAAATAGATCTTAAAATTGTTAAAGATGAAAAATTTTTTTCATGATATTTCTAAAATTTCTATTGAAAATAAAAGAGGAAGAACAAGAAAAGATCAATTCTGATAGTTATCCTTTTAATTAGAAGTTATTTAATAACTGCAAGAAAGTTTGCTTTTTTTCGCCATTCCATTTGTGCCATTGTTTAATTATTATGTGTGTCTACTAATTTGTAATTAATTATTTCTTGGCTAAAATTTCCATTTCTTCCTTATGCATTTGAAGAATAAAATTTCAAAATGCTGCTGTCAATTATTTATACTGTTGTTAAAGAAGATCAGATATATGTAAGACTTTATTCTAATTTGTTAATTATATCGAAAATTTGAAATAATTAGGGGGGAAAAAGGGAAATGGAATAAAGTGTAATTCGAACTACGAATAGTATAATGTTGACAGTAAAAAAAAATACTAGTAATCATAACTCGTGAATTATTAATCGATGAATTAATTGAGAATAACTTAATTAGTTAAATGAACTGAATTATCCATTTAAGAGCAATAAATTGAGGGATTTCTTCAGTTCAAAAATTATTCCGCAAAAAAAAAAAAAAAGACAAACCCAAACATTTTCTCATAATTTATTGTTTTCCTCAGAGAAAGCATAAATTACTCTTTCAACAAAAAAGAACTTTAAAGACAGAAGATTGGACAAAAACGCCAACTATACGTATTTACTGACTTCACACGTACGTTTTCTTTGCATAGTATTCATCCATGCAACCATGCAAATATACTGTAGAAAAATCATTATGAGTATAAAACTTCTTATTATTATATTACTTTCTTATTTCTTGCATCAATAACAACAATAACATCATTAAATTAAAGGAAATTTATTTGTTGTCGTAAAGTTATTTCAGACTAATTGTACCAATTGCGCAGTTTTAATAATGTTTGATGGATGCATACTGTAAAGCAAATAGGAAAAAAAAGATACAGTAAGAAACGCATGTAAAGTATAAAAATAGAACGTTTCCTTTCTATGATAGTGATACTGTATCGAACATCCAATATCCTGTTAAATTTCTCTTTGGTTAACCATTTCTAAAATTTAAATCTTTAAAGTACAAAAAATAATATTAGTTATATGATTAATTCCTCCGGTGAAATAGACTGAGAAATCTCAGATTGATGCAGTCGGATATTTACTCATGCATGTGTGAATAGTTAACAAATTTTAGTTGAGAATTTAGAGACTGAAAGAAATCATTTGGTAATAAAACTTTGTCCCATGATCAATCATCACTTCTTAACAAGCAGCAAAAGCGGAATTCCCATGCCGGGAATCGAACCCGGGCCGCGTGGGTGAAAGCCACGAATCCTAGCCACTAGACCACATGGGACTTGTTAGTGATTAATTACTGTCTAATTAAAAGAAATTTTTTGAATTGACGAAAAAAACAGAATTTGTTTTAAATAATCATTCTTTCAGCTAAGATAAATTTTAGCAATAAATATTTAATAAGCTATATGATCACTTATTAATACAATGATTGATTGATTGATTTTATGATTGAAAAAGTGATGATAAAAGAATTGATGGATGGATTATAATAATATATATATATATATATTCAAAATTATACTTTCTCGTCCTATTCTTATAATTATTACCAAAAAATTAATCAAAAATTATTATCAAAATTAAAGCTTTCATTGAAACTATTGCAAAACTTATATATTATCATAATTTAAGCATTGATTTTTAACAGTAATTTTTGAATAACATAATGATTTATCAAAAAAAAAAAAAAAAAACACTCTATTGTAACAAAAGTATATTTACTATTCAATTGCTACAAAACATAACATTTTTGTGGCACATATTTAACATAGCATTTTTAAATGTCATAATGTTTCAATTTTAAATTGTAAATGAGATTGTGAGTTAATATTTTCTATCTACATCTAATCGTTTAGTTATTACATTCCATATTGTATTATTGCTATAAATAACAAATTAAAAAATTCTACTCGTAATCAGAAAGAAATCAATTAATTAATTAGCTTAATCAATAAATTGTCGATGAACTTCAATCCAGGCATCGAATTGGATCACTTAATTTTTATTGCAAATTGAAGGAACTTTTCGAATACTAACTGAAAAAATTCAAAATAATGGAGAATGCATGATGACGAGCTATTTTTTACATAACTTTTAACAAGTTATATTAATGAAGGATTATTGTCACTGATTGATCTCATTGAACAATTATAAAAATATTTATGCAATTGAATCAATTGATCTTTTGAATTTCTCTTAATCATATCGACTGAATGTAACACTGGAAGAATACGAAAATGATATTTCAATTTCCAATTTCATACCTTGTCCATACTTTTCGCATATTTCTCTTATTGCAGTCTGAACCAACTCTTTCCTATCTTCCATTTGGTATGAAGAGAATGTATGATATCATTGAACTAATTATTTATTGTGATATGCAATTACAAATAATGGAATCAATGGCAAAAGTGAATCGCTCCAGTTGAGAATTGATTGCACAAAAATGAAAAAACAAGAAAACATGGAAAATCACTAGTAAATGATAAAAGTTCCTTGTCTTAAACGATATAAAGTGAATGAATTATAGGATGTATACAAATATTGATACTTATTACATACAAATACCATCTTTACCAGATTTTATGTATATGATGAAAGTATAAAAAATCCTAGAAAGTGTAGAATATATAGTAGGTATACCTAGTATCTAAGAAACTTTTCCGTAAAAAACAATATCTACGAATCATATGGCAGCTGAGAATTTTACCAACTACAATATACATAATCTTCTTGAACATTATTATGTATTGCATCCAAGTAATAACAACCCTCAGGAGAAATCTGTCCCTACAGTTAGAAATATGTAAATCACAAAAAACCAAAAAATTTTTGAACATGTTTGGAAGCTATAAAGAATAACCGAGTGATAATGCAAAATCTTGGTGATACCAATAAAAAATATTTGAATCCGAGTTAAAGCATTTCCAAATCTTTTAAATACACAAACTGAGAAGTTGAACAATTCAGGATTATCTCAATCCGAAATTTGACAAAGGTATGCACTCCATCACCTTTAACCGGATAACAGTTGAGCAAATGTATAGAACAACACGAGCAGATACTTTCATAAAATTTCTATCAGTGAAGTTTAAGTTACCCTCATTTGAAACAAACTGTACAGAAGACAAGAAATCAGTATATATCAGAACTTTGACAAGATTAATTCTTGGAGAAAAGAGCTTCGCTGATTGATTCATCTTTTATATCAGCGCAACATGGTATGGCTTGCAGATTTTTGATAAAGAACATGTATTCTTGGCTCACCAATCTAAAATTTCTTGGCAAATTCTAGCGTTAATTAGATGCTTTATGAAACTTATAAAAAACTCTAAGAAATTTCTCATCAAAAATTTGTCATATTTCAATAGATTTTCTGACTAATGCACTGCAGTGATGTTTTTTCTAGCCTTTGTTAAGATAAATGAGCTTTGATCTCAGGCCATATTGTGCATATGTAAATTTGGATATCACTAGTCAAGAAACAAAATTTGAGTCAAATTTTCCTTATTTCTTCCTTATTTTGAAATCATACATTGATTTTTCAAATACTTTTCTACATATTCTTTCTATTTCTACGCTTCAGTTCCTTTTTTGCTTTGACTATTTCTTTTCTTCTCCCTAACTATATTATTTCCAACATTTCATTTTCGGTAATAAAATAGAAAAATATCTAACCCATATGAGAGCGAATCGTGCGGAGTAATATTCATTTGAGCCAACTGAGTTTTCAGATTATCCTTAAAATTCTTGTGAACTCGTAAAAACAAATCCTGAAAACGAAAAAGCAAATCATTATTGGCAGAATCATACCACAAATGGAATGAAATTTTCGGTTTCAAGTCCGAAAATCCAAACGTTTAAGTGTTGACAGTTATGGATACAATTCCCGTTATCTTCAAAAGGTGCTATCGAAATAGGAACGGACATGAATTGGGCACACCAAGACAGATAAATATTACTTTAATCATGCTTTCCGGCATAATCCCGGTTAGGCCATTGTAGAATTTTCCAAGTTGTCGACACATTTGCTGGAATGCTGGTGATGGTACGGAGCCTTTTACATCCCACTGCAACAAAATATATCGATTATCAAAATTTAAAAAACAAGCATAGGGATTCTGGAATAAATACAGGGCGAAATAAAGGTAACAGCAAGTGGCATATTATCCTCCAGTCAAAATTAAATCATGATTTTTTCTTGTTTTTTTGCTGACAGAAGGAATAAATCGTAGTCATTCCGTTAACTGAAAGAAAGGTGAAGAAATGTGAAGAAATGATACTAAAGCGAAAACTGCACTTAAAATTACATGTATTATGTGATCTCACCGCGTGAAGCTGCATAACAAGATGGTGATCGATGACGGTAATCAGTTTGTTCACAATCTCTTGCGCATGATCATTGTAATCCTAAAGAAAGAAGTGTGCAACATTCATTTAAATGCTTTTGGAGGTAAATACCATTTCATATGTAAACTGGTCTTAAAGCACAAATCATAAATATGCGCAATGAAACACTAAAATATTTGTACTAAATAAATGAAGTAAACGGTACAGTTCCATGAATCTTATTTGGAGATCGGAGAACAGTCATATCTGTATGGTAATATAACAAAAAACTGATCAAAAAGATAAATGTAAATTCAGATCAAAAAAGACTTACTCTAACTAACTGGTCGATGTGTCGCAGCAAAGGCTGTTTGTCAGCAGGAAGTTTTTCTTGAAATGCAGTTCGAATAAATGGCACAAATCGAAGGATTAATTGCAGACATCTCGAAGAAAGGGCTATAAAGTCGAATGAACCGTATGAAACTTCTTTTCCAAAAAAAAAGAAAAAAGAGGTATTAAGTTCCGAAAACTATTAATCCCCTCGCTTTTTTATCACAATTTCGGTATTAACAAATATTTTTTAGAAGCAGAATTTTATTATAGTAATGACAAGAATCAAATTTCAGGTTTTTCTAAAAGTAAAGAAATACGTTAGCTACTAAGCTACCTAGAAAATTTTTCAAAATTATGCAAAAATCCTTTTAAATTTCTCGATAAAATAAAATATGATGACAAAATATTGCATTGTATAATTACTTTAAGATACGACTGCGTGGCTATTATATGGACATTTTTAACCAAATTTGCTTATAAAGATGGATGATATGCTATTCCTCATCATTCTATGCATTCTCATCGTTATTACCTACTCGCATTATCAACGAAATCTCGTACTAAAAAAGGTCAGCACTAATTGCCATAATTTAGAATTTCAGAAGGATGATTTTTCCAAAAACGGAGCTTGTTTCGCTAATAAGCAGGTAAGATCACAACTTCATCGATATGCTTTTCCTTAACTGTGTTAGAGGATGATCTCGACGTATAACTTGGCTTGTGAAACTTTAACTGTCCTATGTAGTATTAACGGCATACTCAAAAAAATTCTAGCGATAAAATGAAACAATCAACATTATTGTGATAAGAGATATTACTGAAAATACTTCGCCTTTTCCTAATAGCAAAATGATTTAGAAATCTTCAATCGACATGTAATAATCCTAATACGAAAACAAGCTCCAATTTGATAAATGATTCAATAAAATTTCTACAACAAATTCTCATGCTTAACGACTGATTTGTGATAAAATTGAAGAAAGATTTCAGGAACAACAAAATAAAAAACTCTATTCGCAATCACAACCACAAACAGAAGCTATTCATTGTAAGCTAAGAATTTTGAAAATCTTGAAATTTTTTGGAACTTTTTGAGGAGCGCTACAAAAGAGGGATTTGAAAACTCTTTTCTATGATAAATGATGTAGATGCATTATTATTTTTTACAGCAAAATCTACTGAGAAAAAACGAGGAAAGAGAAATGGACAAAAACTGTTCAAATTCAATACTATCAAAATACCAATTCGAACAGTACCACCCCCAGTACCTCGTCCTTCGAGAATTAACAAACCAGATAGTATTGCAGTTCCACCAGAACCAGTATCAGCTATACCCATGAAACCGCCACCTAGTAATAGTGATACAGTTTTAGTTAAATTAAAACCTATCTACCATTTAATTCGCCCAGATTCATTATGTACTTATTAACTTTTCGTTTTGCCTTTGCCTGCTTACTTCTTCCACTATTTATATAAATCTATAAAGTAGTTGAAGGTAACTTTAATTTCTTTCCTTCATACAGAAAATGAGGTTAACCTTCATCACTCAAGCAGCGTAAAACTGAACCTAAATCAATTCTTAAAAAATGGTTAATTCTCTAAGATGTGTTTGGAGAACATGCTTAGCATAACTGTTAACAAAAGTTTCATTCTCAAAAAATTGATAATCCGGAGATTTCTCATCATTTATTTTTGAACAAAATTTCCTGAAAATGCTGACCCACCCATAAAAATGCAGAATATCTTGAAATGATGTGTATAAATATAAAAATGACATCAAGAATATGTATACCAAATAAAACCTAATCAGGAATAGAAAACGTTAAGAATTAAAAATCTAAAACATGGATGCTACATAAGATAAAAAATTTATTAAAAAGGAAAGTATTAATCTATTGCTACGGCTATTTTTGCTTATATTGCTCTCAAATTTACAAATAATGGGAATCGTTAGCAACGATAAGCAAGCAAAACGTAAAAATAAAAGATGGAAGATTAAGATTTGTACTATTGGATTTTAACACCGACATAAATGCGTGGAACAGGTCAACAAAAACCGAAATGTTTTTGTTATCAGCAATAGCATATTGTCTACTTTCTGCAACAAAGCAAAAGTATTTTGGTTCCAATTCGATTGGACATATATGGTTTAACGTTACTAATGCAAATTTAATCTCTGGCTGACAACAATGCATACATTCGTATAAATCTTAGCTATTGCACGGAGTTTGCAAAGCAATACGAAAAGCCCAACAGAGATAAAAAAGTAAAAAATGAAGTATGTCTGTAATAATACCACAGGTTCAATTAGATAGAATGCCGAAGAAAATATAAAGTGCTAAAACGTTTTCTATCATAGATAGCAAAACTGTATGAAGAGAAATCTCTCATTTGCAGTATAATACACCAAGCAAATCAATAACTATTAATACTGTCCTATAAAACATTTAATAAAAAGGACACGAACCATTTGCTTGATTACCAAATGAGGGATGTTGAAAAGTATAGAAAGAATGATGCAACTTTCTGCATAACATACCTAAATGTCGGACGCTTATTGATTTGAGGCCGATCAACTGTAAAGCGCCTGCTCCAAGAATCAACTGGCAACTACGACTGTTGTAATTTTTCAACAATTCCACTAAACACATTAGAAGTTCGGAAGCATATTCTGGAAGTATGGCTAAAGCATCACAGTACTGAGCCATTATTTGCAGGAGAATAAAGGCTGTTCTGAAAATAGAAATAAATTAAAATGTCTTATTAGAGTTCCAATGATTTTGAGAAAACCAAAAATGTTCAAATCGAAAAACCAATAAAGCCTTATGTTTTTCTTTTACTCTAAAATGCTAAGAAATTAAAGGATTCAAATTTCACCTGCTAAGGACTTTTTCGATCCAAAGTGAATTAAGAAATTGAAAATTAGAAATCAAAAAATGCACCCTACAACAACATATGGTTCCCCATCGACTAGTAAGTTGGGTTTGAATGCAGCGGAATTTCCAATTTCTGATGACCCCACATCCGATAAGCGATTTGTTCGCAAGCACAAATCAACAAGCCGTTGGAAGTGCTCCGGCACATCGCCCGCACGCCAAGTTTCTGTATCCAGAATGTTACTGTAAAAAAAAAAAAAGTAAACTGCTTAAATTTTATCTGCTAAGGTGTTCTTCAGTTCATTTCCGAAAAACTGAAAATATTCCTGAATAAAAGGAGCAGGAATTTGATCCCTGCAAAAAAAAAACAGCAGATATAAATGTCGCCAAACTACATGAACGCATTCTTTTTCCTACTTATTTGTAATTTATTGTCAATTTATTCGAAATGGGGACATACCCCAATTTGGTCTTTCTGTCTTCGTGAAATTTCTTGATGAAACTACTGCCTTGCTGAAGAACACATAAACGCAAAGGGGAAGAGAATTTTTCTTCACTTCCAATTAACATTTGGCAGTTACAGACAAATTCTTCGATAGCACGCATTACACAATCAAACTCGGATAATGACAGCCGTTCAAGAAAGCCGTCCTGAAATACTATCCAGAAACTCTCATCCTTTTCAGTTACGTTTTCAAAAATTCATTTCAGTAAAATTTGAAACGGGATATTTTTCATTTTAAGGCAAAATCAGTTTGAAAATTTATTACATACCTTTGATCTAGCAGCTATTAGACGACAGCTACGTTCCTGAGCAGTATACGTTGTATGTTCAGTGAGAAAGGCTACTGATAGTTTTACCTTCAAAAAAAAAAAAAATTTTGTATTTATCTCAAAGTAGTTGAAATTTCTAAGATTTTTTTCAGACTTGGGAATATAATTCCGAAAAACATTTTTGACAAAACTTTCAATTCAAAAATTAAGCCTTTTGAGAATTCAACAGAACAGAAACTCAAATATTCAAAGCAAAGTATAAAAGAAAATTTGGAGATTTATCAACTATAGCCAGACAAGAACGTAAATCAGGGTAATCGATTAAAAGGATAACAGGGTTATATATTAACTCAAATAAAACTTGCCTGACTGATCGTCCTGCATGGTATTGAGAGGTAAGCAGATGGTGTTGCAGCTGTTGAAGCGGTCATCACCATATCCGGAATAGTGTTTTCTGCTTGGGAAACATTTCCCTCTCCATTTACTACTTTATTGAAACTTGCATTTTGTTGATCTTCAACATTTTCCACAGTTTTTTCCTTACTCGGCGATGAAATTGGAATATTTGCCATTTTCAGTGAACCCTTGCTCAATACACGTTTGATCTCTACTTCCAACTCATCATCTGAATCTGGTTTTACAATGTCTTCATTATCATCTGTTGTCTGCACTGGAACTGTTGCATCGTCAACTACAGACGTTAACTTATCCGGATCTATAGGTTCTTGAATACAGTCGATTCTAAATAATAAGGATTATATAACTCGAAATTACAATTGTTATTATACATCAAACTTCAGACTAAGGACTTCTTCTGGACCACTATTTTTCCCAAAAAAAAAAAAAAAAAACCGAATATTCAGGAGACAAAAACTATTCCTGAATCCTATAATTTTTCGAATGTTCGAATCGTTTTAAATGTTATGAGGTTCTGGAAATTGAATGAATTATCAAGATCAGTTTAATGAGATATGATATTTGTTTTTTAAATTTTGATTTTCAAATATTTAATCAAAACTACACTAACCACCACCAACCACCGGTATACCCTTTAGATCCAAATTTAGATACAATTTTTCATGAAAAACTGACTCTTCGGTAACTTCCTGATTTTGCGTAGGTCTTCTAGCAAGAATTTCCAAAAAATGTTCAATGTTATCCAGGATAACTTCCTGAATGTTTTGTACCCTACGACACATCAGATAAAGTACACGTAAGACATGCTGCAGTGTCGCGAACCACCGATCGAAATTCAATCTTCGCATTTGGGTGCTCAAATTACCAAGCGATGGATCAAACTCCGCTAATTCCTGATCACCCATATTCCGCACCACATGTGCTTTTATTATCTATAAAAACAATGATTTTTATGAACGAATGAACGAATGCTTCCATCTACTTATCCCTTAAATTGAATTCTCTGCAAATACGGCAACTGTTCCAATTATTCAAATTAACAAACCTGTCTTAGCGAATTTTTCAAAGCTACAATTATTTCTTGCTGTAATATATGAACAAAACGATATTCCTTCACTTGCAATAAACCAATTACAATCGGATTTAAATGTCCCTTAATAAAAGAACACAAGATCAGACTGATAAACTGACAACGACATGAAAAATTTATATGGTCGAAGTATAGCACTTTCGTTTACATCAATGCCACCCAATTCGCTAAGTTCAAACTCTATTCCAACTTTTTCAAATGAAGAGCTGCGAGTCTACAATCCTATCCTTCTATCCCCTCCTCCATTTCCACACACTAAATCTACACCTGCTCTGATCTCTATTAAAATCAAATTCATTATCAAAAACAAACCTCTTGATAAGCGACATCATTTTCAGTTTCACACGGTCGTCCCATCTCTTTTTGTATCAAAGTTACAAATTCTTCATAAAGCATTTTTGCGATTATTTTACGCAGTTCTTGCAACTGTGGACCAAGATGCCTGCCATATTATCATCATCGGGAAACATGTTACACAATACAATTCAAGTAATAAATGGAAATTTAAAATGAACACACAAATAAACAGTAACTTCCAAAACATTTAACCTGAAGCATGTAACACCTCGTAATTCGTTGTTCAAAACATCTTGTGCTGTTTCGATACATTCTAAAGCTTTCGGATAATCATTTTGATTCAATAACATTTGAACAGTTAGTTGAGCATCTCGAAGACATGCCATATCCTGTACAATAAATTAAGATCATTGTTAAATACAAACTAATTAGAATAGATTATAATGGGTTAAGCTCACTGTCATCAGGATTAGCATGACTGTTTTGTATACTGGAGGAGCTGATGGAATTACATGGTGCAAACAACTATCCATGTAAAAGCCATCCGAAAGAGGCAGTCATCTAATCCTTCGATAATCTTCGCAGCTGATTTAACTAATGAAAGAAATAAGGAGGTCGACAATTGCTGGAGCATTTTAGAATCGAGGAATTATGAAATTCAGACGAAGAGAATAGAGTAAAGCTAGATTACCGTCTCCTGCTTAGAGAGTTTCGAGAAAAAGAATAATGCTTTGTGCTAGTGCACGTGTTGTCATCATCAATCAAAATTTTGTATATTTTCATTGACTTTGAGAAAATATATCAGGAAAATAACTAACTCGCAATTTCTGAAGTACTTTCTCGCGTTGCTGTCGTATTTTATACATATTTACAATATTTGTCATCCGATGGTACAACTTTTCATCCACTTCTTTCAAATTTTGCCTAAAAAGATCTTTAACACAATATTCTAATTAACGATTATAAACTGTTATTGCCCATGATGATAACCGTGTGATGAGAATTGCTCAAGTAAGATTGAATTTCCATATAACATCGCAAGATAGAGTTTTCAGTGACAAGGTATTTCATAAAGAAAGAATCATCGTTAAAGAAAATGTAATCCTTTGAAAAACTGGATAAATCAGTATCAATGAATTAAAAATTTCCGTTGAAACTATTTCATGGAGATTACTTTATTCATAATTAAAAAGATAACCTTACTATTGTAACCCTCTCCATAGCATCTGTCAATTCACCACTTAGACTTCCACAAGATATAACTGTTTTCCAAAATGCATTGGATTTCAATGCCAATTGATTGTTTAATCTTACATCAACTAAATCGTGATAAAATTCAAGGCGTTGTTGTAACGTATTATAAGGCCTAAAATAACGGCCATTTGCTGCCTCGTATGACTCATATATCTGAAAGCTGGGTCAGATTTGGATCAGAGAATAATGGTACCACGAATAAAAATAGATTGTATTCTTAAGAACTGTTTTATACGTAAAAATAACTCAAATTTGGTCAATGAGAAACTGGACTGGAATAAGTAAAAATCGAAACTAAAGAACTTGTGTTAGACAATTATACTCACAGAAAAAACCGCCTGATTTGAGTAAAATGATGGTTCAAATATTGCTTAAAAAGTAGCTTCATTCACCTGTAACGACTTCGAATCTTCTGAGATACTTGGTGTAGGTGATGTGCCACTACCGCTAGGGTGTCGTCCCAGAAATGTTGTATACGGTTTACTACTGACTTGCAAACGATCAACTTCTCCGGGAACAGGCTCCAGGAAAATTGCTTCAAAGGTGGACAAATCAGCCAGTGAAAAATGAGGATCCAGAAGAATCTTCAAAAACACTGATAAATCGCTAGCAATCATTTTATTTATAATAAAACACACTCTCTAACTTGATACCTCACATTCTTAAGAAACGAGGTGCTGATATTAGTGTTCAGTTTCGTGTGGTACCAAGACTATACATTAGTAAGCACTAAAATATTGGTCTAAAAACATTTGCCTCTAAAATGTTGAAAAATCGAAACACGAAAATGTTAAAAATTCAGATGCAGCAGAATCACAAACCACTGGTACATCATCAAGATCGACACGAGTATCCTCCTCATGTCGTGCTAATGCACGCCGAAGTTCATATTTCGCTCTTAAACATTGACGATGTTTCTAAAAAAAGATTGCGGGAAATTCAACTGAAATATGGGAATCCAGAAAAGTATTCGCATAACAATAACAATTTTAACTATTAATAGTATTAATTAATAGTATTAATTTTTAATAGTATTTTTAATAGATTATTAATAGCATTAATCCAGTACAACTACAACAACAACAAACCTTCGCAGTGGTTTTAAGATATTTCTTGAAATGATCTAGTGATATAGCCGGGAGGGACAATGCCGGTGATACTCGATTTTTGGGCACAAACGAATCACCCCAGTGCCTGGTGAAAAAGGTTTGTACTTCTGTTCGGGAACATTTTGGATCCAGCAGTACTGATGATAGGTTTTGAGTGAAACTGAAACATGCAAGGTATTGTTACTGCTTCATATCCTGAATTCTTTTTTAAATTCAATATTTTAGATAGATGACAAAAAATTTCGAAGAAATCCTTTACTGCATCCGTTGCTTAAGATACTATTATATTATCAATAATATATTTATGTTTTGAATGATTAAATGTCGACACAGCCATCTCCTATTTGCTTTTTTTCTTCATCAGATAATTCCGATGCAAACTACTGGTTTTTTATTCATTGATTAAAAAATATATTAATATTTTCTACTTTAAAAATTGTTTCCAATAAAACGTACTGCTTATAATGTCTAGCCGGTCTATCACAACAAGATTTCGGACTAAGCTTCTGGAAAAAAGTAAAAATGAACTAAAAACTTACAAGTGAAAAGATGGTTCCCCTCTCTCCCAAAATTTTTCTTACAACATTATCCTATATTTTTTTTTTTCTAATTTGAAATTCCTGAAGAAAATAAATCCTGCATTTGAACAAATCCTTCTTGATCTTTAAAATTAGGGAATGTTAAATTTCCATGTGGTCTACTCTGATGATAAATTATATCCTCGACATTCAGTTACAAAAGTTCTCAACAACAAATAAAAAACGGCTGATAACTAGACAGAAAGCAGTTTCTCAAACCGAATACTTCCAGCATGAGATTACATAAGTTCAACCATTAGTTAAAACATGCAAAAATAACTTTTTGTTCCGGAAAGTAGAACGAAAATGGTGACCTATATGATAGAATAATTTCAAATCCGAGCAGATGTTTTGATTATTAAATTATTTGCAAAGTAATTTTCTCCTCCCACTGCTACCACGTCCCCGTCCTCCCATTATGCTATTTCAAGTTTTATTTTTCAAACAAGTTAAGAAAAAAGGACCGTCCTGAGATGACATAGGCTAGCAGGTAGAATTAGATACTGGGAAATTATATCTATAGTGATTTGTCCTTTTCATTTTTGCTTCTAAGGTTTCAGTAGCAGAATTATTACTACATGCAAATCATTATCGGATAATCTGAGAAATTACATTTAAAAAATTTAGTGACGAAGCAAGAGATGCATCCCTTTGATTTTCTCAACGAAGAGTAATTTTTTTCCATAATATAAACATTTAGTTTCATTACAATCTAATTCAAACTGAATTTATTAAAAATGACAAAAAGAAACCAAAAAGTGCAAAAAGTTTTTTTTTTTAGTGTCATTTTCTTGTACATCATACATACAATCTTTTCAATTTTTGCTTTTTATTTTAAAAATTGATGTATTGTTGCTCTGTCAGTAAAAAAAAAATTACTCACCAACGAAACGATGAAAAGCTTTCTAATTCTTTCGAAATTTCATTCCAAGACATATTTTTGAATATTTTTCTAAATATTTTATATTCCATTAGCTACTGTAGTGAATACCATTCATCATCACTATTAAGGCCATTTTTCTAGCACAGATGAGGAAGAGATATTTACTTTAGCAATTTTCAAGCCTTTCTGACATTCTCAAGTTACCTTAGACGAATCCAGTTCGAAACGTCACGAAATTATCGATTAATCAGGAAATCAATCGAGTACTCCGAATATTTTGGAAAAAACCGAAATTTCAAACTGATCTATTTCTTATACTGCTTCTGCAGCATTTTCGTATTATTTATTCCACTACATCGAGAGTAAAAATTAAAAATTTTTTTGTTTGCTAATGACCATTGTCATTGTGATTCGGTATCCTATCTAATCAAAGTAGTTAAATGAAATTCATAATTTCATCCTTTTCTTAGTCTATCGCTTTTCTGATCTCCAAATTCTGCATATTTATGCTCAAAAGTCTCGCTGAAAATCATCGATAATGTTTAACTAAATCATTTTTATGAGGAAAATTGAAATCTAATTATACAATGGAAGGATGATTCGGGAAATTATTTTGTTAACTCTCAAAACTTCTTTCAAATTCAAGCTAGAAGTAGTAAGAACCCGGAACTATCGTTTGAAATATCTAATTAGACCTATGCAATATAGATATTAGTATTGATAATATTTCATTTATTTTCTTCCTTCTTTTCCATCTCTCCTTCACATTGTCAAGAAGTACCTCATTAATTAGAAAATAAAGTGGTAATGGACTGTTTAGTCCTAGTCTGTAATAACTGTTTATTTTTCAAACAATACTATATATGTGAAATAGATGCCAATTAAGTCAGGAATTAAAAAATTTGAAAAAAGAGAACATGAGACTAACTCCAAATTCACTACAAAGTTGGAAACTATAATACATATCAAAAAATCTACGGGAAACTAATACCAAAGAAGAAGACAGAAAAGAAAGACACCTACGAACTCTAATTGCTATCTGTTTGATTCCGATCCTTTATTCTTTTCAGGACGATGCCAGCAAGGATTATATCAAAATGGAAATAAACAGCAGCCCATATATCTATGATACTACTATCAATTCAGAACATGAAATGATGATGAATCTCACATCTCCAGGAACCCATTTTCTACAAAATCTACAAAGTCCAGATTCTCAATCATCGCCACTGCTAAGCAATAGATGTTCTACTCCGACTACATTGATAACAGACTCTCCCATTATTTGTTCTTTAGATAGTCGAAGTTCAAACCATAACATTCAAATCCCACATCTTACCTGCTGTTATCAACAATCTGCAATGATCAAAGATTGCCACTTTTCATCAAAAGAATCAAAAACCGTACAAACTGAAACATTTCCAACATCCGAAATGACAATGACTGTTCACCTGAATTCACCCAAACAGCATGAAAATCTACGGAAACAAATCAGTTTCGATTTTAACTCTCTGAAACTGAAGAATCCGACAATTTCTGTTCGAAGTCGACTTTTGAGCGATGATGATGAGGAACGAAATCGGCACTTGAGTGATATCGAACTTCTCCGACAAGTATACGAAGAACTAAGACATAAGATAAGCCAAGCGTAAGTTTAAGTGAGGAAAATCTGGGCCAAAACGTCCAACTTATTAGTATAATAATAAGTTCACATATTAATCTTTAATACAACAAAAATTTATTAAAGGTCAAAATATGAAATAAATGCACAGATCCACCAAAAATATGTAATGAAGGCTGGATTTATTTATTGGATACAAATTTTTTTAGACATCATTTCTATTCTATAGGAATTCCATACGCTATATTTGGAATTCCTGCAGAATAGAAATGATGTCTAAAAAAATTTGTATCCAATAAATAAATCCAGCCTTAAACATTATGTATTTTTGGTATCCTAACATTTTTCTTATGACTCTTCGGTTTTTTGATAAATTATTACTTATTTAAAGATCTTCTTGTCAGTTCACAGGATCAAAAGATGGCAAAAATGAAGATAAACAAAGGACTCAGTTGGAAAGAATGCTTTCTGGGTGAACGAATGCGAAGATGGGGCCTTTGGTTTATTATCACCTTCCTAGCTGCGATGACTATTCGAGATATTACTCTACTGGTGCCACTTCAATCATATATGAAAACTCTGGATTATCAAAGAATATCTTGCTTTCACAGGAATTTCCCAGATAAAAAATCTTCCCGGAAATAGCTGGATTTTATATGATACAGTAGTATCCACCTTATCCAAACAATCCCATTAACAGAATGACCTTCTCCTTATTATGTCCATAATATTCGGGTTTAAAGGATTTCGAGGAAGGAGATAAGATAACTATGGTTTTATGAAAAAGAAAAAACTTGGATAATTGATTATATAAAATATGAGAAATGATTTATATGAAATCTAAATACTAAGGTAATAGAATACACGGAGTATCCGAAACAATCGGATATGAATATAATGTTCAACGAATCAATGCACATGCCAAATATTACATTTTGCATGTCGAGACAGCAGGCTTGGAGTCATCTTCCTCTCAACAATTCAAGATCAGATGATGAATGGGATAGAAGGATAGAGGTTAGCTGGAAGGGCAAATAAAGATTTAGGAAGAGGTTAAATAAGTAAGTACGGAATGAGCAAATAAATCGTTTACAGAATATTTCATGCTATTTCAAACTAATTTATTTAAAATATTTTTAAAAAATTTTGTCTTTCTTTCAAGACTTCAACTCGAATTTCGGAAGAATTTAAAAGTAATTTGTATGTGCAGTTAAATTGACTTCCCATCCTAGTTGATGATGTTTTCAGTTCAAGGAAATAATTTCCATCCATGTAAACTTATAATTATGATTACGAATAGTATTCAGGTAGAACTCAAAAAACTGAATTCTCGAAAGAAATTTCTGAATGAAGCCTGGGACTATCGACTAGTTGTTGAAGCATATGACGTAATCGCAACATTGAATAGTATGGAACGAGAAACAACAGCACACGGATCCGCTCGATCTATTAACCTTTTTCGTACTCATTCAAGATTTCAAGCTAAACGAGCGATGGTTAAGGTTAACTAAAACTAGTACTTTCATTTAACCATTAACTAATTTAATTATTTCAACTGTTGTAACGCTGAAGGTGAAGATAACTGTTTCATTTGATGTAATATTAAGCTAGTTTTCAAAGTTCAAAACTTAGAAAGATCAAGGAACCTTCTTACTAGAAGAAAAAAATCAGCTGAAGCCTTAATTCAAGTTTGAGCCAATCTCTGTCTTTTTGATTAAGAAGTGATGTGTTATGTAGATAAGTAGTCGTAGCAAAAGAATGTCATACAGATTGAAAATATGGTAATATTTGTAGGCCTGGTTAAATGAAATTAAGCATCGTGGAGTAGCATTCGAAGAACTGACCCAAAAAGTTGGCTTAGAAATTATTAAGTATTCAATACGACGATTTCAACGGACGACATTTAATGAGAGCCTAAAAATTAAGACTAGATTTCGAACCTCATGGATTTCAACAATGCAATTTTGTTTTCAACCATGGTTTGACGCTGAAAATTACTTCGAAATAAAAGATCAGGTATAAGCTAGGATTCGTTCTTATCCCTCCCCTTCATTTCTCTCAACCCATCCAAAGATAATGCATTAATGATAATAGAAATACATTAAGAAGATGAGGAAAAATATTACGGATTCTATACTAGAACCTAACTGCAAGAAATCCCAACATTTTTGATCCAAATATTTGGCGAATAGCGTATAGCGGTATGAAATATTGTTATAGCAAGACTTCATGTAGTTGTGACGATGGCAGTAATGAATATCCACAGTGATGATATGCAACAATATCAGCATTAACTATGCTTTAAGAAACTTTGATTTTCCACATAATCATTTAAGATTTTGAAATGTCTTTGGAAAAAAAATGTATTTTAGGTATAAATATGTTTCAAATCAAACCAACAGTTTACCTATTCTTAGGGAAATTTTTTCACGATGTTATTGTCACACAATAATGGTAACCTGGAGGATGTTGATACCGCCTGCATGTCTGTTGATTTTCACGGACGACCCAGTTCACTATCACGATTCATGGAAGGTCAAGGTCGTGCGCGAGATGGATTTAACGATGATGTATATTTCAAATTTCTTATGGATCGAAGAGTTATTCTGCCTTTATCCTTTTTGTTTACGAACTATTACCAGATTTATCAATTCCCCTTAATATCTAAGCGTACAACAAAGAATATATTTGCTTGTCTATGAACGAATTTTATAAATAAACTAAATTAAAAAAACGAAACTAATTTTAAGTTATGCCTCGGTGCTCGACATGAAGTGACAGTTGACGTACGCGCAAGATATGTGATGCTTGAAAATGATGATAATGGTACGGCATGTCGTAATATTATAAAAAAAGAAAATGAATTCGATTGTCGATCCAGATGTCGTATGGAAATGATCAGGGTAGGCCTCAATTCTTACAACATTAGCAGATAGTAAAATTAGCTTCTTTTAAACTAAGAACGATGTTTTATTGCTAACCGTTTTCAGTTAATAAATCAGTTTTGTCATTTTGGAATTCCGGCACTAAAGGAATAAGATAACAATAAACAGTAAATACGAAATATTTGTTATTTGTTTTCAATGTTTTTCAAACAAGATTTGTAGCGACGGAATATAATCTATGTTTTTCAGGATATGTGCGAATGTACGCCACCCACTTTGAGTTATCTTGTAAGAAATGAGAACGAATATAACGAATTCCCGATTTGTGATTATGAAAACTGTGAAATTGAGTAAGCATTCCCAAAAATATCAGCAAAAATTACTCAAATGTAAGGAAGGTTCTCAAAATTCTCAAGAATCAATGTCAGGACCTTAACTCTACAACATATTCTTGAAACATGATCTTCCTTATAACTCATGAATCATGATCTTACTTTAATGTCTTGAACTCTATTTGGTATTAATTGTAAAACCCATTTTTTGGCGTCAATCTCTAAACATGATAAAATTCAACCAAACTTTTAAAAGACAACTTTTAACTAAATAGCTAATCGAAAGTCAAGTCTTTTTTGGAAGATTTAGCGACAAACAGTGAAGAAATAGGCGAAGGAAATATTACAAATGCAACAAAGATTTTAACAATTTCAATGAATCATTTTCAGTGTCAAGAATATTACATATTCGGATCAGCAATGCACCCGAAAGTGTTATCGTTCTTGTGATCAAATTACCTATGAAATACGTCACGTACAACGCGGCAAAATGTTTCATCATGGTAAGTTTTCGCTTGGCAAAACTTAATAAAACAAGATAAAATTAAAAAAAGGTTGAAAGATTCTTAGTAAAAATTAAAACAGATTCTGTTCACCTAGCAAAGAAATAAAATTATAAAAATTTTTTAAAAGTGACAAATTTATTACTATAACTTACTTCCAGATTTCACGATAATTAATTTAAACTGGGGTTCATTTGAATATCTCACCCTGACTCAGTATTGGGTATGGTCAATGCCAACATTTATAGCAGCACTTGGTGGATCAATGGGAGCATGGCTTGGACTTTCAATCCTTAGCTTAATACAAGTAAGTGCATCGAATATCT
The DNA here is from genome assembly GCA_013365325.1 of Dipetalonema caudispina. NCBI lineage: Eukaryota > Metazoa > Nematoda > Chromadorea > Rhabditida > Onchocercidae > Dipetalonema > Dipetalonema caudispina. Next base: position 3,727 of record JABVXV010000262.1, on the reverse strand, counting down.
AGTAATTATTAAATTCAATTCAAAATTTTAGAATTTTACTCAATAAATTCTCTGTATCTTATTTAGGGTAGCACCTATCTATACACCTTTCTTACCACAACACTCAAAAAGAAGCACTCGCGAGTAAAAACTTGGAGCTAGAGCAGTTTTCCAGCTCCCTCCACCCAAGAAGTCATTGGTTGCTGCAGAAAAAAGAATCAACGAGTATAGAAATACCCCTGCAGAAAAAAGTCTCAAAATAAATGTGAACCAATTGATATCTGCTAATTGACTGCAACTCATCTTTACTTTTTATTTTTAATCATTAAAGTAAATTGGAGCACCAGGATTTTTGCCAGCAAGATAGTATCGGAAGCTTTGGCTACATACGTGCTTTCCAGAAGAACTTATAGCGAATACCGTCAAATCGTTTACACAGTATTAACTAGAATTGATCGTAGTATGCCTCATTTGATTTTAGGTGTCTATAAATATAAAGTTACGAGCAAATCTAAACTTTCCGAAATATATCCTATTCCAGTTAGGTAGCACCCAATTACTGTCACTTTTATTGTCGACGAGTACGTAAGCTAGCTCAGAAATATTGGTAATATTCATTTTTCAACAAATCTCTTTCAGAATGTAAAAAAAGAAGAAGACAAGTCTAAAATCACATTCGGTAAAGTTACAGAAAAGTCTCTTTCCTCTTATATTCATATTCAAGTATCAAATGCACCATTATGCCCTTAAAAAATAAAAAGTATCTTTAGCAATGATTCGATTAAATTTATCTGAACTAAAATAAATCAAAATCTTCTGTTTTCCGCCTTTCTTGCCTTTTGTTTAGCATATTTTTGTATTTGTTCACCAATTTTTTAGTTTTCCCAATGAAAAATATTTATGCGTGCTTTATAAGATCCATGTTAACTATCATTCACACAGTAAAAGCATCCCTTTTCTCACAACTAATCTCTTTTTACGTGATCATACCGTATCATAGCCTACCTTTGAATGGTGAACGTTGGATTCGAGGAAGACAGCTTTTTTTTTTCTTCCGCCTTATCCATGGTTGGCTGTTTATCAAAAACTAAAAATGAAAAATAAATTAGAAGTAAACTTTTCATGAATAAATTATGCAAGACTCACATTTTTCTTACTACCTGCTTCCTTGATGAATTTCATCTTAAATTAAATTACAAAGAAAAGACTTTGTATTTACCACCACGCTGCCTCATTATCTTAAACTGCATAAATTAGACAAACTACCTCAAGCATATCATACCTTGATCGAAGAATAAACGGTGCACTAATGTTAAGGCCTAAGTTGATTCAAGTGATACAACAAATCCTAAATAAGATTTTGACCCCTTAATGACTCTTGATTGATAAAAAAATGTACGACGAAATCACTCACCAAAATTGGCATGACATTTCCGAATATGAGCTTCATAATCATGATCAGAAACACCTTCCAAGGGTAATGTTTGACAAACTCTATTTGGCCCATAACTTAAAGCATATCAATTACTTCATGGTTCAATCACTGTGTCAAAATAAACATGACATCGTGAGGATTTCGATCACTTTATTAATATTAAATAGATAGATGATTAGATAGAATAAATCAATAGCTCTAACTGCGTGTTCTCCTCCGGATGATCACGTTTTTTTGTATTCGGCACATAGAGTAACAATAGTATCCGGAATTTCATAGAACTGAATAATCGTATATTTATGCAGATTTATATTGTTACCAAAAAAGATAAAAGTAAAAACATTACCAAAAAAGATAAAAATAAAAACACATACCGACATATAAACGATCCACCTTCCTTAGTACAATGCATAGCCCGCAGATGTTGAACAAATTCGAAACGATTAGAAAGTTTTCTCGCGTTTCGAGTGCATAAATCACAGTAACGTGGATATTCAACATTACGTCGATAGTCGTCAGCTTCATGGCTGCCATTTGTTACTTGGGTAGATGACAGTGGGAGCATTTTGTGTGTCAATTCCGCTTCGAATTGACACACAAAATTTTCATTAAATTTCTGCAATATTGATGAAATCTGATAGTTAAATATTGCATTACACTTAAGTATAATATTTTTCTATTAGACATATACGAATATCATTATAAAGACCTTACAACATTACAACCACTTAATCCATAAGTTTAGATCATTCATCGTTAAATGAATTCTTAAAGTGAAATTTAATCACCTTCTATTTCTATCAATTCTGATTTCCAGTAACCATCTGTACAATCCTAATGATTACTGTTCTTGAGAGATCTCAATAAAACTTACTAATATATGAAATCTAACTTAGTAGTAAATATTATTTCTAAATTTTGAAATAAAATTGCTTAACAGATGAAAAAGACCCATCAAAAATATTTAAAAAGAAATAATAAATCATAGGAAGTTAATAATAGAAAATAACAAATAAATAACTACAAACTGTTCAAAGTGTGCAACAAGTAACGAAACAGTTACGACAGAAAATTAAAACCATGAAATAATTAATTAGCGAAGGCAATTAGAGGGGAAGGACTAATTAATTGACTCATAGAACAAAGTAATACTTCCCTAATTATGCTAACAGATGATAAACTTCTATCACTTCAACATCAAATGATGAACATTTGTCACGTTACTCAATTTTTGCCTTGCATCAAATCCGTTAAGTACCAAACCGGTTGGAATCATCCTGATGTCAAGAAATTTTATCAAATTTAACAGGAAGAGGAATCTGAAGTTCTCATTGTTTGAGATCGAATCGGATGACTTGTATTGGTGTGTTAGCATCATTAGATGAGTTTATAAATATTCGCATACTTTTCAGATTTATGCTACATATTTTCAATTCGATCGAATTTAAACTGCTCCCTGGAATTTGTGACAATTTTCTTTTACCTTTACCCTTTATTCGTTATTTTTTGCAGTTAGCTTTTCCACAGATTCATATGAAACCTTAACGATGATAATTCCTATCCAAATACTGAAACAAATACGATTCGAAGTGTATCGAGATTTTTTTCACGTTAGATGAGTTTATAAATATCTGCTTGATTCAAATTAAGATAAATAAGTTTTAGAGATTCAAACGACAACTGCTTGGCAATTTTGTCCATACTTGAAACTTTTATGGTAGGCACACGTACGATTGACCTTCGCATACTTTTCAGATGTGAGTTTATGATGGCACGGAATTTTTTATACTATTAGGATACAGTTTATATCGTAGCACTTTATCTTCAATGTACTTGACTTGTTCACACTTTCATTGAGTAATGTGACGTAGTTCGCCGTAAACTGTTACAAAAAATTCTTACACTTTATTTCCATGAAAGTATATGTGATTACGAGCACCAGATGAATTTGTTTTATTGTTTTAGATGTATGGGATGAATTTGTTTTGTCATTTTAGATGTAGTCAGATGGATTTGCTTTATCTTTTAGACGTATCAGGTGGATTGGCTTTATCATTTCAGGGAGTTTTTAAGGAAAGAAGAATTTTATTTCGAATTCGTTAATAGTTTCTAACTTTTAGATTTGGAATTTGTTTGCCAAAGTACGACTCTAAACATTCAGATAATCTGATGTAGAAAATATAACTTTTTTTCTGCAGTTCATATATCTTTCGCTTCTTCATAAATAAAAACATTTATATATGTATCGCATCACATCAATCGATGTTTGTTTCTTTGGCTTTATTTGCAGTCAATACCAAAAACAATGAAATT
>JABVXV010000261.1:45972-89194 GCA_013365325.1 Dipetalonema caudispina | reverse complement strand
TGTAATGTTTATGAACTTAATTTTAGGGTGGAAATAGAATTCAGTAACGTATAGTCCTCAAAACTGAGCTTTGATTCAAAAAAATTTCAAATATGAAATTAAAAAAGTAACTAATTGCTTTCAAACATGACACGTAAATAACTAACGTGTAAAAGTAAAATTACATTGAAGAGATACTTTAAGTATTAAATATTTGAGGGATAATATTAAATTGTTTTTCGAAATCACAACTAAATTCGTATTGCGAATTGTTAAAGTAACGTGAAAGCATATTGTTTACAAGTAAAGATTATGTAAATGAGTAATGTGAGGAAAGTAATATGAAATACAAAGTTGTAACAAAAGCTTTAACTTTGAATCGTATGGGATGAAACAATAAGTTGAGGTAAAGTTTCTAGAACTAATAGGAATCAATTCATTTCTTGCATTACAATGAGTGTTCATTTTTGCCATAAAAAAAAATAACATTTGAAATAAATAATAAAATTCTGCTAATCTAATTTAGCAAACAATTTTGCAGTCTTCGGAGTGCAATAACTCTCTCGTCGCATTCTGATAATTTAGCAAATCGCTTCGTCAATTTCGCAACAAAATAGGGCGCCTTTTTATACTGAAAATAATTACCCAATAATTTATTGATAAAAAGAGGAAATCTGACAAGGCCATGTTGCCAACTTAGCTCATAGTGGAATCAGCAACTCATAAATGTACAAATTAGTCTTGTACATCAGTAAAATGATAGAAATTTTAAAAATGCTCACCTGTTTACTGTTCCCACTTAATGTCACTATAACTGCACTTAAATCTGTCACCACATTCGGAACTCTGTGAAATGCTAATATGAGATGATAACACTGTTTCACAATATCTTGTCGACGCTGTTCGTCGAGTTTACTTTGAACAATTTTGAACTGAAATTACGTTTTTTGCCTTCTTAACATAATATAGACACATAAAATACTATTTATTTCTGAAATTTAAACAAAAATAATAACACTGTATCACAATATCTTATTTAAATGTGCTATCAGTGAAATTTAAATGAAATTAGAAACCTTCAATACACTCCATAAGATTGAACAAAGAGGAATCACCACTTCAGTTGATCCAATACTACGATTGCAGCCGTCCAAGGAATCCAAAATACACTTCAGACCATCGTTGTTAAACACATACTGAGCGCACAGCTCTGATAAACCGACAAATTTTTCTAAAATGTTTCATGAAAATAACGAGGGTTAAATCAGTCCATGTCAATGTTGACAAGTAGTATGCAAAATAAAGCCATATTTTATAAAATCACAACTAACTGGGTAGTACTCTATTCCTCTAAATAAATAAAACCAACGCAAAACTTCAGTAGCTTTGTAACGAGTATAAAGATGCTTTGAGTTTAAATTCTTCATTGCATTCATCACGCGATTTATAATCGGTTGCATTCTTTCAGATCGTTTCTCACTCGACGCTGCTACTTGATCGTCAGTACAATTCACAGCTCTTTTATTACGAATTGCTATGTAACGCTTGCGAAGAAGATACCCACGCCACCATGCCTGCAAATTTTGTGCGATTAAAAAATATGGTACATCTGAATCTTAATTTTGTCATCCTCTTAGGAGAAAAAGTACCTGCAATACTGTGGCAGCTTTTATTCGTCGATCTCTCTCTGTTTTAAGCAGTAGTGCAATTTTGATTTTATCCTGCAATATTTACTAACATTATGAATAGCTTCTAAAATCAGAAAAAGATGCCGCTCCTTACTATTAACTTGGTGTAATTTATAGAATACCTCGACAGCTTGTAAAAACTTCTGACGTTTAATCCGCAAGCGATTATGCTGTCTTCTTAGCCCACGTAACATCCGTAGACATTCTGCACTACTGGTAACCTTGCATCCACATATTTTGCTCCCAAATTTATTATTCGAACACTCGGTGACAGAAATGGAATTCTGCAAATTCCTAATTAGTATTTCTTGAATTTCTATAAACATATAACTCCTCCACTTCAGCTAATCCAATTCTTATTATTTTCCTTTGTACTACTCACTAGACTGCATAAACTAAGCATGGACAGGAAATTATAAGAATTAAAATGTCGGGGAAGCTTTGGGAGAAAACTCAACGGCTTCAAAGAGATCGTACACTAATCATTGCAAAAAAACTTTTAGACTTAGTAGAAAACGACCGCCTGCGATCCAGCTTAACTGTTACATTATTCCAAGAAACGCCCACGGGTGCGATAAATGTTGCATTTTCTTGTTCATGAAAAACCATTTCTTTCTGGTGCATTAGCCTGTAGTTTCTCCGTGCTATCCATCCACGCAAATATCGCTGGAAACGTTAAAATAATGGAAATTTATGTATCTACCGGGATTTTTTCCAGACTCAAACTCGCCCATGCTTGAAAAGCAAAAAGTTTAATTTAAAAAAGTATATGACATATAAAATTGTAAAGGCATTGCATGAAGCTGGTAAAAAACAACAATATCTAATATACCTGTAAAGTGATTGCTGCATATTCTTGTTTAGATTGGGCTGCTTCATGTTGCATTTCACGGTAGTTTTTACGGGCTATCCAACCACGAACATACCGCTAAAATCGTTTAAAGAAAAAGAATCATGATGGGAAGAAGAATAACTCCGGATTCCATCCCCATTAGAGTCTCAAAATCACGACAAGTTCGAACATTACCTGCAACGTAACTGCAGCATCTTCGCGCCTATGTAAAAATATTTCGTGCAGGAAATTCCGATAATGTACTCGTGCTAACCAGCCACGTATACACCTCTAAAAGTAAAAACTTCGAAATTACACATGATAAAAAACAGAAGAAAAAAATGCAAGCGTTCATTTTAGTGAATTTTATGAATCAAAACTTCTTAGGCTTTCCTATTACTTACCATTCATGTACAAGTTTCTAATCTTCAGTTTTTCTTAATCATGTTGGATGTATGCGTCAATCAGGCAATTCCATATTTTTACATTTGCCTGTAAAACGTGTGTCGCATTCTCCCGCCTTTGCAAAATCCTTTTGTTCTGCATTTTGGATTTATGTGCCAGCCAAAAGCAAATGTATTTTCAAAATTGCAATCAATAACAGTCCAGGCAAACTAATATGTAGTTCAACAAACAGCCTATCACAAAAAACTTACTTGTATAACAATTAATGCATTTTCCCGTTTCCTTGTATTCTGTTCATATAACAGCTTCTGATAAAATGTTCGTGCAAGCCACCCACGGATATATTTCTGAAGCGATAGCCGGAAACAATAAGACATCAAACATTAAAGTATAACATGACTCCAATAATATAAGTTAAAAATATTTCTGAGGAACAAATACCACTGTAGAAACTTTTGGACGAAATATCAAGCACACTTATGCGAATCTATTTCAAATGTACAATATATATTTATTTTCTATAAACGCTCTTGAAAAATATAACATATTTAATACAACTGGTGTAATTGATATATGTAGCGTACTTGTATGATAATTGCTTTTGCTTCTCGTTGTTGCAAAACCTTATCACTTTTGATCTTTCGGTAAAGTGTCCGTGCAAGCCATCCACGAAAGTATCGCTGGAAATATACAAATAAAACATGGAAAAAATTGATTTAAGACTAACAAATTTTCGGAGGTTTGTATAAAATTAAAAGACAACTGTAATTGATAAGTTTTTTTTTCGCTTCGGCATACTGTTTTTATACTGTGTTCTTTTGAAATATAAATACTTCAACTATTTGTATATGAACGTATCATTGAAATATTGATTTACCTGCACTGTGATTAAGGCCTTCATTTGCTTCGAACCTTCCGTTATTATTTGAGATAACCCCGTTAACTGATATGGTGCACAAACCTGAAAGATAATGGAAGATAAACAAACCTGGAAGATAAATACAAGGTATTCAGGGATGTAAGCAACAATGAAACTTATCATGGTCCACCTTCCACTTCATATAAAATTTTCTTCAGTTTCACTCTTAACAAAACTGGAACTGCTAGCCTTGCATAACCTTTTGGCTTATTTCTTATTTCTACAATTTACAGAATTCTTATACATAAAAGTGCTTTTCTGGAAAAAAGTAAAAACGATGAAAAAATGTCAAAAATGAATCCATGGAAGTTTACACTTATTCAAAAAGGATTACTTCATGAGGAATATCATAATTCATCTTGGAGGTTCTGCGATATCGTCGGAAGGCACGTTGTATTATGACTGCAGCAGAAGTTAATTTATAACATTCATATATGCGTGATATGAAAATTTTGGTGAAGAGACAGAGCGCTTTTTCTTCAGGTGTGTTTTTCCACTTCACCAACATCAACGACGGGATCCCAAAGTGATACTCAGCCTATAATACATATATATATAGTTATTGATGAATCAAAGTTCAATCAAACGATTCGTGGTCTTAATTGATGCTCAGTTATCTATTTAAGTAAAATCATGATGATCGGTAAATTGGTAATAAGCTTACAGCATTTGCAATTTGCTCCAAAATTGTTGTGCCCTCGAAGAGCTCAAACGGTCTGCCGTATGAATAATATTGCTTCCATAATAAGGAAAACAATTTTCCGTCAGCAAGTTCTAAAGGATTTCGTATCTAAAAAGCCGAAAAATATTTTGTGCGAATGAACCTATTTATTTTACTCTGTAAATTAAATGGGCTCATATGAACATTCACGAATTTACTCTTACCTCATATGATATGCCGAACAGGCTCAGAAGCTGTTGAGATATCGAATCAATCTTAGCATCGCAATTATCTGATTCATTGACATCGCTCTATAAGCAAAAACCGAAAATATATGAATTTTACAATAAGTTGCAAAATCAGTTCAAAGAGAAGTTAAAAATGCTGATATCGTACCAATTCTTTGCCAATAAATCTCCAAAGAAGTGATATTATTTCATCGATATTTCCTTGCACGATACCATCGATATTTACATGCAAGCCTTCAACAAATTTAATCATTACCCAAGGATTATTTTAAAAAAGCTCATTTCTCAAACCTCAACAGATAAAAAAATCTATATCACCTTCAGGAAGAATTCCTTTTCGTTTCGCAAAATCAATCACTGTTTTAACATTGCTCACTTTACGAAGTCGATCACCACCAGGATCACGCAAACAATGTATCACTGTGTTATACTGTAGATTAGCTAAAATCTCTACTGCCCGTCTGAAATTTACTTCTTTTTAAATTAAATCTTGATGCTTAACATTAAACATTACGCAGAAACATGTCAGGAAATTATTACCCAAGAATCATTCCATTACTTAGGTCCTTCCGTAGATCAGTTACATAGTATTGAAACTGCTCAAAAAATCCTTGTTTACGATCCAGAAAAAGACCCAAACGGGAAAGAGTTCTCGGCAAATTGCTGGTACCAGTCATCAGTTCCCGACTTAACATTGCCACCACATCACTGATACTCTGCAATATAGATATTTTGATCAATCAAGGAGGTAGTTTATGTTTAACAAAAAAAAAAATTCCTACCTTGTAAGTTGACCATTTAACAAAAAGACAGCGGTATTTTCTCGACACTGTGCTTTCTCGCCATGCCTTGTCAACAATAAATAAAAACTGGCATATTTTAATCAAGAAATGCTGTAGAAGGGCTTCCGCGCCTCGATCATTGATGAGAATCCTGAAAAAGCTGAAAGTGATTTGATCTGATAATAAAAAATCCCCCATGTTCGGACTTGAGAAACTTACTTTGTTCTTCCCTGCACGTATTTCCGATTATTCATGATTTTGGGGTTCTTAAAGACGTTTTGGGTAACTACAGAAGCAATAATTCTGAGCTGGTTTTTGCAATCGATCCTTATTCCTATAGTACTGGACAAGATGGTCTCCAGGCCCAATTGAAGATAGAATGGATGAAAGCTCAAAAGTACACTGAGCAATTTCGCTTGTAGTCCTGAAATTGTCACAACCACAACTTTTTGATAGTTTATAAGGATTTCCAGTGTTAAATTAGTACTTTAATACCAAATCTCATTCCGAATTAATTCAAGAAAGAAACTTGCCAACATCAGCGTAAACTCGCCTATCCATTCTAATTGCAATTTTACCACCTTTTACGACGGTAACAATATCATTTGGGATCGGTGAGTTTTCGTATAATAGATGAAATCTGAAAAGCTTTTGAATGCAGAAAAAATGACTTAAAATCAACTTTGTAATTTTTCAGTTAATTTTCAGCTAGTTCAACTTTACCTGGCTCGCATTTCACTGAGTTCATTTGTAGCCATGAAACATTTATAACTGATGTTATTTTGCGGTTCATTATCTTTCATCGCCAGAATGTCATTTCCCGAAGTTAGTAGTTTCCTCAAGTACAGGTCAGCATCTAGGGTTCAAGTAATGCATAGACAGCAATAAAGAAGTGTTAAAAATGCAAAAAATGGAAATGGAAGTTAGAAAAACTTTTTGAAATAAACCATGTACGGCTACCTCTCTCGCTCCTAGCTAGGATTTCGCTGCTGTTGTTGGCGTCACTTTTTTCATCAAGCAGGTAATTCAACCATGATGTTAGTAATGTTAGGTGAGCTAATTTCTTATCCATTTCTGTTTTCTTGCATCGATCTGCAAAAGAGATATTCCTAAAAGAAAAATCAAATAATATCAAGCAAGTAATTGAGAACTCCAGAAAATCTCGGAAGGAAGAATGTAAAAGGAGCGCAACTGAGTAATATAAGAGATGACCAAGCGCGCAGAAAAAATATGATTTTTTGCTAGATTTTAAATCAAATTTACTTAATCTTGGCCAGAGCAGAACTATAGTCACAATTTTCTCTTTGGATATAAGTTTGCACGATAATTTTTGTATAATTCAGTGAGAAACTCGAATAAAGGTACATGGAGAAAATTGTAATACCAACGCAGCTAAACAAAAAGGTTAAATAATTGAACTTCGAGTATTATACCTTCATGTACTAACGGCTGGACAACATCAGTGGCGTTTGTTGCTTTGCTGGAATTTGAAGTGGAATTCAGTAGAAATTGAAGTGAGGCGTTAATATTTTCAATTCCTTCATGGCCATTAATAGAATCCGTTGCCTCAGAAACTGAGGATTTCCCTTCCGTCTCGAGCAGACTGATGTGATCATGAGACAAACTCGATTCTAGAAAACTTGCATGTCACTGAACTTCGGAGAGAAAATTCTGAAGACTATTGGACAAATTCAGTGAAAGTTTCTTTCTCGAAAGACTACGAGTTACTTTTAATTGTTGTTTTTCGTAGTTCATGTCTTTTTTTCAGCAGTTCTAGTTTCTTCTTCATTGTCGTGTTTGAGGCGTTGGTACCAGGTGAAAAATATAACGAAACTCCGGAGCGAGCATTATAGATATCATCAGCTGAAAACTGGAGTATTATTTTCAACAAACACATAAATTAACAACATAAACCCACTCATAAAGGAGAACCAAAAGCACAGATTAAAGCTTTTCAAGTAATTCAATTCAGGCGCAGATGCAACCCTTCAACTGTCCTTGCACTTGAGAATGTATGGGAACGATGCACAACTGGCAATTTGAAAAAAAAAAAAAAAGAAAACTCGGAGATAGCAGCAGAATTTGTACCTGAGGATGTTTTCTGCCGGATTATTCGTCTGTTCGAAGGACTATACGGAACAGAAAATAAAGCATCCTGCTAGAAAATTTGAATTTCAGTGAGAAGTCAAAATGCCTTTTCTTCTATACCAGATACTTGTTTTTCCAAAAACTGACAGCGATTTATAGAAATTGGTCGAAATGATATCGAAATAATAAGTAATAACAAGTAAATACATTCTCAATACTGAAGTATATACTAGCAGGCATTTGATAAAAAACCATACACGGAATTAAAGAAATTTCTCATATTTTGTAATATTTAAACGTTCCCAGAAGCTAAATCCTTATTAAAGAAAAATCAGTTCGGAAAGTAATAAAGAAAAATTTTACCTGTTTGTCACATATGTTCTTCAGAAATGCTTGGCTTTGCGAAAAGTGACGGGATGAATTCAATTGTGATTCGTAAACGGTATTTTTTCCAAGATTCGGGAAATTATGATAGGGAGTAGATGTAAACTTATTTTGCAGCAAAGAACATGAAAAAACACTGTTGTACATCGATGTTGATAAATGGTCCCAAATGTTAGTGCCTTCACGGTGTTCACCGCTTACTTCCCCTACAAATCGTATCATATTTAAATTATTACCAGAATTAAAACCATTATCTGGTCACTCTCTACAACTCTCTTTTGGTTGCACAACAAGATAAAATTTCCCGAAAGATCAATCAATCAAATAGTTTCTCATTAGATTGTCGCTACTTCAAATCAATCAGATTAAATCATCCTAATCCTTTACAAAAATGCTAGTCCATTTTTTGAGATTTTTGCATCATAATAAAGAATGATATCATGGGACATACGAATAGGATGAGGAGACAAAAGCAAATGAATGATAAACCTTCACAAACATGTGACATCACTCTTCTGAGATCTTCCGTTGGGATATGTTTCATCTCACGTTTATTCTGATCTATCGATTCCATTCTCTGTAAACAACAACAAATCACTGCTGATTACTTCGAAAAGAAAATTTCCTTATCATCAAATCTTTCAAGTAAACAGTACCTAAATGTGTTAATTTTTAACTTGAAAATATTTCGATTGCAACGGAAAAAGAATTCAATCGGCCGAATTGTACCATTTTTAAGTCTTTAAATCATCAGATAAATTTGATCATTATGTAAGCCTATAGTTGTAATTCTTCTTATTCGTAATGATCATAATTTAAATTTCATTACCTCTATCAGTTTAGTTCTATAATTAACACAAATAACACCATGCTAAGTCTTATTAGAATTGTATGTAAATAAAAAACTAATAAACAATTATGCATTATAGGAAATTTCGAAATAAAATATGAATTAATCAGGTACTTAAACTCTTTATTTTTTTACTTTCTCCTCCAATATATTCTCCTGGGGAATTTTTATTACATCAAGCAAAAAAAAAAAAAAAAAAAAAAAGTAAAGTATATTGTTAAAAATTATTATAATTTCTACTGCTCTTACTAATGATGCAGGGTAGAAATGTATACAAATATAATATTCCGTATGTTAAAGATGTATTACAAGATTCCGGATATATGTTTTAAAATTTCAGGAAGAATACATTCAATTATAATTAGAAATATAATTCAGAAAAGTGTAAGCAAAAATTTCAAAATTAAATTGCCCGCAAAATTTTTTGCATCAAATATAACAGCTCTCAAGTATATTTCGCATATTTCTCAGCATGTTACATGCATTTGCATGTATTCGTATGCATCATTTTTTATATGCTAATAAAATTTAGCAATTAAATTAAATTAATCTTTCATGTTTATTTTTAAATTAAATTTACTTGAAATTTTCCACAAATTTTTTTTTTTTTTTTTTTTTGTCATTTGAAAATAAAATTTTTGATAATGTAATGAATTTAATGTTATTTAAATTTTTACATTTAGTCTTGTTATTTATTCATTACTTATAGCTTATTTGAATGCAAAAAAAAAAAAGATCAAAATTAATTTCTATTAAAATTAAAACAATTCCGCTGCAATATGCTGTTTGATTCTCATAGTACTGCATTGTGTCTGTCTATCCGTCTGTCTGTCTGTCTGTGCATTGGCCAAGGATGATGGAGTAGTTGATAGATGGACAGGTCTAGGCTCTTTTTTTTTTTTTTTTTGTTATCCTTTTCTAGATTGGTTGGTCTATTATCGGGAATATTGCTAAATATAAAATTGATTTGTCATACTTTTTTTTTTTTAGATTAATACCTGTTAAAATAGGAATGAATTAACGGTGAGAAATATCGTTGTGTTTTTTGATTTTCATCAGACTTTTAAACTATTTTGAGTAACTTTTCAGCTGATCAATAATTAGAAACGGATTGGATAAGATGAGTAACATCCGAGATGTTCATAGTGTAAGTTTTTAATGCTACAATTAGTTAAACAAGTTTCATTCTTTCTTTATAAGGCTTCATATGTTTGTAATTTTATTCACACTAATCAAAATTAGATGTTATCAATGATAAAAAATAATTCTATAATTATTGAAAGTTAACCTCGAAAAGTTGACAGTATTTCATGAAGAAGGAATTAGGTGGTAAAAATTTGATATATGTATATATATTATAATGCGGTGGGTTCGATGTGATCCAAGGATTATGCAAAATCGATCAAAACAATTACTATATCTCGTATATATTATATGAGAAGAAGAGATAAGAGTACATATTCTCATTCATTTTATATTCCAGTTGTGTTTATTGTAAGTTATATGACACTTGAGAATTGTGGCCTTAAAATTTAGGTTTGTAAAGTTATATCGCGTGCAGTAAGTAATGTGAAATTGTTGAATCCTTCGGCCGTTCTGTATCCCGAAATAGGTGTATGCTTGGACAACAAACCAATAAGATTGAAACTAAGGAAAGGTGAGAAGTATTCCTGGTGTTCGTGTGGTCTTTCCGGAAAACAGGTAAATATTCATTCTGCAGATAGCAAAATTGTGATTTGCGAACTTGATGGACTTATCTTGCTGATTTAAATAGATCCATTCAAAATTATTATGTTTCTTTTTCTAGTCCATTGATATCATGATAGTCGTGACATTTTAGCCGTGGTGTGATGGCAGTCATCATGCAGAAGGTGTCACAATGCTAAGACCGGTACATTTCGAAGTTGAAAAAGATGGAGAATACAGCATCTGCGGATGCAAAGCAACAAGAAACCGTCCGCTGTGTGACGGTTACCATGTTAAAGTATAGTTTTTTTTCATCATGATTTATTAAATTCGTTTATTAGTACCAACTACAGTTTTGTTTTGTTGGCTTTAATTAGAGGTACAATTCTACTACTTAAATCTATGATGGAATCTTTTATTTGATGAGTTGCAGGTACAAAAACGACGATTTACGGATCCACCTCAATACTGTGCATATGGCGAATCACCGGTTTATGAAGGGGTAGCCAATAAGCTGGGATATAAACCAAAACAAGGGCGTTGGCATTTCTGAATTTAGTAAATGTAAAGAAATAAGTATGCCATTATATGTTTAGTCATTTGTGTATAGAAAGGAAGAATATATATTACTAAGTCAAGATCTTTTTAAACCAAATAGTTTTCATTTTTTTTAAATTCAAGACCATCGATGTAGTTTCCTTCGGCAGCCAAAGCATTAAGTTTTGCTCTGTGTCGAAATGTTGCTTGTGCCTCGTTTGGACCACTTATCATCCATGCTTTTAGAGCTGAAGTTTGTAGAGCTCGGCCGTAACTGTAAGCATATTTTATAATTATAACGGTCTTAGAGACTGCAGCAAATGGAATTCGAGTTTCCAAAAAGATTACTGATAGGATGTCTTCAGGAATATAAAACGACGCAAACCTGAAAGAAAGTTTCCATGGTTTGTTGATTGCTATCTTATTAATTTCATTCAAATTCCTAGTAGCGTTACTCTCCAGCTGACCACCGGACAAGAAAACAATACCAGGCACTGCTGCAGGCACTGTTCTCGTTAGCGATCGTAATGTTTCTTTAGCGATTTTGTCGTGTCCAATCTTGAATTCATAACTGCCGTTTCGAAAATTAATCCTTTGTACTGTAGCTCTTGCAAATTTGAATGTAATTTGAAACTTTTTAAAATAATGCTTTGTTAATGCCCTTCATAACGTAACAGTAAAAATCCTAAAATTCTGCCCCTTACTAAAGTTGAAATAACAACCTTATCTGTGTTTGATGATACAACCATATTTGGTTTCAGAAGAGTACCTTCAAGATAAACGCTATGATCATGAAGTGATTTATAAACTTCTGCTAAGACTTGTTCCGTAACCTTTCCAACTCTTTCTAAATTATGTTTACCATCGCAAAGAACCTAAAATACATTTAAAATAATCTCTGCTGATCAAATATGATTGGAATATAAAGTATTGCATTCCCACGAACTAACCATTTAAATTAGCAAACAATTTAGATTCATGAAAATAACCTCCGGTTCGATTATTGGTACCAGCCCCGCCTGCTGACTTGAAATTGCGTATTGTGCTAGTATCTTGGCGTTTTCTTTTAGAACTTTTCGTGATGGCGTAACTTCGGAAATCACATATACACAACGCCATTTTGCAAATTGACACCCACCTTTTTTGAAATATACAGCCCTTTCCTTTAAATCGTCCAAGCCTATAACACAACACTGTGTATGAAATATTTGGATTCTGTTTTCGGTTTCTTCCATTTAAAAACAAAGAATCACATATCTTATCAAACAAAGAAATCCAGAAATTAACATTTCAATTACGTAATGATTTACTCACCTCTTGTGATGTATTCTAAACTTCCATCAAACTGTTCAAGACCTTTGTCAAGCTTGATTCCCGGTAACATACCGGCTTCCCTGATAATGTCCACAAAACGTTTACCAGCTTCATCTCTCTAATAAATTAGAAGATATCACAAAAAGAACAAAGAGAATATTCTCTTCCCTTATAAATTCTTTGCAAATTTTCGAAAAAGAAATTTTTAGTTTCAACTTAACAATATCCGAATAAATTAATTTTAATGGTTACTGGATACACATTGTTCACACATTTTTAAGTTCGTAAGAACGAAACTGGAACTGTTTTTTGTTATTCTGAACACAACCAATCAACTATTCTCAACCTGATTAAATGTTTCTTCATGTAATATAATTCCTGAAATATACTGCGATATATTTGGTGTTGTGAACAGCAAATATCGGTAATTGTTTCGGTTCGTCGCATTATTTACCATGCCAATCGTAGCGAATCGTTTACCTATTGTGTCTGAAAATTATAACATTGGTAAATTTCCTGGATCTTCATGTCATTAAACTAATAGTGTGAAATTACTAATATCATATGTAATGTATAAGGATGTAGAATGAAGCGATATCAATTTTTATCATACGGTAGCTAGTACGATACTTATAAAGATGAAAGATATTTCAAAATTAATTTAAACT
This sequence comes from Dipetalonema caudispina, assembly GCA_013365325.1. Taxonomy (NCBI): domain Eukaryota; kingdom Metazoa; phylum Nematoda; class Chromadorea; order Rhabditida; family Onchocercidae; genus Dipetalonema; species Dipetalonema caudispina. The sequence continues at coordinate 76,153 of JABVXV010000261.1, read as the reverse complement.
TTGATAAAATGTCGTAATACCTTACCAATGCTTTCATCAGCGGCTAAAATACCCTTTCCGGATTCCACAAGCTTTCGGGCGATTGCGTAAAGTTCATCCTGTTGACTTTTGGTAATCTTTGCAATCTCAACAATTGCTTCTTTCTCTTCAACAACATTTCCATTACTGATATCTCGATAGTACGTCAAAACAGTACTTGCAATGATAACCAATATTCCATCAATTAATATTCGATATATGTTCAGTGGCATTCATATGAATTTGTCTAAAATCACCTGAAAAATTCTCCTTTACCATTTAATTACCTGAAATTTTATCCATTTAAACAATCATCCTTAATCTCTCTTATACTATGCCAGATCAGGTCAGGCCAAAATATCTAAGTAATACAATAATATCAGATGAGATATACTATTTCATTCTGCGGTTTGTTAAAGGGCTGTGTTATTTTCGTTCGGTTTTAGGTTATAGTTATGAGTTGAGTTGTTCGCTTGTTAACGTTAGCATCGTTTGTAGTTTGGTTGATGGTAGTTTATGTTGGTGGCTGTTATTTTAATATATAGGTATCCTTATGTACTCTTATACACGTGTACTTTTTCTTATAAATACAATTATTGACTGAAATGAACGATAAATTCCGTTCCGTGAACATTAAGTTCGCTTCATGGTTTCTATTAGTAGGAAGAATTTATGCTATTGCTAAGCTTCTGTAGCATTTTCATTTTTAATTCTAACAAAGTATATCTTTTAGGAGTTCATTACCCACGTCAAAATGCAGATATTTGTGAAGACACTGACTGGAAAGACGATCACCCTTGAGGTAGAATCGTCCGATACTATTGAGAACGTGAAAACTAAAATTCAGGATAAGGAAGGTATTCCACCTGACCAACAACGACTTATTTTCGCCGGTAATCTTTATATTTTCTCTTGCATCAAGCCTAAATTATAAATTTTCTGTGAGTGTTATGTGACATGGCTTAACGTGGTTATACTTCGGTTATGATGATACATTGGTGTTCATAGGTGTCCTGGCCTATGAGAGTACCATGACTTAAAACATTCACCTCTGAGTCGAAGTATCCTCGGAATTGAAAAGCTTGCCAGTCTCATGGTTCTTTCCAGTGCTTTCTGCATTTTCTGTCTGTTTAATTTGGAAGTCGCTGATTCCCGAGTGTATTATATTTCAATATAATGCGTGAGGACGGACCAGCTGTATTCATATTTTGATTTTTTTCTAACGGACAGGCAAACAGTTGGAGGATGGTCGAACATTATCAGATTATAATATCCAGAAGGAGTCCACGCTTCACCTTGTGTTGAGGTAAGCTCTTTTTTGTAGAGTCGGATATACCCAGTTTATTTGCTTCGTGGTTGTGATGTTAATTTTGCTTTGGTGCACTGATCTAATGAATGAAATATAGCTCTCTGAGCCACGAATGTTTGTTTTGAAGTGATAGAGAAACGTTATCTTGTTTAAAATTATATAAAATATTTTATATAATAGATTACGTGGTGGTGGCAAGAAAAGGAAGAAGAAGGTCTATACTACACCGAAGAAAAACAAGCATAAGAGGAAGAAGGTCAAGCTTGCTGTGCTGAAATACTACAAGGTAAATGATTATGATTTTCATCGGGCTACTCATATAGGGGAAAGGCTTGCACATTATATACATGTTTTAAATTTAAATGATTAGTCATTTCACCGTTCATGAACACATGTAATTCATTATTAGTTCTTGAGTTCTTCTTCATGTGTTCGAATTCTAGGTCGATGAAAATGGTAAAATTACCCGTTTACGGAAAGAGTGCGCTTCGCCATCATGTGGTGGAGGTGTTTTCATGGCTAGTCACCAGAATCGATATTACTGTGGCAAGTGTCATCAAACATTGGTAATGCAAGATCCGAAAGAAAAAGCTGCTGGAAAAACTAAATAAACTCGCGCTGTTATTTATATTGTTTTTTGGAAGCGTTTCGCAATAAATTCGTTATCCATATGTGTTTTATGCATAGTGCACTACACTATGGTGCGTCGCAGGTGGTTTTGGTAATAAGTTCGAGAGAAAGCTTGAAACAAATTTGAAGCTGAGCGGATCTGAAGTAGAATGCTTGGATTCAAGGTAATATCTATAAGTAGTATCTGTTAGCTCATAATTATTTGATATTTCAAGGTGATAAGAGACTTGTTTTTCCTATGGTCGTACAGTTTCGTGACAGAGTTGTGATTTCAATGCGATCAAATAATGGGTTGATCTCATGAAAGATTAACATGCGGTACTTAGTTGCATCTTGATCATGTGCATGGAACATTGGTGCGAAGGCGGTCTTATTTTCCGTTTTTCAAATTCTTAATCACCGAACTTGTGAAATGGTCTGATCATTTCCAACTTCTGTTTATTAAATTTTTATTAAGTTGTAAAATCTAATGAGACATAATGCTGGTAACGAATTTGGCAGTGAAGTGCAGAAAAGAAAAAAAAGTAGAGAAAGGCATGAACAAGGAATGTTTAGAAAGGAAATAGAAGATCATAAAAATTGGTGAAAGTGCTTATTATTGAAGTTAAATACAGCAAATATATAGAAAGAAAGAACATGTACAAAATGTAAGCAATAATAAAAGATGAGTTTTTTTTAGATTAGTTAGAATTATAAGAAATTTAATTCATGAAAAAAGAAAGGAATTTAATCTCTTCTCAATTATACCTCTTTCTATACATTTATAATTTCTATAAATTATTCGAAATTTTGCTGGATATTCGAAATAATTGATTGAATAACATTAATGAAAATTCCCAAATAAATACTCTCTATAATTTAAACGAATTATTCCAATATTTGAAATGAAAAATTGTGTTCATAATAACCTGCCGGTTTTACATTATCTGAGGAAATAACCTGCTGATTCTACATTATCTGAGTAAAGTTTAGACGATTAACAAATATTTTTGCCTAATTATTTTAAATGCGATGTTCTGATACACAGATCATAAGTCGATAAATTACACCAGCCACAGCTAGCTTGGCAGTTTTCAGCCATCCATTGGTTATTTCGAATGCATTCACCTTGCAATTGCATGTAGAAACATGAAATATGCCGATCAAAGCAACCTAGAAATGCTTTTTAGAATCGAAAATATATATAATTAATATTAAATAATAATTGTTTTTAATTTAAATCAGATTAAAACTAAAAATTTTTGCAATCCAATTCTTTCACAATTGCTTTATTTCATTTTGATTATTTGGAAATTTTATCTGAAACAAACCAAATTTTTATTTTAATTTGCTGCTAGTTTAAAATGTGCTAATCCAAATATTTACATTAATTGATGGAAATTTTAAAGAATTTTTTATTTGGACCAGAAAAATACTTTCATTACCATTTTGTTTATTATCAGTGCTTCTACAATAACCACAACTTTTACGACAATTCATTCTCATATATTCAGTATTATTGTGACATCCAGTATTCTTGGCCCATAAGTTACAGCATGGATTATCGTTTAAACATGTTATTTCCATTGCCTATTAATTTTTAATTATTTTAAATCATTTTTCAATATCATTTATTCTTTTTTTTTCTTTTTTTCATTACAAAAATGATTACGAATTGAAATAATATGATTTGAAATTACCATTGTTGTTGTTGTTGTTTTGACAGAATTAAGAATCTGATCAAGAATTTTATTCTTTAAAGTTGACCAATTCTTAGCATGTTGCATTACAGGTAAAATTGTGGTATGATGTTGAGAAGAAGATTGAGTAATACGTAAAGATGTAGTATGATTGAATGATTGAGTTGTTGAAGTAGATGTTTTCTAAATGAAACAAAAATAAATACTAAAGATATTAAAACTAAGCTATAATTAAGCGATCAAATTACTTCTACCAAAATAATCATATTTTCTATCAATTTTTTCAACATTTTACTCACCGAAGTAACAATTTTCGGTTTACATTCACCATCCAAACATATTCCCATATAACATGCATCTTCACCAGCAAATTTTTCACATCGTTTTCCAAGTTTAATTTTTGAAACACAATGTGCAGGACCATTTAGTAAATCACAAAATAAAAATTGTGAATGACAATTTGGTTCATTATTGCTACATTTTGGTCGTGATGCATAAGTATACAAATAATCGGTGTATGCATTCGATAAACCTACATAATTAGTTTCAATGATTAATTAATTCAAGTTAAACTTAAACATATCGTTTTATCTGTGATCTTTTCTATCATAAATGTAAATGATAGAAAAAAAATTAATCAAATTTACTTGCCTTGTTTGTTTACTAAATTAAATGGGCGCATATTTGCATTAGCAAAATGAAATGAAGTTGTACAAGATGTAATCTCTTCGGGAAAATCCTGAATTAATCAATAATTAACAGTATGATTATTTTATATTATTTCTTTTGTAATTTTCTGATAAAAATTACCTAAAGAAACAAAAATTTACTTTCAAAAAAAAAAAAAAAAAAAAAGAAAATGAAAGAAGAAAAAAATTAAAAACTTATGAAAATTTTCATGACAACAAGTCGTATAATGCTATTGAAAAAAAAAAAAAAAAAAAAAGAAATTGAAATTGTACTTAATAGCTAATTATTAGAAATTATTAAAAATTTCTTTTTTCTTTTTTTTGTGATTAAAATAAGATCAAAATTTGTCATTTTTTTTTCCTCCTTATCTTCACTTCCTTGGTAACCTTTGTTTATCCTTTTTGTTTTTCCTCATAACTTGGAACAAATTCCAGCATTAAATTTTCTTTTAATTAGGATTGCTCGAAATGGCGAATAGCTTGTTGATTAAAATAAATTAAAAAAAGGAAAGAAATGTTAATTTTTACAATTTATACAGTACATACTTGTTCACGTTGTATTCGATTTTGATGCATTTGTCGCCAATTTTCAAATATATAATCAACAAAGGAATGATGAAGGAAGAAGACGGGGTCATTAGCAGAGGTCAGCGGAGGCTTCATATCACCACCTACCCAGATATGAACGCTGGCATGGTAATATTCGAGGGCAGAGAAATTTGGTGGATATGGACAAGCTGAAAGATAAGTAATGATGAATTTATTAAAATAAATGAATATCGGGAAAATCCAAAGAATTCCATCCGTAATCCATGACTACCCGAAACTATTATGCAAATTTACTACTATTCTAATATTTATTTTGAAAGAAATTTTCAAAATTTTGTTGTCAAAAAGTCTTTAAAAAAAAAATCTTCTATTGATTTTACTAGCAAAATTTTTCTTTTCATACTTGGAGAATTCAAATTTATGTAGATGAAAGATTTTCAAAAGATTAAAAAATCGTAATCAATTTCCTTCTCCTCTCTTCCTAATCTTTCTCCTTGCTTATATCATTATTTTAATAATAATTAGTTATTATCATCATAACCAAATAACTAACTATTTATTTGATCTATAAGCTTGCCTTGCGTTGGTGCCGTATAGGCTAATATTCCTTCAATTGTATTTTTAGCATAAACTGTATTAATATTTTGATCTGTAAATAAATGTCCTTCTTGTCCAAGATGCCTGAATAAAATAATTTGATGAATTCTTTAGGCTTAAAAGATAATTTTAAGAAATCTGATGAGATGAACAGATTAAAATAATTTTTAAACCTTGTTATAGTTGGATGACCTTCAAGTGTAGTAAATTCAGCAAATGGTCCATTAATTACTTGTCCTTTCGAATTGCTCTCCCCCATTAGGGTAGAACTCCACATAATAGAATCTTTAGGATCAGATAAATGTTGATCCAAAGATGAATCCCAATATGGTAATGCAATCAATGGATCAATTAGACGTAATGCAATTTCCATCCTATGCGAAAAAGAATTAAATTTATCAATTTTAATTTGATTTAAAAATTCCTAAAATATAGGAAGGGATGAGAATTTCGAAAGTTGATTTAAAGTGAGATGAAGAAGAAATTTGAAAAGTATGAACAAAAAGGTAAATAATTTTGCATATGTATCTTGCAGTATATCTTTTTCTCGTTTTTTTTTTCTTTTTTTAAAAAAAAGAAAAAACTAAAAATAACTTAAGTTATAAATTGCTTATTATTACAATCGATAATTTCTCAGTTCTCTATTGCATGAATAAATTTTAAATATGAGATAAATTTGAAATTTTATCCTTTGATTTTATAACAATTTAAAGAGTCAAAATGCTACAAATTTTAATAATTTACCAGGAAAAAAGATACCAAAAAAAACCAACAATTACAAATTTCAAAGCAAAATTGATCATTCGATTTTGATAATAACCTTATTTCACTTTTAACATAAATCAAAAAAGATTTTTATTATTTTTAAAAATACTACGTAACTCTCGGAATTGATCAATGAATTTTATTTTGAAGTATTATATTTCTTCGTCTAAATATTCAAGAAGATATTTGCATAACATTTTTTTACATTAAGAAATTCAAGCAATAGTATAGAGAAGATTTAAAAAAAATTTCATACCTTTTTAAATATTCCCGATGCCATAACAAAAATGATGGTCCAGAATGTGCTCCGCTTCCTGATGCTTCCTATAAGCATCGTTTAATTACCATATCATTTTGTATTACTAATTATAATAATGAATATTATTATTTGCTTATATGAATTTGTATTATCTAAAATGCTATAATAATTTTTGTTATAGTTTCTGTGTATATTGATTTGAACTTTCCTTTAACCTTTGAAATAACGACATAAAATTCGATTTACTTTAAGAGCACAGATGTGAATCAAATTCTTACCTTTCTCATGCAACTATTTAGGATTTTCTTTAGACATGAAAGTATGAGATTTTGGAACTTTTTAATTAACAATTTTATATTTTAGAACTTTAAGACTTAAATCTTCAACTTTTCCAATTTCTACTCCTTGATACATTCATATTTTACCACAATCTAAAGCATCCTTTCTAAATTAGAAGGAAAAATTTGAATTTTGATATTGTTCATTGTTATCTTATTTGAGTTTTATCCAAAAAATTGAAAGAAAAAAAAAAGAGACAAATAAATTTCCATATCTTTCAGATATGTACCTGCCGATGTATAATTGCTAAACGATCGTATTCTCCTGAAAGTTTAAGCTGTTGAATTGCATTAAAAAATCGTTCTCTTTCATTATCGCTCAACATACGAATTTCCTTCCGGACTGCTCGTTGTAGTATTTGACCATCATGTAAATGACATTTTCCATCTGCTGATGTACCGCCCTGCAATGTAATGATCATTCCTTGACACTTCAAATTTTCATGACTAATTTCAGGATATCCTAGAAGTCAGAAGTTAATTTTGATTAGATCTAATTGACCAACAACGAAGAGTATTTTCTATTCATCGAAAAAATCCGTTTTTAAAATAAATTCAAATTACAAAAGTCAATGAAAAAAAAAAATTTGAAATAAGATAAGAGCTAAAATATTTACCCCAAAATATGGACATAAGCATTGCAAATCCAAACAATCATAAACTGTTGGAACAAATGAAGATTGATGCGGTATTGCGGGAGAAAGCTGAAAATTGTGCGATACTGCGGGTGCACTGACAATTAGTTGAGATTGCGGAACGGCAAATGATAGATCTGCTCTTGCAAGTATATCGAATTGACGTAGCTGACGACAAATTTCCAAAAAGCCTGATAATTACCTTCTATATCGTCACTATTTCCTGAGATAATATGATAATTTAGTTGAAATTTCATATTTCTCAACGAAAAGTATGATGATATTTTGTTGGAATGTGTAATCATTCAGTGATAAATTACTTTTTAATAATGTCACAATTACCCAACAAATTATATCACTTTTTCAACTAATACTGATAATATCAAACATCAATTTTTCGTTTTCATTTCATTTATCAACTAATTAAATTGATGTGTAAATTTACATTAATCGACATGGATGATATTCTCTGGAGTGATCTGAAGTTGTTAAGAGATATTCTTGTATTGCTTCAAAACTATTTAACAATTACGATTTACATCTGTTTTATACAACGTTCCAAATGAAGTAAAAAATTTGCATATTCAAAATTATATGAAAACGTTTCAGAAACTGGACATAAGGATTGAACAAAAAAAAAATGAAACAAACCAGGAGGTGCTTGATTGCAATCAATAGGTAGCATCATTTCTTGAGATCGAGCTAAAGATGTCATGAATATGATAACGCTTATCAATTTCAGTAACAAAATTATTAAGTAACTGTTAAATGAAATCATTTTGCATCAAATCTGAAAATTATACCTTCTATATTAAATTGGCTTTAATATAGGATAATTGTTGAAAGTATCGAAAATGTTTCTCATTAAAAAAATTTTGTTATAAATTTCAAATCTTAAACATTTAATTATTTCCGAAAAATTTTGCATAAATATATGTGAAATTAAAATAAGAGACAAATTTCTGTTTAAAATTAATAAAAATGAATGAAATGATTATATGATTGAAGTAGGAGCTCTTTTTAAATTAGCAAAATATCATTAACTATCATGCAGATAAATTTAGTGATAACAAAAGTATTTGTTATCAGCATCAACAAACTTATCAAAACAGTTCAATTATTTCGTCAACAAAAATATTTGTTATCAACATCAACAAACTTATCAAAACAGTGCAATTATGAAGTAATTTGACTCAATTAATTATCTGAAATCAAAATTTGATCTATAAAGGACAAAAAAATTTAACAAAATTTTTTAGTTTTAAGCTTAGACAGTTGAAGAAATTTGGGAAGAAAAAACTTTTCTGATATTATTTCTTTCGTGATCAAAAAGTTAATTTTTTTCCTCCGCAAAATTTGTGCCAAAAGAGTTCAAAGGTTGGGATTTTTTTCATTAAACGATCTTTAAGATTTGCATTATTTCTTGATGTGTTGTCAATTCTTCTTATCCTTTTTTTCACGTCTAATATTTACTTCTGTTCCTAAAATACTTTCTTGTCGCAATATTACAATGCCATCATAGGAAAAATGTATGAAAGTTTTGAAGGAATAGCAAAAGAAACTTTGTAAAAATGTCGTTCAGGAAAGTTCATCGTAATTTTAGGAAAAAATTCTTTTTAGAGAAAAAAAAATTTTGTTGATGTCAAAATTGTTGGTATTTAACACTCGAAAAAAACTTGAAAAAATTCCATTTCAAAATACTATTTATAATTTTTTATCAGTACGAAATTTTATATGACGAAATCATGAACCAATTTTTTTTCGGAAAATTAGATTGAAGAAAACAAATTTAAAATAAATAATTGAATAAATATTTATTGTAAATTAATTTTAACTGACAGGTCAAATGAATACGAAATGATAAGAAATGTTAGCACTAACTGAAATGAAAATAAAAATAAAATTAGAACAAAAAGAAGAAAGATGAAGTAAACTGATCAATTGATCGATGCAGCAATCATTTTTTACATATTTGTTTATACAATGTATTAAAGATTTTTTCTTTTCTTTTAATTTTATTTCACCTTTGATCATTTATGAATAAATAAAATTAATTAAATTTGAAGGAATTTGTCATCACATATTATTCGTTTTAATTCTTAAAATAAAAGTACAATCAAAGTTGACGAATTAAGCATGCAAATTTGGAATTATAATTTAGAAAATCTAACTTAGCTTACTTTGTTACTGCAATTTCATTCAATGTATTTGTTCAATAAGATGGTAAATTTTTGTTCTAAAAGAAAATTTGCGATTATGATGTTAGTTCGGTTTTTTTTTCGGTACTATTTTAAGCGATTAAATTATCTGGTTTTATTTGATGGATAATGATTGTACTTGATAACTGTTAATAACACTGGTAATTTTATCATTAATGTGTAGCTGTTCATTCTGATTTTACTTTTAACTTTCATCATCTAAGTTAGATTTTATTCGTATCATTCACAATTTAATTCAATATATTTGCTAATTACTTGTAATGTTGAAAAGTAATTGTTAATTTACCATGGATGATGCACTCTTGCATATTGTAACATTTGCATTGTAGTTGTAAAATAATACACATTTTACGGACTCAATTTTAGAATTAATTAATTTATTGAATATATAATATGTTGTTTTAATTTATTATTGAGTATATAGTTATTAATTAATTTATTGAATATATATTTATTGAATATATAATATGGTCTTATTTATTACGCAAAATATGAGTAATAAAATAAATTGGAAGATAATGGAACAGGAATTGTATGATGATGATGATCATTTGGGAGTAATTTAAGAATGCAATTAATCATTGGAATCAATCAGGAATGGAATTGATCAATCATTGCTTCTTTTTCCTTTCACTGATAAACTTTTTTTTGAGCTAAGCACCTGAGTAGTTATTTTTACCAAGTAACATTCCACGTAAAGTAAAGGTAACTGAATAATACCTAATGGTAAAAAGTAATTTCATTTAAATTAGAATAATAGTTGGATTTGCATCTTGATATAGCCTATTGTACTTACTTTTCGGTAATGGCCATATTCATCTTCTATTTGAACTTTTAGTGGCCTTAAAGACAGAGCAATGGTTTTAATGTATAAAAGTATATGGTCTATTTTGAATTTCAAAAGCCTTAAATATTAAAATAAGGATGCTGAAGTACATTTGAAAGAACATGTAAAATTATGATGATACATGAAATGAACAGTTCAAAGTTTATTTGAATAGATTTCAAAAAAAAACTCCAAGAAAAATTTGCAGTCAAATTGAAATAAAACAAAATGTAAATAAAATTTAACAAAATTTTATAGATCAAAGATCTGAATCAAACGTTATGGATAATTTTAGTTAGGAAAAGAAATGCTATACAAGGCGAAATAATAGTTTAATTAGATTAAGTGATGAGCTGAATTTATAAATTCATTTATGATTCATCATTTAAACATGACAAAAATTTTTTTCAATGATTTTTATTGTATTCTTCTAAGACAACAAAAATGTTTAAGTTTAAAATATTCTTCTAATATAGTAAAATGCTTTATTTAAATTTAATCAGAAATAATTTATGAATGAAATTGTAAAAACTTTCTGGAAAAAATTCATTTTGAAATACAACTATTCCCTGAACCATTTTTTTTTCCAGTTTTCTTTTCATTTTAACTTTTAGTAGCGTGAAAGTAAGAGGTAAAAAATTTTACTTTTGAAATGGTTAATAAGAAAAAGCAGAAAATTTTTTCAATAACTGAAAATAAATAATACTTAGAACTGAAAACAATAAACAATTCCTACGTTATAATATCATTTCCGATTGTTTTTTTTTTTTACGATTTCTTCCGTACTTTTTATTTTACAATAATACTTTTAATTTTTTTTTTTAATGAATGAAAAGACGAAAGTTTGGTTCTAAAATTATTTGGTATGCAAAAGGAATAAAATAGTTTGTTTGGTTTTCTAATTGATTTAATTATGTTTTTATTAGATTTATGAATTTCCAATTTTTGCTCATCAGTTTTTTGAAAAAATTCCTTAAATTAATTTTTGCTTCTTTTTTAGGTAATTTAAAATATTTCGAAATTTATTTTTGGTTCATTACATTTCTAAAGAAAAATCAAGGAAATAAAATATTTATTTCTTCATTCATCTTTTAAGCTAAAAAAAGACAAAAAGTTGCTTCATGAAATTCCAGTCTGTATTCTTTGGTAAACCAATTTTTGATTAATTAATAAACTTCTTGTACGTCAGTCATTTTATCATAATTTCAAAATAACATAATGAAGTTAACTTTTGGGAAAGTTTCCGAGAAGTTTAGTTTTCGCTTCACTTTTTTGTCATTCTTATTTTCAACAGTTTCGTATTTATTTGAGGGATAGTTAGAAGGTAAATCACATTGAAAATATTCAATTAGTTGAACGTTTTCTTTTTTTTTTTTTTTTTTTTTTTTTTACATAAAATTGATTTTATGGGTTATTTAATCAATTTACACGAAAAAGCATAGATTGTAATAAATCTATATATTATTGGCAAAATGAAAATTAAATCGTGGAATTTTCATTTCTTATGAAATAATCATTAGTAAAAAAAAAAGTGAAAAAATAGAAATAATGCATAAGTCAAAAGCTAAATAGAAGATGCAATAGAATTGATCAAAAAATTCCTTTAAATAATAATGAAATTAACAGTAGTTGTAGATGAGAAAGAAGGACAAAAAAAGAAAAGAAAAAAGCAATAGTTATTTGCAGTGTGCAAAAAAAAGTATGCAAGAATGCGAAAACTTTTCGATTTCATTTTTACAAAAAAAAAAAAAAAGAAAAAAAAAAAGAAAGAGAAAATGACAAGAAGTAGGATGAAAAAGAAAGGTAAAAGAAGACAGAGATAGAATGGTGAAAAACATTTAAACAAGCTTTCACTTTTTTTTTCTTTTTTTTTTTGTTTTAACTAATAAAATTAATATTGGGTTCATCGTAGTAAATAACAATTACGGTTAAGTATGATGAATTTGTTGGAAGCACAGAAGTAAAACCTGCTTTAATATCAACTTTTATACTTTATTGAAACGAAGTAATTCTTTCAAAATCAAATAGTTTAATTAGCAAAAATTCAATGTAAAAATATAAAAAGCAATACTCTTTGTAATACACTTCTAACAATAAAGTTTGAAATTTTAAAATTTCAATTTTAGTCAATTTAAACCCAAATAGCTAAATTTTGTGGAATTTTTTTTCTTATTGAGAATTTAATTTTGGTTTTGGAATTTCGAATTTCTTTTCTTTTTTTTTTTTTTTTTTTTTTTTTTTTTGTTGCAAAACACATGCAATTGGCCATTCATTCATAAAGATTAGATTTAAATTACCTGAAATTGAAATTTCTAAAAATTCAAGAACGATAAAACAATCCGATCGATTTATTAATTTAAATACAGGATAATTAGTTGCTGCACTTGCTTTTATTGTTTTATTAAATTTGTATGATATACATAAATATCGCAAGCAAACGACATTTCTAATATTGGATAAGTTTAACAGCAAAAAAAAAAAAAAAATAATAAATCACAGTAGTATCGGATGATACGTACAACAATGAGGATAAGTTCAGGTCTTACTGATTTCTGATTTAGAATAAGTCTTTTCAACTCTCGACATGACCCATCTCTTACCCGATAAATGCTCTTGTTCATTGTCATAAATATAAATCACTTGTGACACATATATGTCTTAAATTGAGACTAATGATCTCGAATAAGGAATGGAATATTATTTCGGATAGCAAATAATCAATTTCATCGATAATTAAAAATACAAATACCGGAAATGTTAGCGGTGAACATACAATACTTTATCTCATGTACGTAAATAATTTTTTACATATTATAATAATAACTTTAATTATCAATATCTTTGAATAATTTTTATTGAGTAAACAGTTAACGCTATAAAGTATTACTTCCTTAATTTGCAAAAAAAAAAAAAAAAAAAAATTTCTTTTTCTTTTCATTCTTAAATGAAAAAAGATAGAATAAAATTGTTCTTCGTTTGTTGTTATTATGACCTTTGATTCATAATATATTTAATTAACAATTGTAAAGTTATAATAACAAGAATATAGATTAATAGATTAATTTTTAATTACGTTACAAGTCAATTAAAAAATTTAGGAAAATTTAGTCAAAAATGGATCGAAAAAAAAAAAAAAAAAAAACCAAACAAGCACCCTAGTACAATCGATCGTCTTTTATTACTACCGAACTTCACACCAACGAAAAATTTCATTTTTCTCAGTTGTAATAATATTACTCATCATTACTCAATGTTCATTTATTAGTTAAAAAAGAATAAAAAAAAAAAGGGAAAAAAATTAGGCCTATATTTGACCTAAATATTTGTTAGAAAGATGAGAATTTAAAGGAGTGAGAAAAAAAAAAAAAAAAAAAGATCAATGAATTTTACAAATTGTGATGAAATTCTCAATGAACTTTCACATACTCAAATTGTTGCATATTTCATATAGTGCACTCAATTTTTTAAAAACAATTATCAATATAACTATGTTAAAAGTGAAAAAATCTTTGAGATTAAGTTTCGAAAAAAAAAAGAAAAAAAAAAAGAAAAAAGCAAAATATCATCGATGTCATATATTTAGAAAATTTCAAGCAATAATTTCAATTTTTATGCCAATATTTTTAACCAAAAAACATTTAAGATCTACTATAGCTTTTGAAATGATCTTTTATGAAATCATCTTGATTTATAAATTATGCAATTAAATCAGCAATTATGTAACAATATTATTTCACTAAGGTATGTTTCTTGAAAAAAAAATTAACTAATCGATTACCAATTTTACTAACAATAAAACTCAATGAAAATTTATTTGAAAGAAGCATTTAACTATACTTTAAAAGAGATTAATGGTTCATTTTTTCACACTAATATCGTTTAATATCTGTAAAGTTATACGTAATATCTAGTATATCAGCAACATTGTCAATATCGTATTTAATATCTTCAATTTCAGCTTTAGCTTTACTCACAGCTTTTGCGACTACATCACTTGGAATAGGTATATATTAGCAATTATTGTTGTTGTACTGGTTAGTTTAACAATGTATGCTATTAGCAAAAAATAATAAAATATTTGAGTTGGAAACTATGAATCTCTCGATGTTTATTTTATATTTAAATAAAAAAGAAAAATCAGAATGCAAGTTTAAACTACTTCGAACAACGATTCATGAAATTCTTTTATATACATTTGTCACCAACAGACCGGTAACTTTTACATTTCTCCAAGTAATATTGTCAATGTATCATTTACATAAAGTGTTAAAAAGAAAAATTGTCGTCTTAAGAGACAGTTGTTACGAAGTTAAAGGATACTTTGATACAAAGCTAGAAGATAACGAGAAGTATTTTGGAAAGTGAGAAACAAAATGGCATACAATAAAACCGATCATTCCCATTTTGTTAATAAAGAGATCGCTTATATCGTTCGCACCAATACAATATTCAAATGCTGTTGAAATACGACTTCAAACTGAACAGAATCATGCAGGTTTATCTATCCAGGTCAGTCCCTTTGTGCTCTGAACTTGCTCCTTCCACCACGCACGCAAGAATTTTTTTTTTGTGCCTATCAAATAGTTGCTTGCGCTTATCGCTCAATAATTTTAAACCTCCATAAGAAATATATGAGACGAGTGCCATATTCCCTACTATCGAATATAATTTATGACAGGATTAAACTTACAGTGAACTCGTAATTAGAAAAGATACTACTTTAAGGCACTTACGTCTTTTTTTGCTTCTGATAAGAAAGTAAAAACAAAATAAAGAGGCTAAAAAACATATCCAAATGAATTTGACTTATTTGCAAAAAGTATGATAATAATATCATTAACGTTCTTCACGTAAAATGATGAAATAATAGAATAAGAGGTGATAAAAAAACGCAAGAAAGGCGGCACCTGAAATGACATAATTTTTCTAAAAAAAATGTTCTGAATAAAATGCTTATAAAAAATACGGCGCAACAATACGATCCGGTTTTTCACGTTCATTATCACTGGCTTCGTCAAAATATTTTACTTGACGTTCATTCGAACTTATCTGGAGAATTGCTGCTTCATTCCCACAACGATAACAATAATTTGGCGCTGAAAAGCACGTAATAGTAAAATCCTCCATTATACAGTCAGAGTACTAATATCCAAATGAATTCTAACTTTGATCTTTGATCTTTTAAACCTTTGATCTTTTAAGATTTTAAAAAATCGAAAGCATCTAGAGTTATTCCGCTAAATCCAACGCTAAGAAATCGCTAACTGAATCTGCTTATATTTTCTGCCTATTTTTTTTTTTTTTTTTTGTTCCTTTATCTCTACTTTTCTATGTATTTGGAAATAATCATCAGTAGTTTCTATGCACGACATGACATTTCCGGCAGCAAATAACTATATCAAAATGAAAAACGAACTTCATGTTTGAAGTTATTAACAGCTAAAACGTGAAACATAAACAGAAGTGTTAGGAAAATACGAGAAAAAAATGAAGATATTACCAGACCACACGGTGCATAGCATGTCATCCCAGATATATTTGAAACCCTCCAACACTAACTGATGAGATCGGCATATTAAGGTAAGATCATTGGTATGCATAAAACGTTTCGTTACTTCCTGACCGAAAAGCTGCAAATAATCATTGTAGAATAATCAAAGGCTGATGCAATAAACCTCACTAAAATTTCAATAAAATGAAGATTACATTCAATAATTGTTAAGAAAAGTAATGAAATAACTAACCCATCCAGCACCTCTTGGACTTAGTTCCCAACCCTCTTCCGTTGGCTCCGGATCAGACCATACTAAATCACATAAAGCACCTTTGCTTGGAATTTCAACAGCTCTGAAACACTCAGTATATAACAGGGAGTTCATAACACTTTTGGTTACTTTTCCCGACCTTCTGATCAAAATGATACCTTAGAGTCAAAATTGACATAACTGATGTTATACTTCCTTTAGAGAGAAAATTAATTTGAAATCCGAAGTACAGGATTCGTAGGTATATATATATATTAAAACAATATATTAAAACCTGTCCAAAGTAAACATCTTTTCAAGAGTTTTGATCTCCGGTGATAATCCCCCATGAATGCACAAAATATGGTCATCAATTAGAGCGCCAACAGGTAACATGTCAAATACCTAAAAATTTTGAAGATTACGAAATTTTGCTTTATGATAGCTATATCACTCGCGCCATCAATCAAATTTCGATTTATAGCAATTCTAACCTTACAACAACAGCGCCAAACCATAGCATGCCCATATTTCTGTATACATTCATCATAAAATCCATAAACAGCCGAAATACGCCGAGATTCATGATTCCCTCGCAAAAGTGTTATTGATTCTGGATACCTGAGCATTAATGCGAACAAATATGTTAGAGTTTCCAAGCTATAGTATCCTCTGAAAAACTAACAAATTTTTTTATTCTACTAAACAGCTGTTTAATAATAAAGAAAATAAAAAGTTTAAGTCTGAAATTTAAAAGTAATAAATGATCAATTCTGAATCAGCAAAAAAGTTCTTGAAGCAAACCTATCAACATAATCGCCCATGAAAACATATCTTGTGGATGGTATACGACCACCTGTTTCAAACAGTTTCAACAAGTCATAAAATTGTCCATGTATATCACCACAAACAGTCACTGGTGAAGTTATTTCAACGACATTCGATTCATGTGACAAACGAGTAACCAACCTGAAAGTAATCGACGATTGGATTATGAAATTAAGATATTCATTTAATATGAATCGATATGTCATACTTAAACGGTATATTGAATACCGTCACCTCAAATCTAAGATTTGTAACGGTCCGCCATTTCCAACAAGGGTTCAGACCGCAATGTTTTTCTTAAGCTAGTAGTTCAGATTTCCAACACTAAAATTTGTTAAATTTAGTTTTGAAAATATTGAAAAAATTCGGAAATTTTACATATCACAGAGTAGAATCATCTCATCTTCTGGCAAATACTGACACTTCGAACTTTCTTCAACCCATCTGTCAGCATCAATGGTTAATCCTCGATAATGTAACTGACATTGCGCACCGTCGCCTGCATCAACTCCCTGTTGTTGTTCCTCTCCTGCTTTGGTCATAGTCTGGAAGTTCACCTGAGGAAAATTTTGATATTCTCGAAATCAGAAAAAATAGTTCGTGAAATATATTTAACATGCCCAATCCTTGGACTAAGAAATTAATAGTTTCGGAGTTCCAACAGTTTATCAATCAGTCCTCATATGTGAACATTTTACAAGAATCTATGAACATATGATTGAGGTTCATAGATCAATTCTCTCATTAATTTTATAATTCCATTTTATTTTACTAAATTTGTGAAAGGCTTAACGCACAACCATTTTATGATAAAAATTATCCGTAAGGAAAAAAATCTATGGAACTGACAAACCTTCCGGCGTTCACCTCTCCATGCTCTCCGGAACTTACTACTGCGTGAAAACCTATTCTTCTTTCTCTTGAATGGATTCATTTTCGTAAGAGACAAAACTACTTCTAAGTTACAGGAAAACACCAATAAACTAGAAACTGATGATAAAGCAATCAAACTGTTTATTTATGAACTAGATAAATTTTACTAATTAAACGTGCGACACAACTTCCCCCGTTATGACAATATCAACGTCACCTTTTGACAAAGTCCCACCACTCCTCTTATAACTATATTTAAACATTGGACAAACATAGATCATATCTATGTAAAATAAACAGCTAGATGCACGACAAAAAATAATTTCCAGAATCTACCATACATAACGATTCTCAGTCCCTCTACTCTCAACGACAATATGTCTTTATACCGATGTTAAGACCCAAATCTGAACATGACCTGCTCTAGAGAAAAGGGTAATGAAATCTTAATCATATAGATGATAAAGAGATAGAAGAGGAATTCAAAAGACCTGTCATTTCAAAAAACCACTTAAGCATGTTCATCTGAATCTTGAAAGTTATATATTAAAAAAAATAATAATACACGTGTATTACTTGACAATATTCCCATATGGCGGAAGCCAAAAATTCAAATCTCTCGTGTAATAAATCATTTACTATTTTTGCAATACTCAAAGTAAAGCATTTAAGTAATTCAACAGAAAATGAACAATACTATTATAAATGAAATATTTTTACGCCAGCATAGAAACAAATCACAAAAAAAATCACGGCCAAAATGTAATAACAAGAACGGAAATACCACAAAGTGCCAACCCTTTTTCATTGGACTTCCATAAAAAGAGGAGCACTTGTTTTCTCTATGGTATACTTCCGATAAAGCTCAACACTTTAACGGATGCAAATACAGTGGTAACAAGTGAAAGAATTACAAAAAGCATTACCAATCACAATTACTGTACAACACCCACTTTTGCTGCACGAATAGGTCGATTCTGCAAAGCGTAACCTGTTTTTACTACTTGTGCTACACATCCAGACTCGAATTTTGTCTAAAATAAATTGTATATTAGTATTTTCAAACCCATGACTATAACTTGAAAACAGCTTTCTGAGTCAAACACTTTTTTAACACAAAACCTGCAAAGGGCAATGGACAGTATAAAATACCAAGAATTCTGCAAACCTTTTGAAGAAAAAACTTAAACTTGGATTAGAATCTGGAAAGTCCGAAAGTGGGACCAATCTTCTAAAACCTCAATATCATATGGTGGATTTTTCTGGGATGAAAAATGACTTACTTTGTCTTTCGGTATCTGAAAAACAGCTTCATGCAATGCTGGATCGAATTTTTCACCCTCTGGAGAAATCTGTTTTAATCCATGCTTAACGAATGTCTTCTGCAACACTGTTCGCGTCATCTCTAGTCCTTCGAATAAATTTTTTAAAGAAATATTATTATCCAACTCTTCCTTCTTTACTGCACCCACTGCGAGATCAAGAATATCTGCTACCTGAAAAAAAAAATATGATTTTCTAGTCCAAAGACAAACTTTCGTCTTGAATATGAAAAAAATGAAGGTAAAAAAAACATACTTCAAGTAAGTCTTTGCAGAATCCTTGGATAGCAAATACTTTTGCTTCTTCTGTTTGCTTATGTCCACGACGACGGACATTTTCGACTTCAGCTAACGCTCGAGTGTATTTATCCTCAAAATTCTGTTACATTATATCTCAGTAAGTAACCCTTAAAAAATAAAACTCCTATACATTCTCAACATTTTTCAGAGAAAATGAAGAAACTTTATCCCCTATCTTTAACAAAGGTATATGCGAGCCAATTTTAACAGAGTGCGCCATATTTTTTTTATCTGTCAAATAAAAAAGTGTATGAGGCTAATAACAAAAAGAAACTGCTGAAATAATCCCTGACCAATTGTAATCCAATCTCAGAAATATGGTCAAGTTAGACACTAAATGGTAATTACTCCGAGAGTAAACGAATATGATCGGCAGATCGAGCAAGCGAAAATGCTTTTGCTTAACTTGATGACCAATTTAGCTCTTCTATTGTAAGCTATGGAACCAGTGATGCTATCAATAAACAATCTCACAAATTTACCTTGAAACTAGCTACTTCCTCCAACAATATGTCGTATTCAGTAGCGAGAGCATCAAATGCAGGTCGAGGTATCACAAACTCTTCTCCAGTCTCTGAGACACCAATAGATTCCTTTACTTTCGTAAGAAATTCAGCACCTAAACTGCAGTTCTTCTCACCGATCATAATTTCTCATTTCAAATGTTTTTATTTTGAAAATAATACAAGCAGCAGAAGAATATGTTAGTTATTTACACCTCCTTTTTGAGGAATGAGAATACAAGCTTCTTTCAGATCAAGAAATGATCATATTCATCTCATGTATCTTTAGTCGAAGCGATCACCGCTTGCCATCTCAAAACTTCAGTAACAACATTCATTAATTAATAGTGCATGACAAAGCTGCAGTTGAATTAAACAGTAAAGAATACTTGTTAGTCTTGCATTTTCATGTTTTAAGGAGAAACTCGACACTTCATTCGTTCCTTCTTTTTGCACAGCTGCACTAAATGAAAAGCATGTCGTTGAAAACGGGAAATTATCCCTAAACAACAACCTGAAAAAATCATTATTACAAGAAATTTAACTTTATTATACTATTTTTTTGATATTCCTGATAATGCAAAGTAAATATGTAAATGAAAGAAATCCCTCAAAAAAGAATGAAAGGGAAGAAATTTTTTCGTAAGTCAGAGTACTGTAAAGAGTATACTATGATTTCTACATTTCACAATATACTATTGCTTTATTTCTTAGATCAAACTATATCAAAAGATAGTAACAGAATGGAAAGTAAATACTTTTCATTAGCTGATGATGATTTCAGCTCATTTTCATTAGCTGATGATGGCTTCAGCTCATTTTCATTAGCTGATGATGATTTCAGCTCATTTTCATTAACTGATGATGGCTTTAGCTCATTTTCAAAAAATCTACAAATTCAAGATACAACCTTTCGTGTGTAGGTAGAATAGACGGAATAATTTGCCCACTAGTAATGCAAATTTCATCATTTGAAAAAATCTAACGTACACATTTTCAAAAAATCAACAAATTCAAGATACAACCTTTTGTTGGATTGTGCAAGTGTTCGCGTTTCTATTCTGATTCCACGTATGGTACTCAGTAACGTAAGGCACGTACGTTTGATCATAACCGAGCTATGTGAATGTTCCACTTCTGTTATATGAAATTTGCAATTATTATCAATTTGATGAATTAACAAAAGCCAAGCAAACTGAGCAGAATTCACAAGAAAGATTGATAATAACATACCCTTCCTCTATACCTCATACCTTAGATATCCCGGGGGAGAAAGGATAAGAGAACTCGAACTAAACTAACCTATTACCATTATAAAATGTCATTGGTCATTTAAGCTGCATTAGATAGTATGGTCTCACATTGATGTCCGTACTCCTCTCAATCTTTTCTATTTTTTTTCTCTCTTCCCAATATTTTACTTCTCTCTTTCTCTCTAAACACTCAATTCATACATTTCTTCTGCTGTGCGTCACATACAAGACGTTTTGCGAAGGGTCAATACAACGTTGCGCAGACAGTTTACGTATTAGGATTCACGTGTACGTACATCACTTAGAATCTACGTTTATCTAGTGACATTTACAATGCTTGTAAAGTAAATATATGGTGTCTTTCTTGAAATTCACGAGGAATTATAATTCTTCCGTTTTCGATTCGATCTTATATCAATGTACAAATGTGAAAACAGTCCATGAATTTGTATTTGACTCAAATTGTATTGTAGCATATATTAATTAGATAATTAGGCACGTATAATAAACGATAGCATTCATTTGAGTATTAAAGTTGTAATTGAAAGATACAAATTTTAGATGCAGCATTATTAAGTAACAATGTTGTAAAATTCCATTGAAAATGTTACTCCGACGGGCTGAAAGATTAATTTGGCAAAATTCGATACGTTTTTTACGTAACAACAAAAAATGGCTACCGAAACCAGAGCCGGTAACATTTGAAAGTAAGTTTAATTAATTGAAGTTGAGTAAAGAAATATTTGGATTCTTGCCTGGCTAGTGTGATAATAATATCAGGCAGCTCAAATAAGGAGTAAATGGTTTAGTGCAAACTCTTTACACTAATTAACCAGACAATCGAAGTGTCAATTTTCGATTGAAATTGAGATGCCTACTGAAAAAAAGTAAATGTTGTCGTTTCAGATGTTGTATTTCCACCAAATGGAGAGTACAAATTGCCAGAAATGCCCGAGGAGCCGACCTATGACCCGGTATTAGGTGAACAAAAATTCAAGTCATCGAAGCAGCTCGTCAGCATTCGTGGTGTTGAGGAAGTACACACTGAACTAATCCACAAGCAATATGGTCTTGCTGCTGTTGCTGGCGGCTTCATTAGCGCATATGATTTCAATTTTATTCGTGTATGATCTCACAATTTTTTACCATTTTTGCCAGAGCGCTGACTTTATCAATCATTTGCATCGTAAGATGATCAGTTACTTCTTTATCAATTACTTTAAGGAAAGAAGTCCAAATTGTTGTTGGCTTGATACTTTTCCAGCATCTGTTATTTAAACAAAAACAATGTGGAAAAATGTAAGTTTGGAAATCTACATCTGTTGAAGTTATTCAAATT
The DNA here is from genome assembly GCA_013365325.1 of Dipetalonema caudispina. Classification (NCBI taxonomy): domain Eukaryota; kingdom Metazoa; phylum Nematoda; class Chromadorea; order Rhabditida; family Onchocercidae; genus Dipetalonema; species Dipetalonema caudispina. Next base: position 53,478 of record JABVXV010000261.1, on the reverse strand, counting down.
TATTTGTAGGACCGTTTGAACAGAAATCTTTTAAAAAATCAATTCGCAGTATGGAGAGTCCCGGCGCCGTGGCTTCCACGTACGAAGAGGGCAACTGGAGCAAAAACAGGTAGTGGTAAGGGGAATATACACCATTATGTTACACCTGTTCGAGCAAAGAGAATTATTCTGGAAGTCGGTGGTCACATTATGGAATTGGAAGTATGTTTTAAATGAATTCATTAATACATTAAATGAGTATTAGAAAAGCAAACTTTTTTACTTTGCTCTCGCCCATGTCTCCCTTTACATTAGAAAGAAACGTAAAAGTTGAGTTATCAGTTATAGCCTGAAGGTTAATGTTAATTGTTTTTTAGAACTGTGCTATTTTTTCCAGAGAATAGTAGCCCTATGTATGAATGACTCGCTACTTTATGAGACACTGTTTTATTTTTTATTAAAAGGGAAGTTTCAGTTGATGTGGATTGTGCGAAATACAAAATGAGACTTAGTATTTAAATTTCATTGCTACCAATTGGTAGTTCACGTTCTCACTTGACAACAATTGTAGGTACTCTTATCAAATCAACTTTGTATCGATTAATATTGTGTTTCAGGCAAGGGCTTATCTGATGTATCTCTGCGAACGATTTCGTTTTCCTGTGGAATTTGTTAGCGAAAAAATATTGGAGGAAAAGAAACTTCAGGAAAAGAGGATTGAGGAAATCAATGTTAATAAATTTAACTGGGAGTTAGCTTTGAAATATAATATGCAAGATTGCCGCAAATGGCTGTCATATTATGATATCGCTTTTAAATGCAAGTATACATAGCATATATGTTGATTCTATATTTTACTTTCCGAAGGACTGCAATCTAAGATTGCTGAAGCTGAAGAGATAAATCGTTGCTTTTTTTTTGAAGACAACATTTTAACAAAGTTTAGAGTTGGTTGTAATCTTTTATTGGTGATTGTTTTTCCATTAATTTTCTTAATATTGCATTGTTCGTTTGTATATTTTGCGGATAAAATATTTCTTGAATGTAAAGATGAGAAGGTTTACTTGTTTGATCACCAAAAACATATTTGGTGTAGACAAACTCTAACTGACAGTAAATATCAAAAGTGTTATACATATGATACCTTGTAAAGATTGTATGTGTTACTGACCAAAGTCGAAATGATATTATTTTGGGAAATAATTGGATTTTTAATTTCCAGTAATGGATCTCAGATGGCATTAATGGGTGAGGAGGAATTGTTATGCTTTTCATTCCGATGGTTTGTTCTCATTACGGCAGGTTTACCTTTCACTGCCTTGCTTCTTTGCATATCATTATCATTAGCATTACATCTGGATGAATCTACTCGAACTCATTGCGATGTTGTAAATTATTTACCATCTATATCGGCTGCTGTCGCATCTTTCTCACCGGAACGTTATATTTGGCGATTTTTCATCGCTTTGCATTCCGCACCTCGTATTGTGGAGGCTTTTGCATTTAAGTAGGTTATCGTATTTGCTTATAGTGTTACATTTATTTCCGTGATAATCATTCACTAATTTATTATTTATTCTGTCTGATTTTCATTTTTTTATCTTCAACAGGAATCTATTGTTAACATCTCCGTTGCGACCGTTAAGTGATCGTGTATGGTTCGAATTAGCTTGTCAAATAGCATGCTTTGTAAATATCGCTGAAAGTTTATTTCTTCTTTTGTTGACTACCGCCTCATCTACCGAAAATTATGGTATATTTTACTGAATTCGCATTCATTCCATACAGTGGCAAGTAGTTATTTCAAATAAATATGAATCAAATTCGTTATTTCAGTTATGCATAAAGTATCATTTCTTGGATTTGCTCTCTGTTCAATAATTTATATGCTGATTGCTACGAGTCTATTTCAGTATTCTGGTAGACGTCGCACATCGTCACTAGTCAGTCTTTCTTTTTAAATTTTTTTTTCTTGATTAATTCTGCATTAGTGTATTGAAAAATTGAAAACGAAAGATAGTATGTTGAAAGGTTTGACTCTACAGTAATGCCATGAATTATTCATGTTTGGAAGAGTGTAGTATAGCGACTTGTTTGGTATAGCCTTGTATCGATATCGAATTATCTGATTTCCATTAATGATATTTTTGTATTCTTAATTCTTCAGGGCGAGAAATCCTTCCAATACAAGGTCCTTACGTGTTCTACATCAACGTTATCACTTCTGCTCGCCGTATATTTCTTCGAGCGTCATAACACATATTGTGAGCCTGGGATATATACACTATTTGCTATTTCGGAATATGCTGTTGCGTTGTCTAATATACTTTTTCACTGTACCTTATTGTTTGATTTTCACGGGAAGCATTTTGTTTTGACTTCATCTGGTCCAAACTTTCATTATCAACCGCTGTTACCGGAATTCAGCTCTAGCAAACGTTCCGCTTGATAGCTTTTTTCATTGTATCGTTGAAAAATCTTAGTTCAGATATTCTTCTTTGTTGGGATTTTATAAAATTTCAGACGACTTTGATCATGTTGTTTTCGTGTTTACCGTTATACTTTCATTTTCATAGGTTTTATTAGTCCCACTGTGATATCTGTAATATGGATTGCCCATATAATTCATTATTGTGATGTTATTTATCTGAATAAATATTCCTGATCCCTTTTCCTTTTTAAATAATTTCTTTTTTAATATTCATTCGATGACTTCGATTCAATGCATATCTACAACTTTCTTTTAAATTTTTAATTAGTTGAGTTCTCAATATAGTATTATCTGTTTTCTTATTTCAGATACCATTATTGTCATGGTATTTTTCAACTGCGATAGGTGTAGTGAAGCGCTGAAGAAGAATCAAGTTGACAAACATGGATTCAAATGCAGGTATATTCAGCTTTTTGATGAACTTTTAATGCGAGTAGTTGCCTCTCTGTTTGTGCCTTGCCATTTACGAAATAAATTCAAGATTTTCTTTTTTTTTCTGTTTGAATACTATCTTCTAAAGTATTTTTATGAAGTACTATGATCCACATTGCAGTTTCTGTTCTTGAAAGGGTTATGCCTCTTTCATAACTGCTGAAATAGCATTTGCTAAAGCATTTATCAATAATCGATTTTACGGAAATAAGATTTCGGCTGTAGAATTTATTTTTTTAGATAAATATTTCAGAGATACAACTTATTCATGTTTGGATTGTGGCCAAGCTTTTTCTATAGGAACCTATAAGAACCACATCAAGTGTGTGTCAGAGAATAAGAAGTACGGTGGGAAGAATTATGTTGAAAAAGAAAACAAAGTAAGTTTTTTAACAATAACATTTCAGTAATGCTTCGCAGTATTTCAAAGTATCCTAAGAGTATTCGAAATATTATAGGGTGAAGCAAAGCAAAATCGGTGGATTGAGCAAGTAGAACGAGCAATAGAAAATGTGACTGATAAAGGATTGAAAGATCTCCTGCAACAAATTCATGGTTTCAGTAATATACCAAGAAAAGAAGCGAAATTCATCAATTTTTTGCAGAATTCCATTAAAATCCGGAACCGAGATCTATGTGTTAAGGTAAAGCATTTGAAGATTGAATGTGCAGCTCTAAAAAATGCAAATATGAATTCATCATGAATTTTCCGCTTTTTTCGTTTTTCTAGATATTGTTTTGAAATAATAATGCAGGCATGGAACTGTATAAGTGAGCAAGCTGAAAAAATCCAGCAAATGACTGAAAAAGTAGAACCGAAAAGAAATGGTGGTGGTTGCAGTGATCTGAACGACGAAAAAAGACTTAATTGTAAGGAGGGAGCTTCAAAAAATAATTATGAGAAAGTGGGAGAAATCGAGACAGAGAAAAAGGAATTAAATAAAAATGATATACATGGGGATGATAACAATGGTACCAAACAGGTATGTCACTTCGAATTATTTGTTTATCATAATTCTTGTTTGTCTAATGGTAATAGAAATTAAACTGTTTTTTGTCATAGTTTATGCAAGTTTTCCATTTAATTTAGGAAGACTGAAAATAATGATTATAGGAGATATTGACAACAGAAGATGTGAAGAAATTCAAATGGAAACGCGCAATTAAACGAACTTTAAAAGAAGCAGAAAATGGACAAATGAAGGTGAAGCGGTTAAGGACCAAAGTTATCCAAAGTTATTTGGCAAGTGGTCAATTTAATGGAAGTGATGTAAATCCCGAAACCATTTTTAATGCTAAATTATGTTCCTTAGGTTTGCGTATTGATAATAAAATAGTGCAGTTAAATTAGTTAAATATTATCAATGGTTGTTATTGTCATTGTCTTCACTGTCGTTACGTTGTGAAAGTTTGTTACAAAGAAATTCTTTCCTTATCCGAGTTGTTATTAGAAAATATAAAATTTACTGTTTTCGCTAATGTACCACTTCTTTTAATGAATTTGAACTAATTCAAATCACTAAGTGTTGTGAACTAATTACATGTGGATTGATAAGTATTGCGGTTTTGATAGCAAATTACATGTTAGTTTTATCATAAATCTTGAATAGTCATTCTTTTTTCGGTGATTTTTCCGGTGATTACAGTTGTCACATATTCGTATTCATCGTAATGACAGGAGAGCATAATGTTTACTGTTACAGTTTTTTTTTTTTTTTTTTTTTCCACTGTTATCATTCGGTATTTTAACTTAATTCATTATATAAGAAGTTGAAAAAGAAACGTTTTAGTAAATGCGGAAGATATTAACTAAATGGTTACACATATATGTATATACCTATGAAAATTGTGATTTATGCATTTTTACTGTGAATCTCATTTAAACAAAACTAAGTAAGTGCCTAATGTTTTTACAACAAATGAGAATTGTAATACGGCTAGAATTAAATATTAATTAGTTTAATTATTAACATTTAGTATATATTCTCTGCATGATTTTTATAACTTAAACAACATTTTAATATTCATCGTTAAAATCTTAAACATAAAATAAGATGGAAAATATTTCTTTGCATCTTTTTCTTCTTATACATATTGGGTTCTTCTCATTATCTTATGTGATTACATGGCTTTCCTAAAGAAGTAATAAATGCTTAAATTTTTTTTTTTCTCAAAAAGCAAGTATGATTTTTTGATTCCAATAGTATTTTTACCGTTACTTTTTTTCTTTTTTTTTTTTTTAATCTCTCTTTAAACACTTTCTTTTTGAATGAATGAATGATTACTTGTAAGATATAGTCATAAAATTGATAGTTTAATATGTTCACGTTATTTTTTGATAAATCTTGATAGGGTTAGATTTCAAATAATTTCCTGAAACATTCATTTGTGTGTTCAAATTTTCGTCTCTGTAATGAAAATTTTTTTTTTTTTTTTTTTTGCATAATATGAATTCTCAATGATTTAATATATAATGTATTATTATAGGATTATGGCTGCTGTGATTTACAATCATTTTGGAATGTGGAATGAAGACATTGAAACTGGCGAATCAACAGAACCATGGTATTGTAATGGTTATGATGAACCTATTGCATCATCTCTATTTGCCTTTTGTTTACGGCATTTCGTGTTAAAACAAGAAGAGCATGGTAGTTTACCAAAATCTATCGTTCAAAAAATTGAACTTTTAAAATATGATATGGATATTATTGGAAAAATGCATCAGACACATGTTACATTCAAACTTTCTTGGATTGCTGTCGGAAAAGGTGGCCAAGTGGATTGGTCTAAGACATGCGCAAAATGTTACCGTGAAATGCCACCGGACGATTTTTTCATATTTGCGGCAATTAATGGAATTGCTACCAGGGTAAGTGGGCTACATTAAGGATTTAAAATTAAAATTACTCATGATCATCTTCACTTTCGGATACATCTAAAGCTGATTCGTTATGTAAGTTATGTCACTAGTATCTTACATTGTGAAACATTCATTATTATCATCTTGATCAAATTGCTGATTGATTAAGTTGCTATAAGTTCATTTCCTGTCGTTGAAATAAAAGGAAAGGTAGTCAGCAGGAATTTTTTCATGTTAATTTGGCGAATGTAGTACAGACGGGTGCTGAGAGGTAAGGGTTTGAGGGATGTGAAATGAAATTTTAGAATCTTTTGTGATTAACGTGATGGTGGATATTGTGAATTACTTACTAGGTAAGCTTTTAAATTGCATCCTTATCAATAGTTACAGCGCTCAGCTTAATGAAGTACTCGAATTTCATCAGTAATGTTAATTAAAGATAAAGTTAAATTGACACTAATTCTCAGTCTCTCTTTAAAAAACACTTGCCCCTTTTAACTCTTTCTCTCTTTACCTCATTTCGGCATTGTTTAATTATGTTTCGCAGTGAGTGTGATTGCTCCAAAACAATTTAAACTGCTGAATTTAAAAATTAATTAAGTTTAAAATAGTTTTCCTTGAAAATTTTATCGAACTAGTTGGTTGTTATATGGGTAAAATGGTGACAATAATTGGATACTGTTGAAGTATAATAATTGAATAAATTTTTGGAGAGTTCATGGATATTGAAAGGACTGCCAAAAATCGACTCTTCGAAATTTATGAACAACTGCACTTTTTCAAATAAATATTGAAAAAATTGACGATATACGGATCGATTGTTAGTCGGTTAATGTTTGAGGTGGCTTCTTCCAAGCATATTTTCGTAGTTCTCATTTTTTTTGTTGGAAAAAAAAGCATCCATCTGCATCTAATTACCATGAACAGAAGATATTATGGACGTTATCATCTTCCTTTGTTTTTCCTTTCGTTTTTCTCCTCTTCACTTTTTCTAATTAAATTTGCATTGCTCCCAATTTTATCTCTTATTTTAATTGACTACGTTATTCTCACTTTTATACCATAGGCATAGACATAAAATTGGAAATGATATGATCTGACCAATTAGAATACAGTTTCTAATAATAGTTCGCATGAATCTGTTTGTTATGATAAACTTTCACAATTTAAATTATGCATTTGAGTATGTATGTATCTCTGTGTGTTTGTGTGTGTGTATGTGTTCCGATTAGTATTGAGGGGAATTTTTCTTGTTACACTGACTTGAAATGGAATAACAACAAGTTACCGTGAAATTTGAGGCTTTTTGAAGTTTGAAATTAGCATAAGTCATTTCTCTTGATTTAATACAAAGTCTTATCTTTTGTCCTTTTTAGCTGCTATTTGCTCTTTTAACTTCTATAAAATTTTAAAAGCAGAAATACTCCAAAATGCTTGATTTTTCACAAATTGAAGTAGAACTGAGGATTAGATTGTAATTCCTATCGAAAAAGAAGCTAAAATTGATGACATATTACTGAATTTACTGTTTAGCTTGCTTAATGTATTGTGACTTTTTATCTTTGAATAATTTATATGCATTACTAAGTTCGCACCATGATGACAAATGTAGATGATATATTTAAGGAAGAGATTGGATATTGATTATAATGCTCAAAATATAGAATTACTTAAATAGTCGTAGTAATTAATTTGGTAAGATTAGTTCTTCGTTTTGCATGTTATGAAATATATTTGATAG
>JABVXV010000261.1:11748-45872 GCA_013365325.1 Dipetalonema caudispina | reverse complement strand
TTTAAGGAAGAGATTGGATATTGATTATAATGCTCAAAATATAGAATTACTTAAATAGTCGTAGTAATTAATTTGGTAAGATTAGTTCTTCGTTTTGCATGTTATGAAATATATTTGATAGCAGTGGATTATTCAAAAAATCAGATTAACTTCATGAATATATTAACTTGAATATATCTGATTGCAGGCTCTGTGGAAACGAATGGATGAATCAGAAAAGCAGGATATGTCGCATTCATATAATGATGTGATAAGGCATACGGCACTTCTAATGTTTCATCCTATTGTTTTTAATATAATTCAATATAAAAGTATTGTAGTTGCAATAGAACATGGTTGGCCAGGTGCAGTATGCGCTTGGATTGGCTTACGAAATAATATCCTAAATAATATTAATTATCAAGAAGAATTGATCGGAGATTTGAAAGACTCTATCAATCAGACATTCCTTTCTCCTTCGAATTACTCAGAAAATGCTATTCTACTAGCTATTCGTGATGGACAATATCATTTGCTTCGTTATTTGCCAACTGTGAACCTTGCTGATTCTTTTTATTTTTTATTTCCAGATGGTCATGTATCATTCGATTTTTTCCTGCAATTAACTGATTTTCCAGTAAATGAAAGTCTGCTGAACGATAAGCTAAGTGATTATCTGGAATCTGTTGCACGAGCTTTACTTATCTGGATGCCATGTTCGGATGTTCAACGATTGCGACGAACAATGGCTGATGTTGGAAGTATTAAAACTAAAAATTGCATTAATCGAATCTTAAATGATATTAATAAGTAATATAAGTGTTACTTGGAATATATTACAAAAGTATTATTAACATCAAATTCCTATTGATGAATTAATTGTACATGAATTAATTGTAAATAAGAAATATTTTAATTTGTTTCACTTGTTATTGAATACATTATGAAAACACTATAATGCAATAAACTACGGGTTCAAAAGGTCATTGGTTTAAAAGAAATCCTTATCGATTAAGCTAAATAAAGCTGTCGAAAATATGTATGCTGTGTATATGTGTGTGTGTGTGTGTGTGTATGTGTATGTATGTGTATGATGTCTATGTGTTGAAACGTTGGATTTTAAAGCTATCATAACGCGCACAACATACGAAGTAAATGCAAGCTTACGCTCAATCAATCTAAATGCATGCGATGCGGTTATTGCATCGTTCAATATTCTTCATCTAACACAAACGATGGTTAATGGTAGTTTTATTATGATATTGCTATTTTTTTTTATGATGATAATATAGTGGTAATTTATGATTTATTGTAATTAATTGCATATACGATACGTATCTATCTATTTATCAATCAACAAAACAATATGATGACACGATCTACGACATGTTTGTTATTCTATTTTATCTTATTTCCTTTTTTTTCTTTTTTTTTTTCTTATTTAATTTAATTATAAATTAATGAAGAGAAAAGAAGAAATTAAAAAAAAAAAAAAGAATGAGAAAGAATATTTATGCCTTTTTTTTTTTTTTTTATTACTAAAAACACCAAAGAGAAAAGTCTTGTTATGAATGAATGATATTAGAATATTTAAAAAGATGATGAAATGATGATGAAGAAAATGGTGGAAAAAGGAAAAATGATTCAATTTTTTAGTTGCTTATAAAAAAAAAAATAGGAAATGATGAAAAAATTGCTAAAAATACAAACATCAACAAAACAACTAACAATATTATAATTATTGATTTTTTTTCTTTTTTTTTTTTATCAAATAATTTCAAATTCAATATTATATTTTATAATATATATATATATATATAAGTATTGAATTATATATAATTTCTGATATTAGTTAATCTATATCGACCTATTTGTATGAATGGTTAAATGAAATATAAATGTAAATAGGAAATAACCTAGTCTAAGTGTAAAAAAAAAAAAAAAAAAAAGAAAAAAAATGTTAATGTGAAGAAAGGCGTGGTTATAATGTGGTTGAAAAATGTTGAACTCCGCCTGTTTGATTTATAGTTAACGGAATGATGAAGGGGTGGGAGAAGGATATATTAAATTCGGAATAAAAACCTGATCCAGATTTGATGATAATTATTTATGCTTTGAAATAGTTTAATTTCATTTATTTTACTACAAACGATTACTCTTCCTGCTATTATTCAATATCAAATTATGGCTTACCTATTGAAATACTACACTTGTTAGTTATTAAAATTTATTTTCTTACAATACTCTCAATAATATATCAAACTTATTATTTATAGCAAATAATAAAATAAGAAATGAATTATGAAATGAATAAATTTCTCTTTATAACAATATTGGATAGAAATGATAGATTTAGTTGTATGGAAATGTATGAGAAAAAAAAAATAATAATTCTCGAGTAATAATAATGAAATTTCTTTCATTTTATGAATTTAAATTACAAATAGGAAAGAGATTAATTATATCGATTAATAATTCGCTTTATATTATATAGTTTACCCGATTATAATTTATCAAATTCTGGTAATTTTTTTACCTAAAATATATTAATTTATTCGTCATAACTTAATTTAGTTACACATTTATAAAGTAGCTAATTAATATTTTGAAAATTTCGATTACATTAAAAATATTACTAATTAATAGGAATGATATTATTGCATCGATTTAAATTATTACATATTTCTACATTTGCAAAAGATTTAGTAAAAACATATGCATATGTACTCACATACACATATATATATATATTGAATATATTTTCCTGAAACATTTCAAATTTGATAATTTTTAATTATGAAAATTTTACACATTGTTAATAGCAACAGTAATTTTGAATTTTAACACATCATGAAGGAATTTAAAAGAAATTTTTAATTAAATGAAAGATAATAGAAGAAAGTGAAGCATGAACTTGAAAACTGTCTTTTTCGAGAACTCGAATTATTTCAAAAATTTTGATCGTTACACCTATTTCTGCTTCTATCCCACCACTTCATTATCTCATTTCACTAATTAAAAAAAAAAAATTTCATCTCAAAAACTATCACTGAAGAAACGATTGTATATTTCCATTTGATAAAATTACTGAGATAATTAATAATTGAAAATTATAATACCTATTAAATGAATAAAAGAATGAAATTTTTTTCAGTTTCGGCAAAAATTCGTACTCTAAGTGAATTTCATAGTCGTATAGCATACAATCAACAACCACCCAGTGCAGCTGAAATATTAACAACATTGCGGTATTTTCATCAAACGTTGATAGGGTTTGTTCAATTAATCTTAAAGTTTATTTTAAAAGATTTCTGAGATTTCTGAAACACTGATTTCTCTTCGATGAATTATTTCATAAGGATTTCAATTCTTTTTTTGTTTTAAATGATTAGTTCTATTTTTTTTTTATTACAATGCTGATGATTTAACACTTTTTTTTTTTGTTTTGCTATCACACTTCCTATTATAATTTCCCATTCTTCTCATCATTGATAGTTTTATGGCTGTTAATTAATTAAAACTTCTTTATTCATACATTTGACATAATACAACATCATTATTAAATATCTTATTTTTAATTATATTTTTTCTTTAATTTCTTGCACTTCAATTTTGTTAATCTCTTTAATTCTTTTAAGTGTTAATTTTCGATTTCTTTCAACATTACCGTAGTCATTTCATTCTTGTTTTCACTAATTTTATAATTTTGGGTAGCAAATTTTCCAATTCCATCAACTACTGATAATAAATTTAATAGTTTTTAATTATTTCAGTTGCAGTTAGACTTTTAATACTTCCATTTGCTTTATACCTTTTATTTTAGCTTCAAAATGTAATTAACACTTTATTCATTCCATTTTATTATTTTATTCCAAAAAAGAAGGAATGAAATTAATGATTGGCGAAGAGAGAAGCGATAAAAATTTGGTTTGCAAAATATTCTACATTCCAGTATCCTTTTTTATGCCATAGTTTTAATTCTGAAATTTCACCTCCAAAGACTAAATTCTGATGAAAAATGAGTAAACAGAATTTGAACTGAAATTCTGTGCAATTTGATTCCAATATCTTACAGCTTATACAATAGCTAACTAAATCTCCTATTTCAAATAAAAATGAAAGACAGAAATAATATTTATAAAGTTTATTCCTACCATTCTCCATCTTTCGGATCTTCTTAGCTTTATCAATTTGTTTTATCATTTTGTATTATCAAACAAACATAAAACGAACAATAGTTTCGAATTGTAAATTTTATAATTACTACAAGTAAGTTTAAATATTTTTTTATTTAAGCAATTTATCGATTATAAAAGTTAGCAAAACTTTTGTAAATCAACAAATAAACTTCTATAAAAATTTATTTAATATAGAAAGCCTTTAATATAGAAATTTTTGCTTTTATTTAAGGCATTTTTCCTGCATAAAATTATTGAAATGGTTAAAAAAAATTCAAACAAAAAAAAAAAGAGAAATAAACCATTCAATGCATTTTTATCCAACTTTATATTTTTAGAATAAATACCAAAAACAAAAAAAAAAAAAAAGTAGGGAACAAGTAAAAATAAATCATTTGATGGTAAAATATGAAATGAAAAACAATTATTAAAATAACACATAATATGATGATTTATTTTCAAAAATATATCCATTCTAATATGATAACAACAAAATTTTAAAAAATGTAAAGTAGTTTGTTTAATTTCAATTTTTTATCATTTTTTTTTTTTTCTTTCTAAGCAATAATTTATTTCAATTTACTATTTGTTGAGCAGCACGATAATGTGTTAATGAATGTTGACAAATTAGTGTTGTCAATGATTAGAAATAATATGGCTAAAAAAGTTATTAAAATTGACAAATAAATTAAGCTGCAAAATATGCGAATGATTTTATAATTTACTTTTTATGTCAGAAAAAAAAAACGAATATTTTTTTTTTTTACGACAAAAAAGAGAATATTTCGAAATTTTAAATATAAAAAAATTCAATTGAAAAAATATCACTGCAAAGCATTATGGAAAATATTTTCTTTCTCCTAAATATTCACTCTTTGTCGTCTTATTTCTTTCTTTTTTTTTTTTTTTTTTCTGAATTTCTGAAATATTTTGCAAGATATAAGTTTTATTTTGAAAAATTCTCAATTTTAAAATAAATTTTCAGTTTAAGAATCTTTTAAAAATTATATTAGTATTTACATTTGTGTTTATATGTACGCAAATATCAAAACTCAAAAATTTTATTCAAAAAAAAAAAAAAAAAAAAAAAAAATGGAAAGAAAGTAAACAATTTATAATTAGGACAAATTTTGATAGCGCATTTTTTACATTTTTGTCATATTTTTTTGCATTTACATTTTGGTACATTTTGGACAGATAACAATTATTAATTATTAATTTCTTCGATAAACTTTTTTTCATTGTAACATATGTGACAATCTTTTGATGTGACATTAAATGGTACCAATTAAAGGATTATGTGATAAGCTTATGATTCGGGAAAGATTGAAATAAAAGAAGAAAAATGGGAATAAAAATGATTATCGTATAATTATGAGGATGAAAGTTTTTTTTTTTTTTTTTTTTTTTTTTCAAATAAATAAAAGACTAAACAATAAAAGATGACGATTATCTCATATGCTAATTAATCGTTGGAATTTTGAAGAATTTAAGGTAATTAAACATATTATCCATTTGTTAGCTTTTTTTTTCGTACCCATTTTCCTATACTTTTTTTTATAAGAAATAATTTTTAGTAAAATCAATTTATGATAGAAGAAAATTTAACGGAAAATACTAAAATGTTGTTCAATTTTTTTTTTAAATCATTGCTTATTTTATGCATTACATGCAATGATTAAAAGATTATTTGAAATTTGTTTCACTGATAGTTTAACATTTCCAAAAAGCTTAGTAGGAAATAGAAAGTTATGATGATGGATTTTCTTTTTATCTTTTCATGATTACCATTCCTAAGTATTTTTGAAGAATTTTACATTTTAAGAAATTCAAAGAAAAAAAAATTGAACAATTGAAATGCTCAAGATTTAAAGTATTTTTTTCTTCGAAAAAAAAAAAAAAACGAAAAAAATAGACGAAGAAGGAGATAAAATAGATTAGGAAATAATTCGATATGTCTGAAAGTTGACAAATTACAACAAAAAAACATTTTAAATCTCAAAATTTTACTTAAAATTTCTTGAAAAATATTGAATAAAAATATTCAATGCAAATGTACATAATTACAGATTTCTTAAAGAAATGCCACCAGTACCAACAAGTATCTTTGAGCGTTATTGTCCCACATTGAATCGAATAACATTATATCCAAATTTGAATTATTCAGGACTTTACTATGGAATAATCAATTTGTTAGATGTTTTTCAACAAATTCCAGCATCACATCTTGGTAATCTTTATTGCATATGATAAAATAAATTAAAATTTTGAAAATTTTTTAAAACAAATCTTAATTTCTACGAAAAAAAAAAGGAAGAAGAAATAATTATTTATAAATAAATTTGTTGAGTTTTATTTTTATCATAAAATTTTATAAAAAAAAAAAAAAAAAAAAATAAATTTTAGCTATTGGTGATGCTATTCTTGATACAATCAAGGCATTATATTTTTTCCTACAACGTGATGCATTGGAGCAATTACCATTTTTGCTAGCTTCTCAACTTGGTATTTTACCTGGTGAACTTGATAAAAAACTTGTCCATTTAATTAGTACCTGTTTCATTCCATTTATTCTTGTACCGAAACAAGAATGCCTTTCAGTACCAGCTGTTCTTATGATGATACTTCAGCATTCTGCCGATCTCAGTAAGTTTTTCGTTTTTTTTTTTTCTCTCTCTTTTTTTTTTTTTTGTTAAACGAATCTGATCACTATAACAGAAATATTTATATGCATATATTATTATGATTATTATTATTATTAATTATTTTTATTTCTATTAATTATTATTGTTATTACTGCAACGGGAATGATTATCAAATTGTTTATCAATTCATCATTAAGTTGGAGAAGCAAAATGAAGGATAAATGTTGTTTATAATTTTTAGATTCATAGATTAGCATCTTTTTTTTTTGCTAAGATTGATTTAATTCAATAAAAAATTATTTCATTGTATAAAACACATTTGAATGATTGTTATCCAAAAATTAGCAATTTTGTCATTCTTAGAAAAGAATTCCAGTAAGAATATGTTATTCAATTAAATTTCGATTCTTTTGAAAGAGGAAGAAAAAATTATTTGCTTGAATGAATGGTTACATAATGAAATGACTAATTTTGTTACCCACTAATGCATGAAAAGTTTATTGTAGGAGTGAAAGAATGTAAAATATTACTCTGCATAATTATCATAAATTTATAAATTTCAGAAAAAAAAAGGAGCAACAGAAATCTTGAAATTAGTTAATGCTATAATTTAAAATCTTTGAACTTTCTACACTTTATGATTCTTAAGAAAATAAGACTTTTTTTTTGGCTCTTAACTTGTTTTGATTTAATTTAATTGCGAAATTAAAAATTGCTAAGATATTGTGGTCAGGCTCATTTTGAAAAAACAAATTTACAAACAGTTTTACATAATAGGATAAGAACAGAAGATAAAATAAAATTTACTATGTGATACTTTAATGAATATTTCAATTTCAATAAATATAAAAAAAAGAAACATACAGTAATAATACAGTAATACAGTATATCATAGTTTGTTATGCAATAACAGTAAACATTCATTTACTAAGTTTTATTTTTCATATCAAAAAATATTCGTTAAAAATTTACGAAAGAATATTAAATGATAATAAAGAAATGCTCTTATTTTTTACACTTTCTATCTTTTCAATCTCTTAAATTATTTATAATTGGTAGTTGACAATATTTTCATTCACATTTAATGATAAAATTAAAAATTTCCAATATATTTATGCTTATGCTTATTTTCCCACCTTTCACAATTTTAATTATGCAAATGGGAAAAGCAAATAATTTTTAGCTATAGATTTTTTACATATCTAGAAAAAAAATCATAAATAGATTACAAGAATACTATGATATATTATTACTACAACTCTTAGAGACTAAGATATCAATGAAATAATTTCTACTGGTAAAAATTTTATTGTATGTTCAGTTTTAGACACAGTATATTTTAAAAAAAAAAAAAGTTACTGAAAAAAAGACCTGTCAGGTGTGAATTATATTTCAAGGAAGAGAATAAATAAAATAATATCAAAAGCATTATCTTACTGTATGATTGAATTTGTTGTTAATATGAAAATTTTAAATCTTTAATTCAATTAACATAATGCTCAGATGTTTTTTTTTTTTTTTTTTTTTTCAAATTTACATTTATTCAAACTGAATTTATTGTTGAAAGTCTATCGTAAATTTCATTTTTAATTTTATTTTTAGGTCTTCACACACTTTTTGTCGAAAGTCTTTTGGCACAGAAAGAAAATGTTTACAGGGTAAAAATTGCTCTTTTTACCTTTAAATTTATCAATTCCTAAATGAATTATGCTTTTACCATATATTTTTACAATTTCCTAGTGATATATACAAAAATTTGACGTTAAATATTAGTACACGTTTCTCACAAACATTAGCGATACGTGTTACACTCGTAAGTGATCTATATGAAATTCCGCTAAAAGAAGGAAATAAAAAAATTGTCTGAAGTGAAATTTTGTAAAGAAAATATATTAGAGCAATTGATAAATTACTAAAATCTTTTGAAAATTTTATAATTTTTACAACGAATAAAAGATTGCAAAGAAAGCAAAGTAATTAATTAGATGAATGAAGTAATAGGTAAAATTTACAAAATAAATGTTAATTTTAAAGGATATGATATTTGTATTATCAAAAGGTACAAGCGAAGCTCGTATTGCTGCTGCAAATTTATTATTTCATTATTGGCCTATACATAATAGGCATATACTACATCGTAAATCAATTCAGTATCGCATCCAAGGTAAAAAAATTGAATTTTTTAAATTTGTTAAAATTTTGAAGAATTTAAAATCTGTTTGCTAAAATGGAATAAAATAAAAAATTATTTTGCTTAATTTTATTTGCAAAACAAAAATTTTTTTTTTTCTCTTTATAAATGATTCAGAGAATTAGTTAAGAAAATCTTTACAAATAAATAGTTTTAAGAAATTGGAATTAAATTTTCATTCTTGAAATTTAAATGAATTAAAATGAAATGTTTCACAGCTTGGACATGTATACCATGCCAAAGTAGTAAATGTGTGGACAAGGAGCCAAGGTAGGATGATACATTTGATAGTTTCAGTTCTCTCATTCGTTTTTTTTTTTTTTCTTTTCTATTTTTCTATTATTTCTAAAATTAATTTACCAAATATTTCATTAAAAATTCTTGCAAATGATTACTATTATGAATGATAATTGAATTAATTCCATTATGGAATAGATATTGGTTACACAAAAAATTCATCCAATAATTTTAATGTTATTTAAAAATTTGAGCTAATGATAGAAAAAAAAAAAAATTTGGAATGATTAATGAAATATAGGTAAATATGAAATCTTAACTTTTGAAATTTATATTATCAGATTTTTTTTTTTTTTTGTTTTTAAAAGTAAAATTTTGACAAAATAAATTCTTAGTGTTCGATGCTGCTATGATCCATTAATTTCTATAAAATACGGTGAAACAGCTCCACCAATATCATTATGCAAAAAATGTGCTGAAATAATCGAAAATGATGATAAGATAACAACAATACCAATTTGTATGCCAATGTCTGCATCAAGTAATGTAGTTTGTCAAAATAAGGTAAATTTTTCTTATCATAATTGATTAATCATACATTCAAATCTTTCATATTTTGTTTACACCAATTAAACATTTAATTAATAATTCTCATCACTTTTTTTTGCTATTTTATTCCCTTTTTTTTTTTCAAATTTATTAAAATAATTAATAGTTTTTTGAAGTTCATAAAATTTTCATCAAATCTTATTGCATAATTAGTAATTCCTATTATTTTTTATTTCTAAATTTGTTAAAAAAATTTATGTAAAATTTTCATCAAATCTTATTGCATAATTAATAATTTCCATTATTTTTTACTATTTTATTTTTTATTTCTAAATTTGTTAAAAAAATTTATGTAAAATTTTCATCATATCTTATTGCATAGTTAGTAATTCCTATTATTTTTTATTTTTAAATTTGTTAAAAAAATTTATGTAAAATTTTCACCATATCTTATTGCATAGTTAATAATTCCTATTATTTTTTATTTTTAAATTTGTTAAAAAAATTTATGTAAAATTTTCATCAAATCTTACTATAATATATTATATAACTTTTATAGGGTTGTGAATCGTCGAAACGTCTTGCTGTAGGTATATGTTTTTCCGAAGATTGCATTCGATCACATCAATATGTTCCGTTACGGCTTTGTCAAGTAATTTTTTTTTTTTTTTTTTTTTCATTACTTAAGCAAATGAACAGAGTTAATGCAAAAGGAAAAAACAAGGAATGAAAGAAATTGGAAGAGATAGTAAGTTTGACAAAATATTTTTTGGAAAATTTAACTTGAAATGATTCATTATCAATTTTTTAAACTTTTTAAAATTCAAGTTACAAAGTGTTATTCTCTCATAAATGCCATATACCTAAAAGATTTTAAATTGATGAAATTTGAAATTTTTAAATTGAACTTAAGACTATGGATATGAAAAAATTTTAATTGCAGACCAACTTTAAATTTAAACATAAATCAGTGAAATTTCAGATTTTTTCAATAATTGAAAATTAATAGTATTTTGTAAATTTTCATTTAACTTTTGTAAAATTCAGGAATGCCTTGTTGCATTACATAGTGTTAATAGTAAGGAACATATCAATCATCGTGGTATAGAATGTGGTTGGGGAACAGATCTTGAACGAGATATTGTCGAAGGGATTGTTAAACTTTTGAAGGAAACTTCTGCTAATTTAGAAGGTTTTTTTTTTTTAAATTATAATTTAATTCATTTACAATAAAATATCTCACTACAATGACGAACATTCAAATGGTTTTCTCCTAAAATGTTACACTTTCAACAGTTTCAAATATTCCTAAACGACGTCAAAATGTTGAATTTTACAAAGTATTGAATTTCTGAAATTAAATTATGTTAAAATAAGTTTTTTCTTTTTTTTTTTTAAATTACGTTACCTAAAAAGTTTGGTATAATTTAAAATATTTAATACAGTGTTGTATTTCAGAAGATTATGTTCGACATTTCAGTCTACTTCCTAAAAATAGCACAATTAATCGTCAATTAAAAACAAAATTTAAATTTATAAAAATTAAGCGAAGTGTTTAAATAGAGATAAGACAATAAATTTGACATATTAAGATATAAAATAATGGTTTTAAAGGATTGGAAACTGAGGGTAAAAGACCAAAATGGTTACGACAATTGGAAGGTGGTCACACTCTTGGTCGTGAGATCGATAAAATGGCCGATGAACGACGAACATTAAGCCGTTTCGGTATTTGGCTTCTTGCAACCATTTGTCCACCTGTACCAGAAGCTAGACCGGTTTGTTCCTTATTTATCAAGAGATTTATTAATGATAAATAGGCTAAATAAACGAAATATGACTCAAAGTGATCTTTGATTTGAAGTAGATTCAAACAACTAAAATTTCATAAAAAATTTCATCAAAACTTTAAACTTTGTAAAAATCAAGATTTGTCAAACCCAAAAAAAAAAAACGTTTATTTTTCAATCTTATAGAGATAATCGAATAAATTTTGACAAATAAATTAATAAAAATTAATTAACAAAGAAGAAAAAAAAATAGTACCAAATAAATAAGAATTTTTTCTTTTTTATAGCAAGCGATCGCCTACATGATGTCAATGTTACTGCAATGGTTTGCAACAACCGCTTTATTACCCAATGATTCGATTGGTGCTGCATTGGAGCAACTTAAAACTGATGTAAATTACTTGGATAATTTTTTTTAATTACTGGTATTCGTATAGCATACAAACTTTTTTATTTATCATAGAGAGAGGATACAAGTGAATGAAGTAAAATTTGCATAGATAAAACAAATTATTACTAATTTCGTATAAATACAATATGTACTATTTGTAATCTTGCTAATGATAAGATTGCTAATTGATGTAAATTTTTTGAAACAGAAGAAACAGATAAAATGAATTGGATTTCCGTAGAAAGTTAGATCAATAATGCAAGTTCAAATTTGAAAGTACCACAGATACATAGGGATAGTACCAATCTTATATTAGTATAGTCATTTTGATAAAAATGTTTATTTTACATAATTAATCGTTTTGTGAAAAAGTACATTTCATATTTACAAAAAGAATTGTTTCATTATAATGAAAAAAGAAAAAGGAGAAAGAGAGAGAAAAGGAGAGTGAGAGAGAGAGAGAGATGAATAATGATTATAATGATGTAAAAAAAATATACTGAAATGATAAATAGTGAAAGATTATTGGCTATTTATCTAAAATGAAATTTAATGAAAGTTTTTTATAGAATAATAATAAATATATTCCAAAAAAAAAAAAAATAGAATTCATAAAAAGGAAAGCAATTTTAAAGGAAAAATTAATTGATTGTTTGAAATACATTAATGAGGGAATTTTCCTTTTTTCGTTTTTTTTTTTTTTTTTTTTGCTAAAAATGGAAATGAATGATCGATGATTGTCAACTATAAATCTATCATACAAATTTCTTTCTTTCTTTCTTTTTTTTTTTTTTATTAATTTATATTTGGTATTTTAAATGAAAAAATATATGTATATATGAAATTTTGTAAGTATTGGTTAATTAATTAAAAATTTTTCTTTTTCTACTTGTTACAGTTTGTATTAGATTGGATCAATTTGGTAATTACAAATCATTATGAAAGTTTTCTGGAAACTTTAATGCCAAATCCACCGGAATATGCTCAGGTAATCTTTTTATTTTTACTTCTTATTTTGATTATCTATAAAAGATATCTTTTGGCAATCTTTTTTTTTTTTTTTTTTTGTATTGAAAGTTAGAGTTTAAATTTAGTCCAAAAAGATTAAAGTGATTGTGGTTTAACTTGGCTGTTATAATTATTGATATATTTTGAATTGAATACGTTAAAACTCTAAAATTTGAATGGGAACGTTATTTAATTACTCTATCATGTTGAAAAATATTCTTTCATTATCAAAGGATATAATAATGATTTGGATAATTTGTGAATTCTTTTCAGGTTGGTGGTGTCTGGGATAGGCTTTCAACAAAAAAAGAACAAATGCGCGATGGACTTCATAAGCTATTAGCGATCATGCCATATGATATTATTACGTTGAATACGTGGAATCGATTAATACCACAATGGATGCAAAGTATTTGTGATTTGATGGAAGATGATGATTTTTCCGAGTTCAAAATACTACTTAGGTATTATTTTAGTTGAATAGAAACACATATAATTTAATTTAATTAGTGAGCGTCTTTTTCTTTTATTTGTATAAATCTTAAAATCATTGCTATTTGTTTTTAAAATGTTGCAGCAAAATATTTGAACCGGACCTTCGTCCCTTACCTTTCAATGATGAACAACTGTATCAGTTCATCACGGATCATTTGACAACAGGCGATGAAAGAAGTATTTCAAATGCGCTTGATTGGATTTATGTCAGATTTTTGATTTTGTTGCGGAAATATATTTAAATTTTCGGATTGAACTTTTCAAAACTAATAAATTCATTTTATGAGGTTTTGAAAAAACTTTTACAAAAGGGAAAAAGATTTGCTAGAAATTTCCAAATGATAAGTAGTGATTTTTATAAATTATAATCAAAGATATATGAGATAAATTCATTCTAGGCTTTATCACTGATGGAAATTTCAATACCACTTCCAATCTTACTTGATGCATTTTCCAAATGTGCTTCACGAATATCACAAATGGAATTAAAACGAAATAATGAAGATGGTTTGAAAGAAGAACATATATCACTTCATGTTTCCATGATCGATATTATTTCTCAGCAGGTATTTTTAATATCAAAGAAATAGTGATACATTTATCTGATCAATTGGATAATTTGAAATGAAAAAAATTCATGAACTAATTTTTGATGGCATAATAACCGAATGATAATGCCAAGATCCGATATGATCAATGTAATATGCTGAAAAACAATTCAAATCTCATCATATACTTAATTATTTTCGTCATATTAATTAAGATTGCATTCTAGCAGTAATATAGTTCGAATAAGAAAGAAGGATAGAAAAATGCATTAATATTAATATTAATTGAAAATCAGTTGAATGGAATATTTAATTTAAAACATCCAATTTCATTCCATAAATAGCATTCATTACGATGTTAGTTACAGATATCTTTAAGTGATCAATTACAACATGAAGTAAATATGATGGCTGAATCAATCTTTTCCACATGTGCCGTAATATTGCAAAAACCATTCTCACATTGTAAGCATAGTTGTGATAATCCGGAATTGGATGAATTCCTGGATTGTTTAGCTTGTCAACAATCTGTATTTGTTTATCAAACTGTTGCTCGACTGATGGAACGATTCTCTCCCAAACAACAACTTCGTATATCAGTTCATGCTGATGAGGTATATAAATAATTCCATTTTTGATATATTTGCTGAAATTTTTGTTAGTGATATCTTTTCATTTTTTTTTTAGCCAATAAATGATTGGAAAACGGAAATTGCTAATGTTTCACCGAAAAAATCTTCAACTGATAAATCTGATCCATCGGTGGTAGCATCAGTATCGGATACTTTGCCATCATCAGTGATTCAAAATTCAGCACCATCACGTAGTGTTGAACTTCAATTTCAAACGGCTACTATCCATGAAACAAACGTCGAATTTGTTGGTGTATTGCCTAGTGAAGAGGTTTGAAAAATTACATTAGAATATAAGCCAAAGATAGTAATCTTTCTAGGCTTGTTTATTTAATTTTTTACTTATGATTTTACTTAGCATAGATTGTTACAAGCCATAAAATCCTATATAAAAATATTCTATCATAGAATTTTTTTCAAAATTTAATGTTTTTTTCAAATTATTATTGCTTCTATTTGCTAAGATATAATAATTTACATATTCCGATTAATTATAAAATAATTATTCATTATTTTTACCAGGTAGAAACAGCTGTTGCACATGCAACAACATTAACAGAAACAGATGTAGGACGTGAAACGTGTCATATTATCAGATCATCAATGGTAGAAAATATTGGTGGATCACCAGTGGAAGATAAAATAAAAAAGGAAACAGCAAAATTTTGGAATACTTCAGTGGGACGTTTCCGTTTTGCACTCTCTGATTTACCATCACAACTTCGCCTTATCCATTCCATTTTAACAGTTAGAATTAATGCTAATATTTAATTGTTAAGCTTAAAAATACTTTTTCAAAAATAATTGATAATAAACATGGAAATAAGAATGAAATTTTTATCTATTTAATTTCTTCTTTTAAAAAAGAAAAAAAGAAAAAAAAAAACTTCTTCAGTCTTTTCATAATATAACTTATCATTAGTTTACTATCACAGATAACAATACATTTGATAATAGTATAAATGATAAATGATGATAATGAATGATAATAGTATGAATGATAAATGATGATAATGAATGATACTATCATATATGTTGAAATATTAAAATTTATCTTATGATGAAGCATTTTTAATTAATTTTATCAATAATTTTTTATTGGTTATAGAATCTGGAAATGGAACATGAAGCAGATGCGCATTATTTTATGCTTACAACAGTGAAATTTTTATGTCTTCATTGTGAATCATTGTTGAATGCTCGTCGTGAACATCGAGGATATTTAATTTGGGCACAGGAAAATTTATTTATACCAAAATTATGGACTTTACTTCGTCCAGATCGTTCACAGGTATGAATAATTTTTTTTTTTTTAAATTTCTATTCTTACATTTCCTTCTTTTTATTCATCCTATGAAAGAATGCATTTAATACATTCTATTCATATATGAATTTATGGAATAAAAAATGAAAAGGTAATTTAAATTTGTATATATAACAAATAGATACAACTATTTTACATCAAAAATTAAATTTTATAATTCGAATTTTTTTTTAAAATTTTTCTAAGTAAGTTTTAACATAACAAAAAAACGAAAGAGAAAATACCTTTCAGTTAGCTGAATTAGTAATTCCATTAATTATGCATTGTATAACATTACCAAGTGGTGAAGAAATGTTCTGGAAAGTGATTAATTCACAATTTATCAATCAACAATGGGAAGAACGATTTTCAGCTGGTTAATTAAATTACAATATTAATTTCCTTTTTATATTTTTAAATCTATAAATCTAAGAAATCTTACTTTAATCAATGAATATAATTCAATTATTAGTCATTTTTCTTCTATTTTTAATTTTTTAAAAATTTTTTTTTTACCCATCTTCTAATAACACTATTAGTTTTCTTTTTTTTTTTTTTTTTTTTCTTCCTCTATTTAATTTCAATAAAAAGGAAAGATTAGTTTTATTTAATGAATATTTGTCAATCCTATTAAAAATTGTTTCTTTTTTCAATTTTTAAAAAATTTTTTTGAAAAGAAAATGTGCATATTGTAGTGGAACGATCAAGTGTACTCCTACAATTAGCGAATGCTTTAACGGTTAACTCAAATAAGATAATTCAAACAAGCTTAAGTTGCTGTGTTACACATTTGATTGCATCGATCGATGATCCAAATGTAGCTGTTGCTCAACAAGCATTGTTATCTATTCAACATATGCCTTCAGCTTCTTTAAAGGTTAAAAAAATTTACAATTAATTTATCATTTAGCTAATTAATTAGTTTGATCAATGAAGTGCTTTCTGTTATGAGTGTAAAATTAACAAAATTTAGCTATTATCTGGAAAAAAAAAAGTTTTAAATGAATGGTACTTATTGTAGTAATTGTTGAATGAATATTATCATTTTTAATCTTCATTGTAATAAATAAATATTCTTTTCAAATATTAATATTGGCCTTTTTTTTTTTTCTCTTACAATTTCTGAAAATTTAAAATTAGACTTTTTTACATACTTTTTAGATTATTTATTCTGTTAAATAAATCCTGAAAATTTTCCGTTAAATTATAGAAACTATTTAATGATGATGATTTTAACTTTTGAAATTACAAAAAAAAAAAAAAAAAAAAACTATATGTACATATTAAAATTATTACAGTTGATGTGTCTTTGTTTGGAATCACAATTTGATAATTCATTGATGGATCGAGCATTGATTATCACTCGAATTCAGCAACTTACATCAATTCTTCCGGATCAGGAAATTCTCACATGGGAATTTTTCATTCAACGATTTGAAGGACTTGCTATTGAGAGCCAACTTCTTATGAAGAATAGCGAATCGAATTTTGTGCATGGTTCATTTTTCAATTATTTATTCCCTCTATAATTAGGCTAAATATATTATTGTCCCATCTTTTTTCTTTATATTCGTTTGTTAGCTTATCTTACTGCTATTAAATAAAAGATTCTATTGGAAATGTAATTTTTTATTATGTCAAAATTTATTTGGAGGAAGAATTTTGAAAAGAATTCAAATTATAAAATTCAATTTTCTATGTGAAATAGTACTTTTTTTTTTTTTATTTGTAAATTCAATTATCTTTTCATTTCCTATTCAATAAATACAAATGTTGCAAATTTTCGTTGTGTTCATCATTTGATAATGTATAGGTTATCATCATTGATGCTTATGAGTTAGGTAATTCAAATGAGGGTTACATTAGTTTTAATTCATTTTGATGAAGTTATTCGTAGAATTATTTATTATCACAAAACTATATTGTTTCTTCTTTTTGTTTTTCAGTTTTTCATACATCTATTAAATGAAATAGCTCAAGTCGGGAATTGAATCTTTTGTTTTATTTTTCATTCTAAAAGATGCATTAAGTAATATTGTGAATTAAATATGAAAAGCATATTTGAGCAAAAATTCGAAAAATATAAATCAAAATATAAATTACATTGAAATTCAGATTTAACTCATTCGGATCCACTGGGTGAATTGTACCAACGAAAAATAACTCGTGCCCGTCAAATTATCAAGAACAGTTCCAATGCACGATCGATCGTTCAAACCTTGCAAAATAATTCAATGCGGCATCAACTTAGTACGGGAACATTTCGGCCAACATGTATGTTATCCAAATTTTTGCATAAAATAAAAGAATTTACAAATTACTAACTAACCAGCATTTTCTTTCACTTCTCATGGCTTAAATTTTATATAAAATATAAAAAAAAAAAATTGTAAATGAAGCAAAATTTAGTGAATCGGATACAGTATCCTCAGGAAATTTAGCATGAACGTCATGATTAATTGCAAATTCCTGAAAATAAGTCAGATGGTTATATGTAAGGAATGTTCTGCCGTTTAGATGAACCACATGAATATTGAAAAGGAATAAGACTGAAAGTAATATTATCGAATTTTTTATTGGTAAAAATTGAATTTCCAAATTCCATATTGTACTTAATTTCCTCTTCC
This sequence comes from Dipetalonema caudispina, assembly GCA_013365325.1. Classification (NCBI taxonomy): domain Eukaryota; kingdom Metazoa; phylum Nematoda; class Chromadorea; order Rhabditida; family Onchocercidae; genus Dipetalonema; species Dipetalonema caudispina. The sequence goes on along the minus strand of JABVXV010000261.1, from coordinate 27,299 downwards.
ACATAATTATCCAAAATATCGTATCACTCTCTATCAATCGTGAGAGATAAAAGCGATCAAGTACTGTATGATTAGATTACAATTTTTGAAAAATCATTCTATAAAATATCATATTTACCATACATTAACGAGCTATAAGTTGTTTATTATTGATTACAATCTTTCAAATTAATTATAATAACATTTTTCATCATGTTAAATGATTTGGCCATCATCAATATCTTCCAGGAATAATAAATAAGAACTCAAAATGTGGCCAGCAAACTTTTACATTTCTATAAGATTGAGATTCATGAATTGATCATAGTTATGTTGAATGCAATTCTTACCCAATTAATTTGGTAACTTATTGCTGAAGCACATTATAAAAGTCATATTTGGGTCACTGAAAATTCAATTGAAATAGAATTAAAAATAAGCAATAGCTAATTAGTAACTAATTAACTAAAGGGAAAATTGTTGCTGAATTGAAATATGGTGAAATGAAAAGGCGTACAAATGCGTTTATCAGTGGTAGAAGGAAGATTCGTCATTTGGTTACTATCGTTAAGATTATCTCTGCTTGGAGATTTTCCAAGCATCTTCAATCATTTACAAATGCCGTCTCAGCTTTGGCTCGAACCACGAATAGTATGTAATCATCAGTATCATCGATATCATCATATCATATCCTTGATGCACCGTATACCTATGAATGATGCACGGTATACCTACAAATGATGCACCATACCCATCCATTGCACCATTTTATTCCCATTTTCAACCTATCATTCAAATGTGATGGAATAAAATTAGATAAAAAAAAAAAATGAAAATTATTGGAATCCTATCATCAAAATTAGAATTTTATCTGCAATTTTAATCTATCATTGAAATTTGATGGAATAAAATTAAAGAAAGGGAAAACTGGCGGAATTCTATTATTAGAATTGGAATTTTATTGTTGAAATAATATTTACATCAATTAATAGCATACTCTCACTTTATTTTTCAGAACTATGAAATAATTTAGCTAAAGAGAAAATTATGATAATTTATCCTGAAAAAATTTATCATGATATTTCATCCTATGCTGAAGAAAAATTTATCACGATAATTTTAATCAAATTACTACCTTTTTTAATAAATAATCACTGATGATCATTATAGTAGTTCCAAAATACAAATTTATTTAACACTATCATTCTTGTGATTAGGATTAAGCTTATCATTAAATTTAACCTTATCACCTGTAATTGTTCACCATCAATGCACATTTTTATTTAGTATATTATCCTCAACTATTTAAAAAATTAATTATACTATATTACCCCTACGTATACATTTTTTTCCAGCAATTCATATTTACTTTAACTTTTTTTTTTTCTTTTCAGCAGAAGGAATGAAAAGATCGATGGATAGTTCATCACATAGTAATGGTAAGTTTTATCCTGAAAAATATTATTTGAAATATTTGAACTATATCAAATTTGAATTCATCTTTAATCACTTTTCTAATCTTTCCATATTCATTGTTTTATGACAACATCATCATAATAAATACTTAATGTTATGAAATTATGATAAATTCCATGGAATAGAATTAATATGATTTATTATCTTTATCTGTATAAATTTATATTAGATAAAAATTAACACTGTATCATTTTTAGCTGATAATATACTATTATTTAAAATTGTGAATTGTCATAAATTTGATCGATGGAACAATTCAACAATTTCCATTTCTTTGCTAAATATGACTACTTCCAGGTGCTTTTTCACGTCTACGAGAATTTACGGATGAAGAGAGTAATATGTGTTTATTAATGAATCGAGTAGTTGATATTGACAATCCGGAACGATATATCGTCTACTTGACAGTTTCATTATTTGTATCGTTCCTTTGTAAAAATAAGAAAATTGGTGATGAAAAAGCAACCGCTAAGAAGCAAAGTTTACTTTTTCGGCATTTTAATGCTCTCATTGGTTACAGTAATTCCGAGAAATGCTTCATTATACCACCTAAGATATTACGGTTTGTTGAACATTTAAACTTTTGAATTTTCTACATTCTTCCAAAAGTTGACTAATTATTTGCTAAAATATTATCTTGCAAATAAATGCAAATAAGTTGAGATAAAATTCATTAATAAAACTATCAGATTTAATCAAATTCATTCAATGTTTACAATCAAATGAAAGAAAAAATACATTTTTATTTAAGCTAAAAACTGATGAGTATTTCAGTAAATCAGCGGTGTGCAATAGCTTTTTAAATGGTTTACCGGAAATTTTGGATTCTAATTTAGCAGTGGCAAATCAGGTAAAAATACTTACTAAACGATCTAAAATATTCAATAAAATATCATTTTTAGTGCTAATATGAAGCGTTTTTTGTATTGGCTAAAGCCAAATGGTATTTGAAAAGAAAATATGTTGATAGTATTTCAATATCATTCTTTCGGTAGGGAATTGCGTTATCTTTTAGTCACTATATCATTCATCCATTATGCAAAAATCATTTTAGCTTATTCAAGAATTGCTATTGTTGTCTTCGCTAAGGAAAGAAAATTAAATTTTCATAAAAGTTTATTTAAAAAAAAAAAAAAAAAACAATTGAATATATCATAGATTTTGTTGCTTGGCGTACAACTCCTACTTCATTTGCCATCTCCTCAAAAATTGGCCAGTGATCAACCATTAGCCGAATATTCACTTACATTGTTGGATATCAATTCTCGACATTCTTGGCTAAATGCAGTTATTCTTATCCTTTATAAGGTCTCTGAAATTATACAATTTTTTAAGCAAACAAATTAGCTAAAATTTATTCGTATAGTACTATATGTTATAATCATTTAAAAAAGTTGGAAATAAAAGTGAAAAAAATTTTTTTTTTCACATGAATAACTTACTTTTTTTTTAGGTTATTTATGTGAAAAAAAAAAAAAAATGAGAGGAAATAAATTTTTAAAATTAAAAATATATGAATATTAAAATGTTAGCATTTAGAGAATATTAAATTTGGCAGATAGAAAATCTTATCTGCTTCCCTTTTTGTCCACTATTTTACCCTCGATTAATTAATTAATTAATTAACTACTATTTGAAACTATTAATTAATAAATTATTGTTCAGGATTATACTATTTTCTAGAACTTTTAATCATTTCGTTTTATGTTTCTTCGAAGTTTGTCTTTTCCTCATTCAATACCATTTTGATATTTGGGCAATTTTTTGAAGTGACCAATATGATATAAATATTTATAGTATCGATATGATGCACCACCTCTCAACGAACATTTACGAAAACTTATTTTAATAATTATTCGCACTCTTGAAACTGAGGTAATTTATTCAACGATTACATTCATATCTTATTATTTCTTCTGCATTATTGTTGCCGGAAAGGAATTAAAATTTCTGAATAATTTTTTTTTTTTTTTTTTTTTTATTGTAATTTTGAAGAAAAGTTTTTCATCAATACCATTTCTTTTTTTTGTTCAACATTTTCCATAATTTTAATTTTATTATAATATGTTAAGGTTCATATTTGTAATATGAAAGTACCACCGATAAAAATCGAAATGGATCCGTTATCAAGTTCTGATGAAGAAGATTTGGAAAGTGAGTGTGGTACTGATAAGTTACATCGACCTGAGACACTTACCGTTCTATGTCCACAAGCTATTTCCGTCGTTGATGTAAGTTATGAAGAGAAATATTTACAAATTTATAATGATATGAAAAAAATTTTAATGATATCCGAATTTAGAATGGAAAAGGATAAGATGGATAACATAAATTATTTATGAATTAAAGTGTAAAAGATTTTTTTGCAAAAAAAAAAATTAAAGTGATCTTTTCTAAAATTTTGAAATTTAAATTGTTTATTGCAAATTTTACTCCTATTAGATGATACGTATAAATATTGAATTGTATAATTGGTAATTGAAGTGCAAAATTTCAAATTACAACATCATGTCTTTATGATTTTACTGTTAAATTTTCAGTTATTTGAATGAGGTTGAAAAATGAACAACAATTTAAAATTAATTATATACATATGAGTCATAATAAAGATATTATTATCCATTTTAGACAAATGAAGGAAAATTGGAAGCTATTGAAGAGGAAGGTGCTAATGATAGTAAAAAGCAATCAGGTCGAACAAAACGTCGTTTCCGAAAAAGTTTCTTTTACAATAATTTAAATTTTAATATTAATCAATTTAAAATTAGTTTAGCAAAAAAAAAAAAAAAATCAAATAATAATAATAGTAAAAAAGATTGTTAAAAATTTTTTATCAAAAATTATTTCATTTCATTTCAAAAAAATTTGTATTACAAAAACAAAAATTATAAGATATTATCAAATTAATTAATTAATTAATAAGCTAACATTAATATATAAATATATTTTATAGCAACAAATAATGTAATAATGGATAGACGTACGTATCGATGTGGTTATTGCAATGAATTATTAGGAAATTTTGATGAAGAAACATTATCGTTATGTATGATTGCTTTAGAAACATTTATTCATCGTGAACCTACAATGGCAGCTCCATTACTTTTTCGTATCATTAATACTATTACCAGGTTAAAACAATTTTTTTTTTTTTTTTTGATAAGAAGGAATAGAATTGAAAATTATCTGAAATTTATGATAAATTATAATATAATTTGTAATAATTTAGATTAATTGAAAGACCATTATATCCATGGCATGATACATTGATGTTTGTTGCTGGAAATTGTCGCAGTGTTGCAAAACAATTAATTCGTGTTTTATTACATCAAGTTTGTATTTTATGATATTTAAAAATTTTTGATTATTATAATTTGAAAAAATTTTCATTACTTTCCTTTTATTTTTTGAATTTTTCATTAATAATTTAAGTTATAGCATATGAGGAATATATAATAATTTTGATGATATACATTGAAATTTTTTAGCTATCATCAAGCGGAATATTTTTACAACTATTTGATACAAATATTGAACGAGTTAATCAATTCTGGTCTACAATATCATTTGCTTTAGCTGATTTTCCTGAATTAAATCCAGTTTCTGTTATTCAATATTTGCTCGAAGTTAATTTTTTTTCTAATATTTCAGAATTTTTGAATATTTTTTTTATCAGTTCCTAAAATTTGAATCAACGAAGTGAAATTTCAGAATAACTTACCAGATCATTTGAATGATATAATATCGTAATAATAATCATAATAATAATTAATAATAATAATTGATAATAATGGTGACGATAATAATAATGATAATAAATAATGACAATAATAGTAATAATGATAATTATAGTGATAGTAATAATAACAATAATAATAATAAATAATGCAGGAAAGAACAAAATTAGGAAAAGCTATTTCAGGATATTCTGGAAGACTGGCCTAACCGATTGTCTCGAATTTTATTTAATTTGTCAGCGTATGTCGAATATGTATCACCTGATGCATATTTCTCACATTGGAGTGTCGTTTCTAATTTACTTGATTCATTCTTTCGTCAATATCTTTCTAAAGTTAGCACTTTCATTTTTATGCTCAAAAATTTCATAATGTAGACGATTTATGATGATAAGTTTCTTCTAATCTTGCTTAAGCTTTAGATACGTCAATCTTGTCGTACTTCATGATCGTTTCTTTATAGAAATATTCTATTATCTATTGGTGTAAAAGAAAAATTAATTGAAATTTTAGCCATTTTTTGATCATTTCAACCTTTTTAGCTTAAATTTTTACAATAGTTCATATAAGTATTTGTAATTGGTCATCTAATTCCTTTAATTGATTCTTCTCTAAATTTTTTGCTACTTAAATTGATTTATAATCTTATTTTAAAAATTGAACTTGTAGATTCAAATACAGACCGATAGAAGTCCGATTCGTACTGAATTCAAAAATTGTATTGGCATAATGGTAGCTATTCTACGAGTGCATAATTTTTCCACATTTAAGGTTTAACTTTGTTGATTTCTTTGATATTAATATTGGTAATTTTAGAAAAAGTTTAATTTTTAATAAAATTAATTAGGGAAATTAAAGCGATAGAAACTGAATGGGAAAATAATTGATAGATAATCAAACTTATTAACTCAATAATTATTATAGAGTTCAATATCGCTAGTAGAGGGATTTTCCAGATGGCTTACAGAAGTATTACATGAATGCAAAGCTGATCTATTAGATCTTTTGGCTCTTTGTACGGCATGTAATCGTGCCTTATTAAGGGTTAATTTATTTTATTTTACTTTATTTTTTTTTCAAGTTAATTTTTTAAAATATTTCTTTTTACTCAATTCTTTGCATCTCTTTTTGACATGCATATTTTTTTCCTTCTCAATTATTAGTAATAATTGTTATTGCTATTACATTGTTAATTATGCATATTTTCCTCTTGGAGAGAAAAAAAAAACAAAACTTACAGGATCGAGATAAGCAATTTTTAACAAAAGCAATTGTTTCGGAACTTGTGCAAGCATTAAAATTTAAATGTGATATGAATGAGCATAATTATATGACAGTGATAGATTTAATATTACAAGATGCCGGTGAAGATGTTTCGATAGAAATTGTTGATGATCAGGTAAATATGGCTGGGAATTTAATTTTAATGCTTATTTAAATACTTAATTGATTAATTACTTATTACTTTAAACTTTAAAGATTACATATGATTTTGAAAAATCTTCAGATATCTTTAGATAAAATAAATATTCGATAGATTAATTTGTCTTCATTATGACCGTTTTTTCTTAAAAAAAAAAGATAAATTAAAAAAAGATCATGATAAATTAAATTTTTGCAATTTTTCTAACAATTAATTGTAATTAGTATAATTCCTACTTGCCATTCTTATTAATCAAAAATAAACTTTCAGTATAATACGGCAGCTTATGATGCAATTCGACCACATATCTTTGATTTTATTGATTTCATATCCGATTTACATGTGTTAACTGAAATTAAGGTATGCGAATATGTATATTTCAAAAATATAGCAATTATAAAATTTTCATAATTTCATAACATTTTCTTCCAAGTGAATTTTTTTCCTTTAATCTTTATTTTTTTTTTCAGTATTTTTATTTATCCGAATGGTTAATTTCAATTTTAAATGAAATAACAATAATTTTTCTAGAAAATTACCAATTCTGATAGTATCGGTGGTGATATTAAATCATCGGTAGCACAAATTGTTGGTGTTGAAATGAGCCGATCAGGCATGCGTGATTCTCGAACTGTGGTAACTCTGTCATCACATTTATTAGAAATATGCTATTATCAGTAATGAGGTTAAAAATTAAGTTCCAAACAGTTCGTTTACTCCTAGAATTGCTACGAGTAGAAAAAATGTTTAGGCCTTAAGTGATTAAAGTTGATCTTTCATAGAAATCACATAAGATACTTAATTAGGATAAGCTTACAAGTTCCGTTGCTATTTTACTTTTCCAGTGCATTCCTTTTTGGAATATTTATGGCCTATTATACTTTCGTATTGATTCCCTGATCGAATAGTTTGGCTACGACCCTTTGAATTGTGATCCTTCTGTTAACTTTTCTCCATCCTTAATTTTCTGTTTTTCTTCATTGATTTTAATTGGATGTAAACAACTTTCTTGATAACGCCAATAACGACAAATCCGCCGTCAAAATTTTACAAGAGTAAATTTGAATAATGACCTCAGAAGAATTGGAATGAAAAATATGACCCTGAAATAATCTGTATAACGAGGAAATGTAGAAATCATTTTAGAAATATGACATTATTTTCATATTTTAGTGATAACAAATGATAAAGCAGCATGTGATGTCTTATTTAAAAATTAACTTTTAAATTGTTATGCTAAATTTTCGAGAACATTATTTTTACTTCTATTTTCAAGTTTTTATTTACATATTACAAATAAGATCACATATCTCTTTTCTAAACTCAAAATCTTTTAGAAGTACACAGATAATATAAGTTTTAAGCATTCAAGAAAGACACGAATAATATAAATAGGAAATTAATAAATCTTATAAATTTGTGAACTAATTAATTTTGTTAATTAGTTCACAAATGTAAATTTAAACGTGAATGTAACATACATTTATATGACACAAACATTAAACCGAATTACTATTATTATGCTTATTTCTGATTTTAAGTAATATTTTGTCGGTAACGATATGAATGCATTATTAAGATAGGGTAATAAAGTAATGAGAAAAAAAAAAAAAAAAATGAAATCCAGAATAATTGACAGCAATTAATGAAATATCAAAGTTAATTTATTAATTTGAAATTAACTTTTGATTCTTTCCTTGACAATCTACAAGTTCTTAACATATACCTTATTATATTTAATCTTTCAAGCAAATTTACATATTTATGCAAATAATAAGACTAAAATAGATGATAGTATTTCTGTTTCATTTTCTTTTTTTTTTTTTATAAAATCTTTGATTATTTTCGGAAACAATTTGTTTAATCATACATATATACACATATATCTTAATCCTTATCCGATTTTACCTACAAAAATTATAATTTTCTTTTTCTGAATCCGGTTATCATTTATGTTATCTATAAATTATGGCAAAAAAAAAAAAAGAAAAAATTCCTTTTATACTTCCTATTTTGCTTATTTTATACAGTTATATTCTTTTATACTAATTGATACTAAACATAATTATAATTATTGATCGATCGATTGTACCAATCAAAGGTTTATTATTATAATTTAATTGTTCATACTTTCTCATAAATATTATAATGCTTTCTCTTTCAAATATTTCTTCTTTCATTGAAAATGTATTCAATTGAATTGAATGACAATTTATAATATTTAGAATTAAGCAAAAAAATAAAGAAAATTTAGTACTTAAAACTTATAATCTTATAATAATTAACATTAACATATATCATTAATTAATTAAGAATTGATTATATATCATACAAAAAGGAAAAAAATATATTTTATAGAATCGTTATTTACCATGGTTAATGTCACCACCATCTGTAACACAATCAACGCCAAGTGCATTTGCTGAAGCTGTAACAAACGTACGATTACTTTCATGGATATTACTTGGTGCACTTCAAGCTAATCAACCATGTTTACCAATACCAATTAGTTGTTCACAATATATGGCTGATTATATTCATTTTGTACTTGCTGGTTTTGCTGATCAATCAAAAGTTTCTTTTTTTCTACTTTTAACTTTCAATTTTTTTTTTTTTTTTTTATTTAGTTAAAAATTAAAAGATTAATAATTTTAGTCTAATCTAGTAAATGTTTTTTTTTTTTTTTTTTTTTTGAACTTTTATTAATTTACCTAAACATTTGAATTTTTTCTTTTTTTTTATAAATCAATTAAATATTTCAAAAAATATTTGTTTAGGAATCAGTGGTTCATATGTCGGCACTTTTTCATGCTTTTCATTTATGTCAATTATGGACTGTTTATTGTGAACGAGCTGCGCTAACAAGCTCCGATGAACCTCAACTTTCCTCATTAGCAAATATTTTAGATTTTTGGTCACGAGTAACACCAGCTATTCTACAACTTTTATCACATTCTAAAGTGGTATGTATATGTGTTCATTGTAATCATTTGAAATTTTTCAAAATGAAAAAGTATATTATCGATTATATCATCTGATAGTAATTAATTAATTACGATTAGAGAGAATTGTTACGTCTCAGTTGGAATGATAACGTCTACCAGATAAAACAATAGTTCCTTTTTTTTTTTTCTTTTTTTTTTTTTGCTTTCAGCTATTTCTTATCATAAATGATTTTTACAATTATTACCAAATGAACTTTTTAACCTTTTGATTTGCTTAATTAATTGGCTACTGTAATTCATCGTTATCGCATATTATTATCATCATATAAATTAGGTAATTTCAGCTAGCAGATATGGTCAATTTACATTTCCTGAATACAATGCAATCCTTACGACAATGTAGTTCAGCAGTACTTGGTCAATTGGGTGCTATGTGGCAACCAATCCTTACCGCTTATCATGCTCAAATTCCCAATAAATTACGATTAAAATTGGATTCTTGCGAAAATCAACCATCATTAAATGTTGAACCGCTACAACAATGGCTTAAAGGAGTACGCTATAAAATTTCACAAATTGAATTACAAACTTCTGCAGCATCACCCTTTTATAATGTATGATATTATATTTACATTAATCTATTTATTGAATTTTTCCTTTTCAAAATAAATATGTTGAAAAGAGTGATAAATGTATTTTCAAAACTTGCAAAAAAAAATTTTTTTTTTTTAAAAAAAAAAAAGAAAAATGAGCTACGCAACATTTATTCGTACATATTTCATATTTTCACAACAATTGAAAAAATAATCAACTTGGCATATAAAAGAAAAAGATGCTTATACGTACGTACATACTTTTAGAATCAAGCAGAGATAGTTTGAGATGTAATTACACCTTCGGAATTAAGGACAGAGAATATTGAAATATATTTCGAGAATCAAAAAAAAAAAAAAAAAAAAAAAGAAGTGCAAAAATGTATACATCATCGTTATTCCTGAAGGATTCATTAATCCTTACGGAAAGCAATGATTACATTGAAAAATGATTTTCCTAATCGGATAGCATATCTTTAATCTTACTGACTAATATTACTATTATAATCGATAATGTATCGATGATTGAATAAATAGTTATATCATATTAGCTAAATATTATAAAGTTCGTTCTATCTAATCTCATTCATTTTTCTCCTCTATTTATAAAATCAGAATATATTACGTAGTATATTCAAAAATAATATTACAAAACCCTTATAAGGATTCTATCAAAATGATCGATATGAACAAATAATGAGCAAATTAAAAAGATTACCATTAATGAATAATTATATCAATCCGTTCATTATCGATTTACTGCAAAATTAATTAAAATGATATAATTCAATGATATACGATGATATGAAGGTCAAAGCAATTTGCAAATGTTAACAATAATGTATGCAAAGCTTACAACGAAACAAATCATCATTAGGCAAAAAAAAAAAAAAAAAAAATCTTAAGTAAATGAGGATATAAGGAATATTAAATGTCTTTCATATTGGGATTTAAAATCCAACGAATTCATATAGATTATATTAAAGCAAAATAGGAGGAAAGGTTAATGAACTAGCAGATTAATTAATTAAACAATATATATATATATATATATTTTTTTTTTTTTTTCATTCAAATATTGAGGAAACAATCTCTTAATTGATGAATTTTTTCCTTTTTTCCTTTTTTTTTTTAATAAGAAAATTGTTTAAGAAATAAAAATGAAATTGATAAAACTACTTTAGAGATCTAAGTAAGAAATGATGATGAAAACTAATATGATACCTAAATTATAAATGATAAAAATAGTTACAGATTGAAGAAGACTGAATTTCAGGCATTTTAACTTTACCCGCACCAAATTGGAGTTTAACAAAAAAAAAAAGAAAAAAAGAAAAAAAATGACTAGGCAGCAATGAAGATAGCGTATGAAAAAATTAAATAAATTTTTTTATAAAAACTAAGTAATGCAATTACAAAAAAAAAAAAAAAAAGTAATGAGTTATAAAATGTGAGATGTTAATTTTTGATAAAAATTTAAAGTAATATCAAAAAATTTCAACATTTGTATGAATGAATGTTTCCTCGGAATAATCAATGTGTAAAAATAATCTCCCATGTGAAAGAAAAAATTGAAAAAATTAAAAAAAAAAAAAAAAAAAAAAAAGAAAAGGAATGATGATGAATATTGTAAGAATATTCAAAAACTGGCAGAAATTTTATGTGATGTAATTGGTAATTGTTAGCATGTAACAAATAGCTATATATTCCTTTTTTTTTTTTTTTTTTATCAATCATTTTTTTATTTTTAATTTAAACATTTCAATAATAATTATTATTTCCAATTATAATCTTATAACTGTACATGTAATTAAGGAAAATAAAACTGATAGTAATTTATTGATTGAAGAAGTGGAAAAAAAAAAAAAAAAAGAAGGATGAATTGAAAAATATTTGAAGTATAAAAATGGAAGTTCAATGTAAGTTCAAAAACGTATATTATGTGAGATCATAGGGAAAATAAAAACAAAAAAGAAAAAAAAAGGAAATGGAACCTGTTATGTGAATTTAATAAATAAATAAATGATGATGATGATGATGTATAATTATAAAACATTCAACTTATGAATATTATTTGATGATACATAAATAATCGAATAGTATGAGTAAAAGAATAAAACGATATGATAGTTTTAAGATTAAAAAAAAAAAGATATTTTAAATTCATTTATTCCTATTATAATATATTTTAGTTTTTGTAATTGAAAATCAAAAAAATATATCTTTCTATCCGAGAATTTACAATCAAAATTATCCAATTTTTTTTTTTCTTGCAAAGAAAAATCTCTCATCATCATCATCATCATTATTGTATAATTTACAAATTGATAATGAACAATTACTGAATGTTTTAATAAATGGCATCGTATCAAATGCAGTATTTTGCTTATAAAAGATTAATTTAAATTGACAATTCATATATCATCCCGTAATTCTCTGATGGTGTAAATTTATATGATATATTATGCCAAGTTAATAGCATTGAATAAAATGAAAGCGAATACTAAAAAGGAAAATATTAAAATTTTGCCCGAAATATTCAATAATCATAATCTATAATATGATACAAGTTTCAAGTTAACATAAATAATCTGGCACTACTACCTTTATCAAAATATTTTGCATGAAACATTTTCATTCAAAAATATTTACAAATTTGTAAATGTTGGATGTATTTTAATTAAGAAATTATATCACTCATTTTGCTATTACATTCTTTCAAAACTACAATCTAATGGTTCTTAATATCTTTATCTAACGAAATTTTTGCATTTTTGAAATTTGATTTTTTGAATTTTCAAAGTTTTTACCTTTAAAACATAACTTTATACAATTGTTAAAGTTAAGCATTATCGAAATACATTTAAATTCCATCATACAGAAAATTTGCTCAGGACAGGAAGACAAAATATATAGTAGAGAAAAGTAATATTCTATTCCTTACCATAGTTTTTATACTTAGCAATATATATATATATATCGAATGAACGTGATGTAGTTCTACGTAAAACACGTGACACATGTTAATTTGCTTTCATTTACTACCTATCACTTTTCAACTTTCCACTTATCCATCTTTTAAAACTGTATGCGTAATTATTAAACATTTTTCTATAGCAAAATAAAGAATTGAATATTACTTCTTTAATTATTTACAATGTTCTCGCCTAATTTAGAGCAAACTTCTCATACATATCAAAATTAAAACGTACATTGATGATGTGCAACTTTTGCATTTATACAACCCTAATTATGCTGATATTGTTAACATCATCCAAAATTTAAATTTCACTAGTTAGAGAAGCTAGAAATCTTGGCTTATAGCACAAGAGAATTTGGAAATATTTTAGAAAAATAATGCATTATTTATTTGTTTTAATACATTTCATCTGCTTAAGGGAACTTTTAATTTCCCTTGGTTTTTTTGAAATTATGAAAATATCCTAAAATTATGAGGACAGTTATTATGAAAGATGAATCAATCTTGTGAAGAATATTCGCATCACTATAATGATTTCTTATCAACATTGACCTCTCTAACTTAAATTTTCTTAACTTACTCTTAGAGCTAACATTTATGAATAATTTTTAAAACAGTAATCAAGAAAATTTAAACTGACTGTTTATTTAATCAAACAATAAAGCGAAAAGATTTTACGGTTGTATATGCGCAGAGTTTTTTTCTAATTAAACAGAAATATCAAAACGGATGAGTTTTGCCCGTCGAACTAATCCTTTACTGGCTTCTGCTGATACCGGTTATAAATTACTATTAATACTTGCTTTGCTTAACATTTATGAAATTTTACAAAATTCATAAGCATTTTATTTCAATTACTAGAAGACAAATCCACCCTTTCTCCTATCTTTACTATTTCAGCTATCGATGAAAGTACCTATGAGGAAGTTATATGCCAGGAAATTTGATTCATATCCATATCTTTCCAGTTAATAATAGTAATAATCATAGTTAAAAATCTCAAAACAAGCTGAAAAGACATAATGACCAGAAAATTCAAAACTTACAGCAATTCCAACATTTACAATTTTACAAAAATAACCACTGCTAACAATAATAATACTAATACTACTAATAATAATAATAACAATAATAATAATAATAATAATAGTGATAATAATAATAATAAAATAATAAGGATAACGATAGTAATAATAATAGTAATAATAATATTAATAGTAATAATAATAATAATAATAATAATAATAATAATAATAGTAGTGATAAATGAATAGTAAATAATAATAATAAATGGTGATGATAATAATAATAATTAGTAATAATAGTTAATGATAATAATGATAATAATAATGATAATGATAATAGTAACTACAATTACAATAATAATAATTAATAATAATAACAATAGTAATAGTAGTAGTGAAAATAATAATAATAATAATAATAATAATAATAATAATAATAATAATAATAATAATAATAATAATAATAATAATAATAGTAGTAGCAGTAGTAGTGAGTGCGAGTAGATTCAAAATAATATAAATATTAATAGAGTATTGGAAGCTCAACTAATATTTTTACGAGATCTGCTAATAGAACATATGTACAATATAAGAAGCTTACTGCGTCAAAACTTTTTGACATTTCCCACGAATTGCCCACATGAATTGTACTTTATCCGTTTTTTTCCAAGATTCCCTATCAAGTTCTGTTCCATCAGTTTGCACTACAATGTGCACTTCATCGTTTATTTCTGTCAAGCATACTTCCACACCTCTATAAAATATATCCTTATTTATTACTTATAGATTTATCAACATTATCATTATCATTACTTTTCACATTCATCAGCAGAATTACATTAAAAACAAAATCTTCTTTGCATATCATTCTATTCTATCCATCAGTTTAGTAATTCAAAAATGAATAAAATTTCTGATCTCTTGAACTGATATTAGCCTTGATCACTATAAAATGATAATTGGGGAAAAAAAAGAAAAGTGAAGGAGATATTACTTTAATCTGCTGGCGGCGGTACGATTTGATTCAAAAGACAGTTGCGGTTGATTATTACGACAATGATATGATAATGTACAATCTAAATCAGTAGCTGCCCGCATAAATAATGCCATCGAATCAGAATCAAATATTGAAAATCTAAAAATTTATTATAAACTAACAGAATTTAAATCAA
Organism: Dipetalonema caudispina; assembly: GCA_013365325.1. Classification (NCBI taxonomy): domain Eukaryota; kingdom Metazoa; phylum Nematoda; class Chromadorea; order Rhabditida; family Onchocercidae; genus Dipetalonema; species Dipetalonema caudispina. The sequence goes on along the minus strand of JABVXV010000261.1, from coordinate 11,969 downwards.
TTTTTAGAAAAAAATCTCTTGTAATCAAATATCTGTATACTAATCCTTAATAAAAAAAAAAAAAAAAATATCTGCTATTAAATTTATTCCATAAATTAATAAAGCTATCAAAGATTTAAAAAAATAACTACCAATAACGAAGGTAATATAGTTTCTTATTTACTCATCATCATTTTAAATTCTAAAAATTTCTTCCTTATTACTGTTGTATCGCTCGTTTG
>JABVXV010000261.1:0-11648 GCA_013365325.1 Dipetalonema caudispina | reverse complement strand
AAAGCTATCAAAGATTTAAAAAAATAACTACCAATAACGAAGGTAATATAGTTTCTTATTTACTCATCATCATTTTAAATTCTAAAAATTTCTTCCTTATTACTGTTGTATCGCTCGTTTGTAAATTCTTCATACTATACTAAACTTATCGCAATCTAATTTCAATAATATCGTAGTAGGTATGGAAAATTAATTTATGATAAATTAATGAAGTTAACCTATAATATTAAAATTTACTTGAATTTTAAACATGGTGTACTACACAACTTATCATTATCTATCATAGATATAAGCAAATGAAACGAATAAATATCGTAGATAGAGATTGGAAGTAATTCAAATTTGATAAATCAAAAATTTATAAAATTTATACGATCAAACAGAATGCTGGAGTAATATTGTAGTAAAATAATGAAAAACATACGACTCTGAAATATGTGATATTGTTGCATTGATAGATGAAACAGACTGATCAGCAGTATTTAAATGATTTGAAACAGATGGTAGCAGAGAGTTTGAAACATTTAATGCTGCTGCAGATATATCAGTATTGTTATATCCACTATTATTACCATTCTGAAATTTAACTACATAAATCTATTTTCCAAAATAATCATTCACATTCATTTTCATTCTCTTAAAGATTATTGAAGTGAAAAATTAACTTTTCGATTGAATTATCAGATACTATCTACTAAATATCTCATTTTTAAATACTTATGAAATCATTAAAAGAACTATTTAAGATGCTTATCAAAAATATTAAACCAAAATGCATCATTCATTTTTTTTTTCTTTGTAATTATCTAATTATCAGATCGCATTCAAAAAAAAATTATTCATAGTAATAAATGATACCTCTTCTAATTTTCCATTATGTGTTAAACAACGATGATCAGTACTTCCAGCATAACCAGCAGTTATATTAATTACTTCAGATGTATGTGGTATAGATGACAAAAAGTTAAGTGATTTCTGGAAGTATAATATTTCAAAGATATTGATGATAATGTTAAAATTTTATAACAATAAAAATTGTCACATTAATAATTTACAAAAATAATTTTATTATAAAATTTAACTTAGAAGAAGGAAAAAAGAGGAAGAGGGAGAGAGAGAGAAAAAAAAAAACAAGAAAGCACTATCATACATGTATATCAAAGATAAGAGAAATTGAAAGTAATGGAAAACAAAGTTAATGAAAATAAATATATATACCTCTTCGGTGTTGCGGTCTAAATGTGTAAATGTTGAAAGAGCTCCATTTAAATCATCACCATTATAAGTACAATCATTGATTGTATTGTGATCAATATTTTTTAAATTTGTTGTACAACCATTTGAAATTAACGATGATGAACGATTACGCTTGATGTACGGTTGAGTTGGTGTCTGAAATTGCGCATCGTTCATTTTTTTGTTTCAATTAAAAATTATTTGAATTCAAAATAACATTTAAAAAACAAAAAAAAAAAAAAGAAAAGATGAAGAGGAAGAAAACAAAAAGATAGAGAAAAGCTCTTAATTTAAAAAAAAAAAAAAAAAAAGACCAAAATTATCCCAACCCAAGGAAAAGAATCTGTCGATGATTCGTCCAATTGTCCGATCATTTCACTGGTCGATTTAGCTTCCTGTGATTTATCACATAGGATACCAACCCGTTGTTCAAGCCAATTTTGTGTTGTAATAATGCCACTCGGATTCAATTCATCCAATGATGGCATTTCTATCCGATTCATCTGAGGTCGATTACGATCTCGAAGAGCTTGCTGTTGTAGGACAGTCCAATCTCGACCCTTGAAATGTATCGCTCGTAAATGACCCCACATCGTTTTCGTTGAACTATCCTTTCGTTTCAAAATTTTTCCGCAATGAACGCAACGTACGTTACCGTCAGATAATCGGAAGAAATGTTTCCAAACACTTGATGGTTTGAATTTTTGCGATTTTCGTTTCTTCGTTGCACCATTCTTTACATTACCAGAACGATGATTTTCAACAATTGTCATAGTCGACGATGTCAATCGTGCCAGCATTTCCATTGAATACTCACCAATATTATTATTATTTAAACTTAATATATTATTTCCATCATCAATTTCTTTCTCCTCATCAATGATCATTGTTGGATATGACATAGGAAGGTTAGAAATTTTTGTCGATGAAAAATTGTTCGTACAATTTGCGACAGAACTGTTAATATTATGATTGCCATTATTCTTCTCTGAATTTACGCATTCTTCAGGCCGATAAATATCCAAGCTGATAGGGAAAGCTTCGTTACGACCCTCCAACATGGTTACTTCTAAAACTTTTCATTATCAAAAATAAACTAAAAAAGAAAAAGAGAGAGAAAAAAAAAAAAAACAGATTTCAAACACGATATAAGTAGGAATTAGAAATATACCTAAAAATTGTTATCCGATAGAATTATACAAACAAAATAAACTTCCCAGTATCTAATTGAAGAATTAAAAGTAGCTATTTCGACTTTAATTTCAAAAATCCACTAATTACACAACTTTAATATAAAATATTTCAATGATGTGAAAGTTTTTTAATTGCTGAATCTATCTAACCTACAGATCGGTTAATTAATCCTCTCTTCCTATAATTGAGGTAATAGGAAGAGAGGATTTCGGGGATTATCGAACAGTTTTCATCAACGTTACCTAAATATTCTTCGGTTTGCTATCTAACGTGACGTGATGTGACATGTAAAACTTGCTTGCTATTACAATTGATTTGATCATAACTGTACAAATCTTATATGAAATTTCAATTTTACCCTAAATTAACTGCTTTATTGAGTTTAAAATGAAAAAAAAAAAAAAAGCTTTTTGTATGAAAATAACTATCATTACATAGTATAAGTTTGAGGAGAAAAGAAAAAAAAGAAAGGTTAAAAAAATTGTTTATAGGTTAATAAGTTAAGATTTAAGCGAAATTTCTTGATGGTTTAATTTGGAGTGTTAAAAATTAGCTTAAATTTTAATAGTTAGCAATGATGGATATTTCAAGGTAATAAGGGGATGAGAAGGGGTAATCAACAGAGAAGTCATCATATTCGAAATGGACAAAACAGTGGTCAATCTAAAAGGACTTTGAGGACAACAATGAGGTAGGAAGACAATTTATATTTGGGGTTTAATATGGAAAAGTAGTAGAGAATGAATGGTGAAGGAAAGTTCATTAGAATTGACAATTAAATGTTATAGAAAAAAACAAAATTCAAGCATAGCATAGCATCCGTCCTCTATTCATTTAAAAACCCCTGACCTTTGACATTGCCATAATTGTGTGACATCAGCAACTATATAAGCAGTAATATATTTTGAAATCTCCTTCGAGACGAATGCTAATCATTATGGCCCGGATCACTTGAAATGGTATCTCTAATGTAATTGCAACAGATACACTGACCGACCTATTGTTGACAAGGGAAAATTTAGATTTGCTAACTGCTATTGATTAAATCCTTCAACGGGGAAAAACTAAAATTGGGACGATAAAGTGGAAAAAACATGATACTGATCTATGATACTTCAATGAGATAGGGTTAGCAAAATTTTTTATTCAAATTTACAATAATCATCCTAAAAATTTGACGTTCCAATCTACATAAATAGTCTTTCTATGTGAAATGATAACAATCCATGGAAAATGCTAAGTGCGAAAATACCAAAATTATAATGATGATCGATTATATGTCATATCATCTTGGAGATTTTCAAAATTTTCCAATTTCATTTTTAGCTTTTAGCACAATTTTAGCTATATTTTACATTCTCTACTATGAACTTAATTAAAAAATTAAATGAAATAAAATTTTAAGAAATGATAAATTTTTAGATCATTATATCAGGAAGAAAGATATGCAACAAATTGAAAAAAAAAAAAAAAAAAAAAAAAAAAAAAAAAAAAAAAAAACGAAGAAAAATAAGAAAATATTATTGTAAGAAATTAAAATAATTGCTTAAATTGTTGTGCAAATTTTTTATTATTTTAATAATTTATTATTAAGAGCATATAAATTATATATATTTAGGAAAAAAATTGAAATTTAATATTTATTTACTCAATAAAAATTATTGAAAGAAAAACAAAAAAAAAAAAAAATTGTCTTTTTTTTTCTAATCTTCTTTAGCATTTTCCATTCATTCAATTCTTGAAAGTAAATGAGGGGAAATTTTGCAAAAGGGTTACTACAGAAGAGAAAATTGACCTCGTCCAAATGCAAAAAAAAGATGTATGTATTAATTTAAAAAATGCGCACTATGATGACAATATGACAACTATCCTTTATTGTTCATGATCAGGAAAAATAGTATTTATTTAGTTTTTTTTTTACCTATATTAGATTTTCCGGAATTTATCACAAATATTACATTGTAAAATGGAATGATAATATTGATTTAATGCATTATCAATAAAACAGTATCAATTGCTTTTTTTTTTTTTTTTTTTTTTTTTTTTTTTGCTTATCAAAACTTTACATTTAATTCATTTTTAACAATAATTTATTTGTATCAAAAAAAGAGTATAAATAGTAAGTGAGTTATATTTTAACCTTATCTTTATCAATACTACGATAATAACTATATTAATTAATTAAAGTATTAAACAATAATTATGTTCAAGTTGTTAGTTTCTAATTGGTTTTTCAATTAATTATCCTCAATAAGCTTAATCAAATTTTTATATAACTTTTTTTTTTAAAAAAAAAAAAAAAAAAAAACAATATTGTTGTCGATGTGATCAATAGTTGCAAACGATATTTCTAAATAGACAAATAATTGATAAAAAATTTTACTAAATAATTGATAAAATCCAAATAATTGCTATTTATTGTTAGTGATACGGATGAAATGAGGATACTACTACAGTAGCATTTCATGTTAAAATTAAATTGTGATAATTAAATTCAACTTCAAATATTTCATCTACATAAATTCCATTTTATATATATATATATATGTAATGTGTGATATTAACAAAGTTATGTGATGAAATTCGATCAGATCTTTTTTTTTGTCAACAAATGGATAAGATGAAGCAGCTATCATCGAATTATTCATCTCTTATTATCATATGTTATATGCTTTAGGAAAAATTCAAAATAATACAATGAAATGAAAATAACAAGAGTAGGATAAGATAGTGATAATTTATGAAATGATTAGGTTTATTTTAATAATATGCTAATATGATAGTATAATAATGATTTAGTAATTTGAAGTTCTTCTAATAAATTTATCAATGATTTGCTTTATTATGATTATTTTATTTGTTACTGAATAAATTGAACAATTTTTTTTTTTTTTTTTTGGATTGTATTGTTTGGATAATTTTTAATTTTATAATAAATAAGATAATGTAAAAAGTAGAAGATGAAATTATTTTAGCAAAAATGGAAGGCTTTTGTAAAATTTTTAAAATTTAATTGAATAGATGAAAACGAAAGAAATTGATGAAATGAACAACATTAACCAACTTTAAATTACGTTCTCTTCTAGTGATTAGCTTGTTTGCTTATTTGCTTAGTAAGATAGTATCATCATCATCATCCTTAAATGTGTGTAATATCTTGGATAGAGTAAAATGTTAAATGAAATTTAAGCAATTTATCTCAGTCAAAAAAAACTATCTTAATTCCTTTTTTAAGAGATAACATTAAAGTTAATCATTTAACAAAGTAACATCATCGTTTATTTCTATGAGGAAAATATTTGAAATAGGAAATGTCATCGATTGTAATAGTGATGATTTCATTGTCAATTGAAATGCAATGAAATCGAAAATCAACCAAACGTCACAATTCAAACAACGAAATTTACATTTGATATGACATCGAAAATTTTTAACAGATTATTGAATTAATTCATAAAAATTTCAAAATGAAAGCTAATATTCATACAATAGAATAAATTGTGACATAGTCTTTTTTTTTATGAATGTTATTTTTTGATATTAAAATTTTCATAAAGTTAAACAATATGCATTAAAATTATCACATCAATTTAATCATCCCAATCTTTTTTAACTTTCATTGCAAAATGAAGCATTAAAGTAGTAAAACAAAAATAAGGCGGGGTCTTTTTTTTTATCATGAGATTAAAATGTTACCCGATACTAACTTATTATTATTACTACTACTACTATTACTACTACTAGTGCTGCAGCTTACATCAAAGATGTTTGCTTTATGATAATAGCAATGTAAAGCACATGATAACTGCATGATAACTTCTATGCTACTTTCATTATTACTTGATCATTACTAATATTTATGAATAACAATGAGTCATTCATAGTTACTACAAACTAATCCATTTGCAAATTTCATAAATATACTGTGAAAATAATATGAAAATGAATTAGTTCATATTTTTTTTTTTTTTAAATCATTTGTTTGGACAATTTCATTCATTCATTCATTCATATTTAACAATCAAAAAATATTTTTTTCATATTTACATTTTTAATCTTTTTCAATAATAAAAAAAAAAATTAATAGTAAAATTAGAATAATAAAAAAGAATTAAATACATATAGCATAAGTAGGACTAACATTACAGTGATTAGATCTGAAATATTATCACTAATAATATTAGAGGGTAAATTTTTATAATGTTATAAGTAATTTCTCGAACCTAAACTTATCGGTATAATCAACCTCTCATATGATCTGCTAACCTTAATGTATCATTCATCCCTTGGGATATTTAAAAATCTCTAAAACTGGAAATTTTTAAGGGTATTAGCAATAGTTACGACAATTCAAGAGTGAACGAAAAGAGGGGAAAGGGGGAGGGGGGGGCAGGAAAAGGTTGGTAGTAGATGCAATTTCAAAACAACACATTTGTAGATGACGGGAAGGCGGGGAGCGGGGAAAGGCGGGGGAAGAGAAGAGGGGAGCGGGGGAGGGGGGGTAAAAGAGGGGGAGGTTAAAGCAATTGGCCATCACTAAACACCCTCTTTTTCCATCCATCTATCCATCTATCTATCCATCCATCCATTCATACATTCATCCATCCATACACCCTTTTGAACATCGGACGGGACGGGGTGGCAAAGCAATACACTCCTCGTCCATCTACATACACACACACACACACACCCACACACACACACACACACACACACACACACACCCATACAGACACACATACATATATATATATACTTAGATAGATAGAAATGTGCTCTCTTTCTGACTGAACAATCAAGAGAGAGAGAGAGAGAGAGAGAGGGTTTTAGGAAAAGGGAGGGAATGACAAGAAGAGAAAAGGGGTGGAAGGAGGGGACAAACCCCGCGGGGCCATTTTTATTTGTAACACTTCATTGAAATAGCAGATGAGAAAAGACAGAGAACCCTCCCCCCTACTCCCTCCCTCTCCAACTAAATATTTTTATAACTTCTCCCTCCTTCTTTTTCCCCCTCCCCTTATCTCGTAGTACCATTCTTAGTTGAATTTTACCAACTTCTTTTACCTATCCCCCGCTATATCTCGTAAAATACCTAACGTATTCATCTCCAGTACTTTTTCCTATCACGTTCCGTCAACTTAATGTCCCACCTTAACCCCCCGCCCGTTATATTCATTCATTGTCTAAGTATTTCATCCTTTTCATTTCTTCACCTCTTCCTTCACCTCCTCCTCCTCCTCTTCCTCCTCCTCCTCTTTTATTTCTCTTTCTTTTACAACCCCGTTTAGTAAAATTATCTTTGAACCTGGTAAATAGGATAGGATTGATGGGAAAGGGGGAAATGAAGAATAATTCTTTTGCTATACTACCTTCACCTCTCTTTTCTTCCCTCCTCCCCGTTACTCCTCCTATCCTACCCATTCGATCCGATCGTTTGTTATGTTATTGGAGCCAAAGAGCATCAACAGCCCAGGAGGAATACGTCAGAGCCAGTTTATGATACCAGGCGAAAACCCCCCCCCCCCTCCTCCCCATCTCCTCCCTCCTCCATTCTTCCTCATTTGCAGCAGCTACCTCATCATCATCATCATCATCCTACTACTACTACTATGAAGGTTTTTGTCTATTTCCGGATGCACCACCCGTTTTCATCGATCCGAAAATTGCGCGTAAAAGCTCTGTCACAACTTTCTAAATAGTGTTGAACACGGAGAATAACGAGGGAATCTTTCAGGCTTCTCCGGATGGACAGCTTATTTCTAGTTAAAAATGGTTCCTCATCATTTTCCTCTGTCCTTTTCATTCTCATTCCTCAATTTTTAAGATCATTTCAAATTATATTTGGCAAGCATTAATCCCCCCCCCCCCCCACTCCCCTCTCATCTAAATCCTTTCAATTTTGCTCCTCATCACTAATATAACATTTCAATCCTATCATATAACCTAATCACCTTTAATGATCATTGATTATCAATCATAATTTTGATGAAATACAATTTGATCCTTAAACAGAACACAATATCACATATTAATATTCATTAATAAATAAAAACTTACAGATGCAAGTTTAGCTGAGAATTGTTGATAGATGCCATCAAATCGATGAAAATGTTTTAGATGTGTCTTTAGATTATTTGGACTTCGATGATCACCATGCCATGTGCAATGTAAACAGAACACTTTACTACCTGCACCATCTGGAAAAGAAAAAAAAAAAAAAAAAAAAACAAAACATAACAGTTAATTTAATTCTTATTAAATAAGACAGAATTATTTTAAAAATTTAATTGATTTCTTTTTTTCACAAATGTCATATGATCAATCGATTTATTCAACATTGTTTGGATCGTTTATTTTTGATACTACTCAAATGCAATCTAATTAAAATAGAAAAAGTATAATTAGTCATGTCATTATGGCTACTTCTAGGATACATATCCTATTTTCTTCATACGTAATACGTGATATATAATATCTGGATATTATGCTTATCGTTGCTTCAAAATATTCCTATCTTTTGACATATCAAAGAACGGATGGATGTAAATCAATGTTTTCCGGAAATTATTTTGGAAAGAACTTGAAGATGTCATTCCTCAATCATTTCGTCCGATAAATTCCAGTCAATGATTCAATCTACAAAATATGTACGGATCATTTCGGCTACAACAATAGATCGTATTGATTGTACGTATCATTCAGATACCACAATGAAGCATAAGTCGGATTAAATTTTGTTGGCGAAATATAACGATTATTTTTGAAAGTATTTAAACCTTATGTCTTCTAAGATTTACCTTACCTTTGACCTTTCTTTGCTCCCTATAATATTTCTCTCTTCTTTGCTAAATACCATTAACATGCATACGTCGTAAATTATATTGACGGAAAAGAATGTATTGTTTATTACACGTGCGTGATATTTCAAGCTTAATGATACTTCCAACAATGAACAAGATAAATTTGAATAATATATCAGAAATATGATAACATTTATCTATCTATTCCTGATTCTACTAGTGTATCATGCATTATACTATCCTTAAGTAAAAAAAAAAAAAAAAAAAAAAAAACCTTAAATGCTTCCAAAATTAAGTTAAACTAAAGAGGTAAATCTTACTGTCCTCTTCTGATTAATCTGAAAAATTATTAAAAAATGAGAAAAATTTTTTAACTAATACAAAAATTATGAGAAATAAATTGAATTGATCTTGCCTATATATGTTTAATTATGAGAAAAAAAAATTGAAGTAATTGATCTTGCCTATATATGTTTAATTATGAGAAAAAAAAATTGAAGTAATTGATCTTGCCTATATATGTTTAATATTTGAATTATGAAAAAGTTTCATTACACTAATAATAACTAATTAGAATGAATAATCTGTTAAGATTTCTTTTTTAATTTAACTTAATTAAAAATGAGATATCGTATATTTTGTATGATCAATTAATGAATTGATGAAAATTTAGGTGACAAAATGCTTGAAAGTTGATTGCCTACTTTTTTTTTTCTTTTCTTTTTTTTTTTTTTTTACAAATAAAAGTTTGTGCAATCATACTTTGATCAAAAATGAAAAAAGAAAAAAAAGAAAGGGAAAACAATAATTTCAATTAAAATGAACAATAAATTATCTTTTCCAAAGGGACTTGTCATTTTTATATTTTTCTCATGTCTTTATCACTTTTGTATGTCTTTGAATTATTCCAATCATTATCATCACTATCTTGAATATTTTCATTGAACACCATCATCTTCAGATGGTAAAACCGGCTGTACCATTCAATCATTTCACTAACCTTTTGAAGAATTAATGAAAAGTGAGAGGGGATTTTTGCAGATCATTAATTTTCACCGGGAAATATGAGGTAAGAAAGTGAAATTTTATAAATCATGCATTTTTACTAGGAAATAATCCTTTAACTTTGAAAGTTATAAATTTTTTTTTTTTTATCATGAAATAAAATATTTCAATAATTTATGCTATAAAAGAATTTATCATACAATATTTTAAAATACAAAAAAAAAGTAGTGAAAGAAAGAGTAGTTTTAATAATTTGATAAATTACAAAAATTTAAATTAAAGCATCATTTTGCTTTCATCACTACTCCTATTCACCATTTCATTTGTTTTCTTACCTTGAATATTTCCACAATTTTAATTTAAAATATCATGAAATTAAAGAAAAAATGGAAAATAAATATTAAATGGAAATTAAAAGTTAAAAAATAACAAATTGACAAAGCTTAAATGATCAATGATAACATGTTAAATTTGTAAGCTTTGATAAATAAGAGAAATATCATTTACAACATTAAGATGAACTGAAGAAATCAGTAATGCTTATATTGAGACTGACATTTGCGCTTATCTTCGGTAAAAGAGAGATGAATGGATGAATTATGAGAGAATGAAATTAATTTGATATGCAAATGAGATTTTGTCGATGTTTACAGATGATAAAATAAAAAAAAAAAAGAAAGAGAAATAAAAAAAAAACATCAAATATAGTCTGAGTAATGATGATAGCTTGAAGAGGGTTTAATCCTTCTAAAAAATCATTTATTCATTTTAAAAATTTTCATAATAAACGATAATAAAATCATTTGAAATGTAATTGAAATTTTCGAAAACAATTAATGTCAATTTTTGAAAAAGTAAAATTTTCAACAAATAGTGCTAATTTAAGCACATATGCTAAGTTAATGACACAAAAAAGCAAGGAAGAAACATTAATGTGCATTGGTTTTCTGTAATCTGGCCAATTTAAAATGTATGATGATGATGACTCTGCCAGTAAAAGTGATGATGGATGACGATGCTGATCGAGGTGGTGATGATAACAATGCTGATAAGGGTGATGATGATGACAATTATATTGATGAGGATAATAGTATTGTTAATGACGATGGAGTGGATGATTATTGATGGCCGCGGTGTTAATTGATGATGATAATGACGATGCTGATCGTGATAATAATAGTAATAATAATAATAATAATAATAATAATAATAATAATAATAATAATAATAATAACAATAATAATAATAATAACAATAATAATAATAATAATAGTAATAATAATAATAATAACAATAATAATAATAATAATAACAATAATAATAATAATAATAATAATAATAATAATAATAATAATAATAATAATAATAATAATAATAATAATAATAATAATAATAATAATAATAATAATAATA
>JABVXV010000260.1:0-89227 GCA_013365325.1 Dipetalonema caudispina | reverse complement strand
ATAATAATAATAATAATAATAATAATAATAATAATAATAATAATAATAATAATAATAATAATAATAATAATAATAATAATAATAATAATAATAATAATAATAATAATAATAATGATAATAAAGAGAAAAAAAGAATATATTTACAAAATATCCTCACTCATCTTCCCTATTTTTTTGTTCCAATTCTTCCTTTTTAATTTGGAAAGAATATGGTGAAGTAGGATCAACTCCATCTTGCTAGAAATTTAATGATTAAAAATGCTTCTGCTAATAGATCGATCGAATCGATCAAACCTTAGCACCATTATAGAAGTTTGTTTATTTGAAAGATTTTAAATTGTTATTTTACGAATTCTGAAATTGAATTTTGTTCTTCTTTCTTTAGTCCAAATTTTGAAAGTTTGTTTTAAAATAATAAAATTTGATGAAAATTTGACGGAAAAACTTTAAAACATTAGCTCTTCATGTGATATTTCGAAAATTGAGAAAAACATTGGAGAATATATAAATAATTCATCACAATTATTGTCATTGCAAAAAAGTTTCAAATCAATCATTGATTTTCAACAAAATTTACGCAAATTTAAATTGAAATTCATATTTTCAAATTCATTCTCTCAAAGATTAAATTCAAAGTCAGCTGATAAAGTTCAGTTGGTGTTATTTTTTTTTTTCTAGCAAACATCTTGGTAATAACGCAATAAAATTTTGTAAAAATGAATTTATTTTGAATTGACAATTTTGCTATAAAGGAAAATAGGAACAAGAAAACGAAAACAAAAATGTTCATTTTTTGATTATTTCCAATATTAATGATAGATTATTTCAATCATTCGGAATGCTAATGATTAATTATGCTAGTAATTATGCCAACTTAATTAAGAAATAATAGAAAATAAAAATTACAGAAGTAAATATTAAACCTTATAGATAGGTTTTACTGTCGAAACAATAATTGATTCGCCGGTACTTATACCTTTGGTTATTGTCTTTGAAATCGTTTCCACTTCACATTCATCTTTTTCTTCTTGAGTTTCAGCTTCCATTTTTGTTAATATTTCGACATTTTTCAATTTTGCTATTGTTAAATCGGTAATTTCCGGTGGTTCATAAGTTAATTGAACTTTTTTCAACTTTCTAACAATATATTTAAAATCACATCGTTTTTCAACATTCATTCTCCAACATTTATTTACCAAACGAATGATTTGCTTAGGTGTCATTTCTGAAATCGATCATTTTTGTCATCTTTCTCCAAAAAACAATAAAAAAAAAAGGAAAGAAAAAATAGAAAATTGAACAACTGAATTAAAATTAATTTGAACTGTTTTAAATTGAACAAAATATGCTCTATTTATTAATTAATTCCATGATATAATTCTAATAATTATTTCCAAAAATATATCTGATAATATTATCTGATTATTTATTTAATCAATATTGCTAATTTATATTACCTGGCATATCAGGCATAAAACCACGTCTGATATTTGTTGCACATTTTCGCACATCCAAATTTGGCCATGGTTTAATACCATTATTAAAAATTTCAACACCAAATGACCAAACATCACTTTTTACATCAGTTCAAATGTAAAAATCAGTTCAAAGAATGATGCCAGAAAACCAGATTTGTTTGCGAAATTTTGCCATATTTGCTGATACGTCGTCACTTTTGTGATGAAATTCAATCAGTAAAATATTTAAGCAATTCACTTTTATTTTAGTATCAACTGAAGTATTCTGGATAATTTTAAATAGTTTGAATTTATAGTTAACAATTGTGACAAATGACATGAAATGAATTTTACGCCAAAAAAAAAAAGAAAAAAACTTCGATTCCATGCTGTTTTCGATGACAGTTCAGTTCAGTTTTATTCATATCCCAATATATTATATAAATTTTTATTTTAAAATTTCATTCTATTTTTTCCGCTATTATGCAATTTACTGCTCTTTCAATGCTATTTTAACAAAATTTTAAAATTTAATTCATTACCACTTAAGACGTTACGAAATTGAAATATTTCAACCATTGATTAAAAATTTTGTGCAGTTGTTCAACTAATTTTTCCATAATCATTTTGTTAAAAACAAATAACTGAAGATATATTGTGGGATAATTTTTGAATAATTTAATCCGAATGATAAAAATATTGGATATATAAATAATGAGTAAGTTGAATTTATTAGTATTAGATTTATCATTCTTTAAATTTTCAGAAAGTATCAGAAAGTGAATGCAAATAGCTAACAATTAGATTACGCTAATCAATTAACTTCATGTTTGAGAATTAAATTTAAATTATTAATAGATGCTGAAAATCATTGTTGTTGCAAGCTGAAAATTAAATTTATTTCAACAACAAATTGTAAGACAGTAAAAAAGAGAAAAAAAATGCATAACAAAAGGAAGCAACAAAAAATAATTACAATATAATTGTCAAATTATTAAAATATTAATAAATTACTCGTAAATGATATAAAAAATTTTTTTTTTAGATTAACCATTATCATTATCAAACCAGTATTTCAATCCTGCTGTGAAATAAACAAATAATATTCGGCACGAGAGAGAGAGAGAGAGGAAGAGAGGTAACAACAAGAAATAGAATTGATTAAGCTTAAAATAACAAATTATAAGAAAGAAGCATTTGTTTAATTCAATTTAATTAAATATTTTATTTAACCAATTTAAATCAATTATATATTTTACTGAATAAATTTATTCTAATTAAACATTTCACATATACAAACAATATATACCATACTAATTTAATAAAAAAAATAAGTATTACAAAAAAAAAGAATTATGTTAAAAACAATTTATTTGATCAAAATAACACATATTAAATTGTTGTTTCATTGCCATATTTCGATGAAAATTTTTCATCTGCGTCATTGTTAAAGCGAAGAATATATTTAAGTCAAATAATTTTCGACCAAAATAATCCATTCAATTTTCAAATTTTTGATTATAACCACACAGAGTTGAATAACCATTTAAACTTGGTGAAGCAAAACAATCATAATAATTAGCCGATGGTATAAATAATGGCCATGCCGAAATAATTGTCACCATTATTATTATCAATAATAGTAATATTAAAATATGAATATTTTGTTGGCTCATTTTATAATATCTGAAAAAGAAAAAAAAGTTATATTAATGATTTATCAATTTTTTTTTTTTTTTTTTTTTAATAATACAGTTATTGGCTTTTCAAATGAAATTTTTACAACAACTAAATATATCGTATCGTAAAAGAAAGAAATAAATAAAATAATTTTTGTATAAAACTATTATCTACTAGTTTATGTTCCTTATTTAATTAGTTAATTACTACAATTTCAATCATATAATTTACTTAATGGAATATTTATTAATTGAATGGCTAATCGATTAGTATCCCATTTTGATATTTTCAAATGCTATTTCAACGATATTACCTATGACTTATCGTATGATATAAAAATTTTATTTTAAATATTTAACTGCAAAACAATTTAACACCATTTATCACGCATTTTTATCATACCGCATAAAACGAAATGAAAAAAAAAAAAAAAAAAAAAAAAAGGAGAAAATATTTTCCGTTAAGTCGTAAAATTTCTGTGCATCACAAAATATAATAGCAAAAATCACGTAACACGTAAGTGAATCTTTTCTTTCGTTTATTACATCAATGAAATCACGTAACACGTAACTGAATCTTTTCTTTCGTTTATTACATCAATGAAATCACGTAACACGTAAGTGAATCTTTTTTTTCGTTTATTACATCAATGAAATCACGTAACACGTAAGTGAATCTTTTCTTTCGTTTATTACATCAATGAAATCACGTAACACGTAACTGAATCTTTTCTTTCGTTTATTTACATCAATGATTGCATATTTTCAAGCTAAATCACGTAACACGTAAATGAATCTTCTCTTTCGTTTATTACATCAATGAAATCACGTGACACATAAGTGAATCTTTTCTTTCGTTTATTACATCAATGATTGCATATTTTCAAGCTAAATCACGTAACACGTAAATGAATCTTTTCTTTCGTTTATTACATCAATCATTGTATATTTTTATGCTAAGAAATATATTCCTAAAAATCACGTAACACGTGGATGTTTTTCTTTTCTTCATTGCATCAAAAAAAAAAAAAAAGAAATTTCATTAAGAATGCCAATCCTCTATAAAATAATGATATTATTTACTTTCATTAATTTTAGATTGAATTTTTGTCGATTTTTCTATTCAAAATATTTTAATTAAAAACAAGAAAAAAAAAAAGAGGTAAAAAAAAAGAAAAGGACAAGAGATGATAGGTAAATCAATCGTATTGCATTGAAATTTTCTTCCGAGAATAAACCGGTTGCAGAAATGAAAATTGAATTTTTTTCTTTTTTTTCTTCCAGAACAAGAAATGATACAAGTACCATCCTATTTTGATTATGAAATTTCATTTCCTTTTTTCATCATCACTTTTGCATACATATGAAATGAAAGATAGAATGATAATTTGATAAATTAAGCATAAAAAGATAAACTTAAATTAATAAATGTTTTTATGCTTTTTGCGTTGTTTTAATTTTAATATTATAAAACAAAGGAAAATAGAATTAAAATATTTGAAATTATTACTATCAATTATGAATATTTGATAAGTATATGAATACAAAATGTTTTTCATATCATAATTGTATTATGCAATATGTATTAATAATTTCATAATTTAAATTTTCAATTTTTTATCGTTTACTTTTTAATCTTCCATGTCTCAACCTTTTCTACTTTTAACTTTTACTTTTTAACCTTTCGCATTTTCATTTTAATTTTTACAAATCTCTCACAGACTTTTTTCATTTTTATTATGCATATTTTCGTATCCTTTAATGTGTCACTTGTTATCGTTGTTTATTTTTTTTTAGCAATTAACATGTAATCATTTTAGATTTAGGTAATTAATTTCGCTAAATTTGTCAAATATTTCAAATACATCTTCAAATTCCGTTTCATTTTTGAATTTCTTTTGCTGTTTTAACTTTATGATATAATTACTTATTCTCGGTATCTAAACTTTCCTCTCAGTTATTTTCAAATACAACTTTCCTTCATAAAATTTCCTGCCCCAAATAAATTCGGAATTAATTCCCCAAATAAAAAAACATTCATGTATGCTTTTATTTACCATAAAAATTTTATTTAAATCCATAGAATGTTTTAAGTTTTAAATGATTAATCAAGTGAAATTGAAATTTGTATGTAGTAATAGTACCAATCGCATTTCGAAGTTCAATGTATTGTAGTAAATTGCTAAAAAAAAAAAAAAATATTCCTAATAAAATCGATAACATCCTTATTTTTGTAATTCTTAGAAAATGTTGGAGAATGATTACGTTTACTTACTTCTGAAGGCTTTTTAATCTTAGCTGCATCCTTCAAATGAAAATTTTTCCACTTTTGCTAACAATTTCTTTCTATTCTAAGCTATGATCAACTTATATAATATTACTCAACTTTTGTATATGTATCCCGTCCTATTATGATATTTCTTTTATTAAAATTTCTGTCCTAAAAGAAAAACATATTTGTCAAATTATTACAAAATTTGAAAAAGGAAAAAGGTCAAAGTAAAATGGATCGATGTTAAATTCTGTTAAGTGAGTAAATGATGGTAAAAAAAAAAATAATCATATTGTACTTCTTTCTCGGTAAACAAACCTCTATTTAAGATGTAAAAACAAAAAAACCGGATTTTCTAACTTGCTCTTTGAAATAGCTCTTAAGTAAAATGAACGCAGAAACGGAAATCTATGAAAGTTAACAAGTTTCCGGTAGCTAGCACTTCCGATTTCTGTATTTAGATGACAAATATTTACAAATTCATCAATTGTACTTGAAATAAGCGATAAAAAAGGACAAAAACATGCAAATGAATTTATTATGTGTTAATTTCCATAAACTTTCATTCTTGACTTCATCTTACTTGAAGGCTATTATAGATGTCAAGCAAAAAAAAAAAAAAAAAATGTAATTTTCCGTTTTGCATCAAAAGCAGAAATTTGTTTAACTAAGAAGACAGTAAGGCAACTTTCTATATCATTCATCGCTTAAATTAAAATTTAACACCGACTCTTTTTAATTATTTTCTTGTTACTTTAAGAAAGTCAACAGCCAATGCGTGTTTCATGCTGTTATTACAGTAAAATACTATTTAACCTTATGAACTTTATGAATTAGAGTACGCTGATTTTTAACCATATGAATGTGGAGATTGTGTTATCTAGAATAAAATTTATGTGCTACGGCTGATTTACTTTGTCTGTGTGAGGATAAATCAGCAATATCACCTGCCCTTTGATAAGTACGGATAAAATCTAAGAGATAGTATGTCTTATTTTATATCCGAAAAATATTAGGATAAGATATTTAAGCAGAAGTATTAGACACAGCAAAACTCATATAATTATGATTTAGCACTGGTATCTGATCCTAACGTATTGCAAGAGAAAGCGAACACAACCGCAGCATAAAATTTTGCACCGCTAAATGTACTTGAACGCTTTCGTAAATTAGTTATGCTAACAATAAGAGGTTATAAAATGAAAATTTTATATGTGAGCAATTTGTAAATAACTATGAGATACATCAATTATTATTTCACTTGTTGCTGCAACTGTTGCTGCATTTGTTGTTGCATTTGCTGCAACTGTTTCTCATCCTGCTGCGATATTGACGTTAACCGTTTCCCAAGTTTTTCATGCACATCCAGATATTTAGCAACACAGCGATCCAAGCAAACTGCTTCACCCTTCGTCAGTTCTCCTTCTCTAAAAATTAGCAAAAAATTTTACTTCAGGAAAGCGACAAAAGTTGGAAAACTCAAAATACCATCACTTGAAATTCCGATAATTCTCTTTCATTCCCAATTATCATGAATTTCATCATGCCAAAATTTCATCATGCTATTAAACGCCATAGAGTATTTTGTTTTTGATAGGTTCAAACTTAACAAATCACCAAAACTTTGTAAAAACTCTGTGTTGAAGTAAAAATGAGTAACAAAGTCATTAAATTAATGAAGCATAATGAATGAGGATAATCTCCCACAGAGCCTTTGAACACGAGAAGTAAAAATGTTTGTAGCATATAAATGACAATATATCTTACTTGTAACGAGTTGAGATACATTTTTGCTGACATGCCGTCGTCATCCGCCGATACATGTCAGACATCATTTCCATCTCCAAATCAGCTACCATTTGAAGTTGCGCTTGCGACATTTTCTAAAATCTCAGAAATAATTCTAACATTAGAAAAAAATGAAAATAACATTCCGAAATCTCATAAGAACCCGAAAAATTTCCCGAAAAACTCTGAAAATCAAGACTATCTGTTTATGAAAACTCAAGCGCGGAGTAAAAATTGAAAATCCATAAAGAATAGTTGTGTTTGAAACCAAATCAACTTTATATCTTGATCTTAATGTTCTCGAACTAAATATCTTTTTCTGGATAATACCGTACAAAAGGGATTAACACAAACTGTACAAAAATTGTATAAACATTGAATAACGTACCCGTACAACAGCAAATAATAATACGTAAATTATATCACAAAATGGGAAATTAGACTCCAAATACAAGTAAAATTGGTAAAATCTCACTCTTCTGAACTTGAAACAAAAATTTACTGTGAAGGTCGAAGCTTCAGAAGAATACAGAAGAAGAAACTACGGTGAACAATCGAAACAAGTATATAGCGAAACATAAGTATCGTTCGAGAATCGTATAGGTATCGCTTTCGGTCCATAAAAATTGATCCGGTAAGCGGAACCGTCAGCTGGTCCTAGCAGCTGCAACGCAATTAATACGATATCCACAAGATATAATAATGTGAAGCAACCAAATGAAAACATCTTCAAAAGTCCTGAAAGAAACGGAGAATTTATTAAGTAAATAGCCTCGATTCAACATCCTTTAAATTATAGAAATACAATGTAATCATACATCGCCATATCTATATTAGTTTACATGAAGTTTAGTTCAGGGTTAATAAATGAAAAATAACTAATTAGTTACAAAGTTGCTACTTACAAGCAAAAAAAAAAAAATCCAATTTCCACTTTTCTTCCCTCTTTGCCTCCTTCTTGATGTCAAACAAAGCAAATTTCTACAGAAAAAAACGCAGATACACATTTTTTCTAGTTAAAGTAACCAAAACCCTTTCTTGGCAACAAATCGCACCGTATTCTAAAGTATTTCTTCATATTCACAGCTATTTGATCAAACGAAGTTATACTTACTACACTCAATCAGATATTCCCTCTTTTACTTCATAATCACTTTCACTGGTACCTTATATCAGCAAGTTGTAACTAGGAAATTCAGAAAAGGAAGAAAAACAGTTAATTTCAAACCTATAGCATAATATCCAAGGTAAATCCGATCAATACCTAGCCAACCAAGAAATACGGATAACAACAACGCAGTGCTGTAATCAACACCTGTTGAATAGGCACATCCATTTGGTACACGTTTCAGGAACCTAAAATTTAGGAAGTATAAGAAGCAAACAACAACATTATTTTATACACTTCTGTAATACATCATAAAATTATTTCAAATTGTACCTTAAAAATATGTATAAAAAAAACCTCAAAAACTTACTTTCTTGTACCATTATCCAATCCTACACAATTAATTTCATTTGCCACTTCACAAACAACTGAAAAATTAACGAAGATTTTAAAACAAATTTTGAAAAATATTCGAACTTATTAAGAACCTTATTGTCCATTTAGAACCCAAATTTTAAAATATTTTTCTACTACTATTATTTAGGAGGTTACTGGTTGTAAATCAAGTGTGTTATTTGCTCGGTTTCCAAAAGCTAATCCGACAAGTAATACATACTACTTCGCATTCGTGCATTAAAAACGTTCCTTATAATAGCTGCAATTTCTCGCAAATTTATGTTTTCAAGTGAACAATGTCATGTCACTGCGTAAGTATTTATAAGCTACACCACTAACCTGTAATTGAATTATCCTTCTCACAGGTTTCAGGAAGCTGAGTGATTGGTGAAATTTCAGGCTCTTCACACCAGTATCTGTATTGGAGATGGTTTAAATTAAAGTTAGTCATATGTACATCAACGATTACAATGAAAAATGCTACCAAGAAAATAAAACAGACACATATATCCTAATTAAAACAAACACAAATACACATGCATGGTAGCGCTTATAAAACTCTGCATCTTGGGTAAGAAAATGACCAGAAAAAGAAAAGAAAGTCTTAGAAACATCTACTAATCAAATTTCGAATTTAACATTATTTATTGAAATATGAATCGAAAACTTACTGCCCCGTTAGTAGTTCGGAACAGGGTTTCAACATTATTTTAGCTGTACCAAACGTTGGAATTGGAAACAATGATAATATTACGATAAAATAATTGGCAAACATTAGGTGTTATACAGCAATTACCAATTGAACTTCCGGAATGCGACCATCGATTAGAAATCTAAAATGAATGAATGTATCTGGAAAGCATATCCTTATCAAACTGCATTGAGATATTACACATACATGAAATTTATCCAAATTTTTATTGGAAAGGAGGAAATTATTTGCTTAGAAAAATGGCTCAAAAGAACAGATCATAAATATGGCAATAACTTAAACTCTATTTATTATTACCTGTACGGTAACATAATAGAATTTGATTTTTGGTAACCATCTACTGTTGGTAACAAAGGTAGGTTATATTTTATACCTATGCATCAATGAATGATATTGGCCTTTTTGGAACCATCTGTTAATGGTACCGCATAAAACGTAACTACCTCTCAATGATACCAAATAAAACATGAATTTTTGCAACCATCTTGCTCGTGGTACCAAATAAAACATTAAATTTTGTAACCATCTTGTTAATGGTACCAAATAAAACATGAATTTTTGCAACCATCTTGCTCGTGGTACCAAATAAAACATTAAATTTTGTAACCATCTTGTTAATGGTACCAAATAAAATATGAATTTTTAAAAGTATTAACCTTTCATTTAATGTTAGAAAAAAAACATACGAAGAAATACAATGCCTATTAGAGTTTGAAAGAAATCATATAGAATAACACTTTTTTAATTGACAGAAAGAGGAAGATATATGTGAAATAGCTGGAAAATGATTGCATTAGAGAGTTGAAACAAATATTTTGCACAAAAAGATACACAAATTGAGAAAATGATAGAGATTAATACGAAGTAAGAGATAGCATTAGACCATACAAAAAGACAGTCGGAACATATAACAATTACAGGTAACAAAAGTAATTTTCTAATGTACGTTGTGCAATTTTGATCATGATTCTGATCGGACGATGTGAAAATTTTTGTCTCATGCCAATATCTTTTAATGAATATTGTATGAGTTGAGATTTTAATCAATGAAAAGATATTTTTCTCTTCTTTATTTTACTTTTTTTATCTTTCAATTCTTGCAGTAAAATCATTTTCTTTCTTTTTTTTTTTGCACAGATAATTTTTTTTTTTTTAAGTTTCATAACATGTGAAAAATTTTTAAATAAAAAAAAAAACGATTTTGCTATAAAAATTGTATAAAGTGTGATATTGTTACGAAAGGATTTGATCGATTACACTTACATCATTCATTTCATATTAATTTATTATCATTACTTTCAACAAATTAAGTTATCAATTTCCTTTATTTGTTTATTCAAATAAATTATTGTTATTTTTCCGGTTTGATTGATGTAATTATTTCCGTTGGAAGCAAATTTACACCTATAAAAATATGTTTTTACTTTTCACCTTTTTTTTTTTTTCTAACCTTTCTGAGGAAATAACAGGAAAAAATTTCGAAAGTGAACAAAATTTAATAGTTATTTTTATAAATGAATACTGAATTTTTTATAAAAAGAAAGGCTTTTTGTTTTCAAAAAGATTTTTTTTTTTTATATATATAAGCCTTAAAATTGGAACAAACCTGGATTAGGACTTTTAGCACCACTTGATCGACTTTGTTTTTCAAATTCGGCAAGTTTTTCAGCACTTAATTTTTGCACATCTAATTTTGGTTTCAATGTTACAAATGAAATTTTCAGATCAGCAGTGATACGCATGATTGATCCACAATTACCATCGCTACCACAATAATTTGGTGCAGAAAAGACGGTACAAATTTTACCATCACAATCAATATGATAACCATTTTTAACAACTTCATGTGCTCGTACTATCATATCCACATCCAATGCCTTTATACATAAAATAACAATAATAATTAACATTTAATTATTAATCAAATACTTTTTTAAGCGAAAAATTTCCAATTTCCCTCTTTATATTATACATTATTTTATTCAACAAATAAAATTAATCATATAAAATTGATAATATGTTTTGCTTATTTGTCTTTCTTTTTAAATATATTTTAAAATTAAGGAAAAAAAAAAAAAAAAAAAACGGAAGAAGAAGAGAAAATGGAAGTGAAAAAAAGTATACCGCAACACATTCTTTGATCATATCTTGTCCAAACATCCATGAAGCATTACGAATTTTATTGGGTGTAAAACCTTTAGCACATGGATCATTATCCGGATCAGACCACATTAAATCAAGTGCTAAACCCGAATCACAATCTGCTTGACTTCTTGGTTTCTCAAAATTTTTTTTTTTTTTTGTTAAATTACAGTAATTATAATTATATTTGTTAAACAAACTTATTATTAGTGATTTCTTTGTTGATTTTTTTTTTCTTTCTATTTGATAAATTTCAAAATTTTCATTTGATAATTTAAAAAAGAAAAAGAAATGATAAAATGTATACTTTCAAATTCTTCAACGAATGCCATCCATGTATCAAAGGACTTATACCACCATGCATACAAACCAATCGATTGTTTACCTAAGTTATTATTATTCTTCGAGATAACTCTAAATCATTTGACATCGAATTTCTACGAAATAACACTAAATCATCATTCTATTAATTCATGATAGATAAGCTGAGATTAATTTTTAAAAATTATCGCATATTCATTTTGATAATGAAGAAGTTATTAATAACTTCAAAATTAAGCATACTTTAAAAAAAAAAAAGGTAAGGTTAAAATATAAGCAATGATTACAGATATTCTCAATATGTAAACTTATAATTAGGTTTAAAAGTTGAAAATGCTATAAAATGCATTAAGCAAACATTTGCACATAATGGTAATTCATTGAAAGCTTTCTGAAATATCTTCCAAAGTAATGTTGTTCGTATACGTTTACATTCCTGATAGAATCCATAAGTTCGATTCATTTTTGTACATTCATGATTACCACGTAAAAGATTAATTTTATCCGGATATTTCACTTTGAAACAAAATAACAACATTACAACCTGAAAAATTTTTTTCATTTTTCACTTATTTTAAAAATAATTAAATCATTGAAAATAATAATTGATAAATTTCAAAATATTGAAAAAGAGAGAAGAAAAAAAATGAAAAAAAAAAAAAAAAAAAAAAAGAGAAGAATAACTTCAAGTCCTTTTTTGCATCGATCAATATAATCACCCAAAAATAAGAAATTTTGTTCCGGTGGTATACCAACAAGTTTTAAATAACGCATTAAATCACCGAATTGTCCATGAATATCACCGAAAATAATAACCGGTGAAGAAATTTGAATCAAACATCCAACCGGTTGCAATATTTTACAAACCTAAGAGTAAAATTTCAAATTGGAATTTTTTTTTTTTTTTTTTTTGGTAAAATGTTCAAAAATATTGGCATATTTTTTTTTCAGCAAAAATTCTTTCATTGAATTTATTTCAAATTGTGAAGATGATTTGTTGTTAGATGTCACCAAATAACATTTACAGCGTCAATAATTGCAATCAGTTGACAATCGGAAAAACCATCCAAAAATTGATCGGTCATTAAACGATGTATCATTCGATCCGCTAATACTGATAGCTGTCCCGTCATTTTTTTTTAATTGTATCAAATAGTATCATCCAAATTAATTTAATTTCCTTAATTTTGTTGATAATTAATTTGGTTCAATCCAATCCGATCTATGTATTCTTATCAATTATCATTGAACCAAAAAAAAAAAAAAAAAACAGTAAGTTAATAATAACGGAATACTTTTCGACTTAAAAAATTAAATTCTGCCAGTTTTGATAAAATATGTTTTGATCAATTGTTGTCTAGCAATATCATCTAATTGTTTACTTGCTTCCATCTTAAACTTTTTCAAAAGCATTTTTGATTTTGATCCAAAATTTGAATTCAAAATTTTTACTTAGCGCTTAATTAATGGAATAGAATGACAACAACAACCACTCAATATCAGAATCAAAATTATCAATGACAAATTACGATGCTAAAATTATGCTTTACATTAAATATTATAAAATCCTTCAAAAATTATCTTATTATGATATGAAATTACATATGCAAATAATTTTGAAAATCATCCCATTCCACAAACTTCTCATTTTTCTTTTTGGTAGCATTCTTTTCTTATTTGTGTAGAAATATTTGAAGTTTAAAAAATAATAATTTTTGAATTGTCCACCTATTTAATGACAATAATAATAACAACACTAATAATCAATGATAAATGATAACAAAAATAATAATAGTAGTATTAACAATATAAATATTACTGGAAATATTATCGCTTTCGATTTACATTAAAATGTTAAAACTTTAAAAAAAAAAAAAGAAATAACTTTTGAATTATTTTAAAATTTTCATTTACCTAATAATAATAATAATAACTAACAATATAAAAGTAATGGTGATAACAGTAATAATGATGATAACAATAATAACAGTAATAATAATATCAGTAATAATAATAATAATAATAATAATAATCGAGAAACATTGATATTTCTTAGCTATATTATTGCTTCCATCCACGATATTATTTGAACACAAATAAATATCACCGATTATTTATGCTTGAATTGATTTTAATTTGTGCAACAGTTTGTTTACTTATCGAAATGTTAATCACAAAAGAGAAATTTTTTTTATCCATTTGAATCATACAAAATTCAATCAAAAATACATAAACATACAAAAGTGTAATTTGCAAATTAGCATTTGTTAAATAAAATTTAAAAAAAAAAAAAAAAATGCAAATACAAACCATCCTGTAATTTATTCATATGGGATAAATTCAGATACATTTAAGAAATGATCATAAATAAAATGAAATTATGGACAATATATTGCTAAATTCTATAATGAAATTTGATATCTTTTCAACAATAAAATTTTGACAACCATTAATAAAATTCCACCTAGTCAATTAATTGTGAATTAAAAAAATGTAAATTAGTAAATTTTCATGGAAATATAGAAATAAATTTTCATTTGTTCACTTTTAATGAAATTCAAAGATAAAAACTTAATAACTTAATTTTTCATTTCTTTTCTCCTTCCTCTCCTTTCACTCTCCTTCTCCCTCTCTCTCTCTCTCATTCTTTCTCTCTTAATATTTGTTATAATTTGGCATATATTAATACAAAATAACTTTCATCGAACTTGCTGTTGCCTATACATTGTATCATAAGCTCGTGGATCCCTCTGATCCGAATAATAAATTTGATCTCTTCTCATTTGTGGTGAATAGGCATAATTTGATGGTAAAGTTGGATAAACTGTTCGTGCATCATACTGAAATGACAATTAAATAAAATAAATATATCTGATTGGGGGGGGGGAAAAAAAATGGATTGTATATTTTAAAAATATTTGAAAAATCCACAAATTTAACATATTTTACAAAAACTTTTTCCTCAATGAAATCTATGATATAAATTTAACAATTCGGTAAAAAAAAAAAAAAAAAAAAAAAAAAAACTTTACCAACTTATTAATTGAAAATATTTGAAAAGTTTAATTGATAACAATTAGCATTTAAAAAGATGAAATTTAACAAAGACATTTTAAAAATTAAATTTTTCAAATATTTCACATTATATTTATATACAAAGAAATGATATGATTGATCAAAATTACCTGTTTATCTCCGTCAATAACATTACCAATATTCCGATTATGCATACGTTGAAATTTCGCTATCATTATCATAATCAGTGATATCTAAAATTCAAAATTTCACAAATAATTCAATTCATTTGTTATTCCTATAACAAATGATAATATAATCATTATCACTTTCATAATAAAACATTTCATCAACAATCCTACTTCCCCTATTATCATTTTGTAAATGATAAATTGCTAAATTATAAAGCAAAAAAAAAAAGAAAAATGTAATATCATATATCGATTAACTGCTTATTAAAACTTATAAAAAATATCAATAATTAAATCTAATTGATAACTTGTTAAATTACTACAATTAACAATTCCTGTTTTCACACTGATATTGTTTGTTCATTAAAACTTGTAAATGATATCAGTAATTAAATTTGATTGGTAACTTGCTTAATTACTAAAATCAACAATCCTGTTTCCTTTGTCACTATTAATTACTTCCTAAATTTTAAAATAAATAAATAAAATTTTCATTTCTTAATGCTCTCTTTTTTCCATCTTTTCAATCTTTCATTTCTTTTCTCCCTTTAATTTCGTATCTTCCTTCTTTTACCTTCAACAATTTATACATATATAAATTATAATTTTTCACATCAATAAAAAGTAGCACACACACACACACACACATAGACAGACAGACAGACAGACAGACAGACAGACAGACACACATATATATACAAAAGATAATTGATCCATTCATCTTTCTTTTTAGATAAAATTAAATGAAATAGTGCAATTTCAATTCATATATTTACTTGAGTAATGGGTTAATTGAAGGATATTATTGATGATTAAATGCCGCAAGAATAAGAGGAAACGGGAAGTGACGGGGAACAGAGAGGGAGAGAGAAAGAGAGAGAGAGAGAGAGAATTAGTACTGTTAACAGCTAATGGATAAAATTATTGGAAGGAATTATTTGATCGATTGATAAACAAGTTTTCATGAAAATGTTAAATTGTTCTCAATTTATTCCAAACTTTCATTTTATCCTTCCCATCCCTCCTCCTCCCCCCCCATCTTTTGATATATACAATTATTCTTAGAATTTATTTTTCTTTTTTAATTCCTTTTAAAATGAATGAATGAATGATTCAAATTAATTCCAAAGAAATTGGATTCTTTCGTTATTTTTCATAAAATTTTAGAAATACTAATTGTATAAAATATTTAATTATTAATAAAGGATAATAATGAAAAAGGAAATAATTAAATGTGCACTGAATTGGAATAATTAATTAATTTGTTAATAACTACAATGAAATATATAAATAAATGGTATACAAAATACATCAATAATTGAATACAAGAATAAATGCACATTTTTGTGTAAGTAGCAGATAAATAAGTATATATAACTGAATATGGTATTAATTAAGTAATAAATATGTAAACAATATGCAAATTTATGAAGCAACAAATAATTAGGTTAATCGGTACTAAATGAATAGTTAAATACACAAACAAATGGCAAATTAATTAAAAATTTGCGGTAAATTGATACAGATAAAAACAAAAAAGATGAGTGAATTAAATTATTAAATCAAATAATGTCAATATAGTGATTAGTTCAAAAAAAAAAAAATAATAATAGTAATAATAATTAAAATAATTAATGGCATATATTCTCATAAATATTCATAATAATTAATTTTATTTAATTAATTCACTAGTCAATCATACGTATAGATCATTTTAATACCTAACTGATTATTAATACAAATCAGAATTAATATTTAAAAATAAAAAAACGAATTTACTTACATGAAAGAATTGCAATCCAAGGAAAAATATTCCGGTCGCAATACGTACCAAATTCCACTGCAAATAATAGAATTATAATAAATGTTGATTAAAATATCCCCAAATTTATTATCTCTTTCAAAAAAATTGAAAAATCAAAAAAAAAAAAAGAGAAAAAAGAAGAAAAAAAACAAATAAAATAAATAAGTTAAAAGTTATACATTACATTAAATAGTAAAATGATAAAAATGATTTTATGCTTATGTTATTTTTCTTTTTTTAATACAAAAAGAAAAAAAAAATATTTTGAATATTATTAATTAAAAAAGATGAAAAATTAAACAATTAATCGATATTTGATAATATCAAAAAAAAAAAAAAAAAAAAATCAATGAAGAAAAGGTTAGAAGATTAGTTAAATTATTACTATTCTTTCATGTTTGAATCAAATTTCTGGAGATAATCCTTATGATGATTATATTTATGTCAACGATATAAAACATATTTGAATTAGAGGAATGATAAAGTTGATGAAAAAATTTACGAGAAATTTACATGAGCATAGAAGAAGATGAAGAAAACAGTAATTAATCCTCTGATAACATCAAGAATTATTAAAAAAATCCATGGTACTAATAACCATTCCACATATGTTGCTAAACCAATTAATAATAGTATACTGGCAATTATAATTAATACATATAATATGATATCAATTACAAGTGTTGACCTTCTCCCTGAAATAACAAATAATTATAAACAATTTAATTACATTTAGAATTAAATTTTAAAATTAAAATCATATTTAATTATTAATATAATTTTTAATATCACTTGAAATCGTTTGCTTTTTAAGCATAAATAATATTAATAATTTATTGAAATAATATGCTAATTTTTCTCAAATTAATTTTTTTTTTTTTTTGAATAAATTTTTGAATAATTAAGGATAAAAAAAGAGAAGAAACAAACATGTATAAGAAAAGATCAATTCCTCGGTATAAAGACCAAATGAGCAATGATATGAGCTGGAATCTTCGATGACAATAGTTGTTGTACCTTGATGAAATGTTAGCTTACGATTATCTAAAATAAATACTTTTTCTTTAGGGTAAATTTTGAAACTTTCAAAAGATTAGAAAAAAAGTTTTCCATTTTTGCATACTTATTTTAAAAAAAATAAAAGAAAAGAAAAAAAAAAAAACTAAATTATTATTGTTTAAATTTCACATAAAAAAATAAAACATTCCAATATTAATTACATGAAATAATATTGATTAAATTTTTGAAGCAAAAAATTTTTAATAATTAATGATGCAAAAATTGAAATATTTGAATATTAATTATATGAAATAATGAATGGTTAATTATTATCATTAAGATAATATTATTTCTTCATTTCTTTATTATCATTCCTTATTCAATTTAATATTAGCATTGTTTATATAAGAATACATCTATTCATTCTTAATGATAATATTTGGAAAATTAATTAACATAATCTCATTTCATTCATTAATGCTAATCATTTTGATAGGAAAGATGCTAATCATATTTTTTTTACCTGGTCGTACTTTACCCAAAGCTTCCAAATTACAACTGGTATAATGTGATGAATCACCATTAGTTGTCGTATCTGATAAACCCCAACTAGCTAGTCCAGTTAGTAATGAATATAACAGCTGAAATATTATTGAAATTTCAATAATTTGAAAAAAAATTTTTCAAAATCATTTTTTAAGATGAAAGAATGAATGAATGAATTTATTTAGATAGAAAGAAAAAATAAAAAATTTTATCCATCTAATTAATGCTTAATATTGTATTTGTTAGCATAAATTAAAAAATGATGACGATATGAATTTATCCCTTTTAACTAATTATTCATTATTTCATTTCTTCTTTAATAAATTGAATTAAATTTCTTCAACTTCCATTTTGACGAAAAAAAAAAGATGAAAAAATCAATGAAATGATACAAATAAGTTTTTTTTTTTTTTTCCATACGAAGAAAATTACGAAGAAAAAAAAAATGCATCATTCAGTTCAGCTTTTCTTCTTTTACAAAATAATATTTTTTTTTTTTTTTTTTTTTTTTTATCAATTTAACCTTTTCATTAAAAAAAAAAAAAAAAAATATGTATGTAACGATACATATTGAATTTGAAAAAGTAATAATAATTTTAAGATAGTTGAAATTTTCAAATTAAAAAAAAAAAAACAGAAATTTATCCCATATTCATTCACAAATACATTTTTTAACTAAACACTATGAAATTAAATAATAAAAACAATAATAACAATAATCATAATTGATAAGAGAGAATAATTAATAACAACAAATAATAATTAACAATATTAACAACTAATAATAATGATTAATAATGAAAATAAATGATGATAATAATTAATAATAATAATTGATAACAATAATATTTGACAATGATAATAAATAATAATAATAACGATAAAAACGACGATAACGATAAAATGAATTTAATGAAATTAACAATGCTAATAATGATGATAAAACATGATGATAATTGGAATAGTTATCAAATTTTGTCTTCTTGATGAAAACTATGATTATGATAAAAGCAAAGAAGAAAAAAAAAAACCGATGAAGGAAATGAAAATAGTAATCACCTATGACCTTATCGATTATCAAATAGATATTAATGGAAAATCTTACAAAAAACATCAATATAACATGCAAAATATAAAGCAGTGAATAAATTAGCAATCATATCAGTAATTAAATTATATCAGGAAATAAAATTCATGCTTTTTTTTTTC
Organism: Dipetalonema caudispina; assembly: GCA_013365325.1. NCBI lineage: Eukaryota > Metazoa > Nematoda > Chromadorea > Rhabditida > Onchocercidae > Dipetalonema > Dipetalonema caudispina. Next base: position 69,588 of record JABVXV010000260.1, on the reverse strand, counting down.
TCAATCATTACTTTCCCAATATTCTATGAAATATGATACTCATCAGAAAAATTGGAAATCAATCAATAATTTATAGTTTATAATTATATAAATTAAATAAGCATACAATTATTACCGCTTATTTTGGTTATATTATTTTCTATTAAATGAGAAAAATGAAAGAGAGAGAGAGAGAGAGAGAGAGAGAAAAAAAAATAAGAATTTGTTAAGTATTGATAGTACTTTTATTAAAATTTCCGTTTTCTCATAACATGAATTAATATTCTGGGAATGTAATACATTATATAAAGCATTTCAATAATTTCTGATAATTATCAAGAAAACGAAGATTAATCAATAAATCTATTTTAAAGTATTAAATTATCATTTCTATCATACATTTAGCTAAAGCTTAACTGATAAAAATAAATTAGTTAGCATTTTTGAAAAACTAATGTCAATTGTATCATTTGCATAATTTTTTTTTTTTTTCTTTATTAATGTGAATATACATAGCAAGAAATGTGTCTAAAGTAGTTTCAGTATTTCGATTAAATATTGATTGTTACAATTCTCATTTCTATTTCCATTTTCTGCAACGGAAAAGAAATTTCAACAATAAATTAAAGAACACAAATTATTGCTAATTTGTCATAATTTGATGGCAAGCAAATATAAGAAGTTGAAAAACAAAAATTATTCAGAGATTTGATATTATGGAACTATCTGATACAATGGAAAAATGAAATATTAGAATTATTCAGCCGATTATTAATTGAAAATAACTCATGGGAAAATTTTTCATTGTCTGTTATTTTAGATATTTTTAATAATCTGATATTATTGATCGAATTATTTATTATTCATGAATTGAATAGAAAGGATATGATTTTTTTTTTCACTATTTTTTTGAAATTATTTAAAAAAAAAAAAAAAAGATCCCTTCAGTTTAAATTTAAACCTTAAATGATGCACTCTTTTAATTTTTCAAAAAAAAAAAAAAAAAAAAAACAGTTATTACTGTATTTGCAATGATTATTGTTGCAGATCCTTAAATGCTGCAACAATGAAATACATATAATGAAGAAAATTGAACGATGTTAAAGAGCAAAAAAGAAAAAAGTCAATTCAATTAATTATTTATCTTTAGAAAATTACCAATTCTGTTTAAAATTAAAAGAAAAAAAAAAAGAAAGAAGAAAATAAGAGAAATATTTTCGGTATAAAATATGAAACAATTGGAATTGTGAAAAAAAAAAAAAAAAATAAATAAATAAGCAATAAATTTCGGCTATAAATTAAGACTTGACGGGTTTTTTTAATGATATTAAATTGAAAGGTTTCCCAATTTGATATAAAGCTAGAAGTTGCCTAAATTGATATCAAGTTGAATAGTTCTTAATTAATTAAATTATTATTTTGAATATTATATTTAGTAAATTTAATTGAATTTATTTTCCAAAAAAGTTCGGAAAAAATGCTATCAAATCATTTTCGAAAACAGAAAAATAAAAATCCTGTTTGATAAATTGCAATTTCGTACTTTTTTCCACTGTAAAATAAAAAATATATTTGCAACGGAATTTTACTTCACCTCGCGCACAAAAAATATTCAGTTGAATTAAAAAAAAAAAAAAAAAAAAAAAAAAAAAAAAAATTCAACATACTCCCAAAAAAAAAAAAAAAAAAAAAGGAATTACATTTAATTTCAAAATTTCCTTCAAAATCTGATTCATGCAATGTATCATTGGTGTTAACAAAAAGCTAAAATGAACAATTTTGAATAAAAGATCAATCAATGAGCTGGAAAAGTGAACCAACCGGGCAAAATTTTTCAATCAAATTTTATTTTAAAAATATGTCTTTTTTCCTACTAATATTTGAGCTAAGAATGGTTGTTGAATGGCAAAAATTGATTCGCTATAAAATTCAATAGTCAAAAAAAAAGGATCGAAATTATATTTGATTTCAAATTTTTCTTAAAACTTGAATAAATTACATTACGAGTTTTTAATGTTAGTAGAAAGTTTAAATGGTAATTTTAATTTTCCATACTTCTTTGCACTCTTTTTTTTCTTTCTTTTTTGTTGAGAAATTCTCAATCTTACGAAAACTTTCATTCCGAAGAATATCTGACGAAAATAATTTGAGAAATAATCAAAGTTTGTTTTAGTCTTTCTTACAAAATTGATAGTATTTTTACGAGGAAGAAAATTTACATATTTGATATTATTGAAAAAATAAAATTATTTGATATTTATCACTATAGAAATATAAAATTTGATATAATCATTGAAAAAATAAAACTTTCAAGTTCGATATTATTACTGCAGAAAAAAGAAATACTAACAACTTTGATATTATTATAAAAAAAAAAAGTATTGCATGAAAATGACATTGTTACTTTCCATTTTCATTTCCCTAAATTTAACAATTTTTAATTTAATTATCTAACAATTTTCTAAATGATAATCATTCATCTTATAAAATGAAATAAATAATACGCAAAATTAATTTATTTATCGTTAATTATAAATAATTTTAAAAGATTTAATTCTTATGCTTATCTTATAGAAGTAATGTACAACTATAACAAATTTCTTTTTTTTTAAAAAAAAAAGTATAAAACGGACATAGCAAATAGTTTAATAAATTATTTAACATGAAATTAGCGTAAGATGAAATGAAACATTCGACATGTTTAAATTAAGGCTAATGAACTCTCGAATGGCGGGGGATTAAGAGAGGGAGAAGAGGAAAGAGAAAAGGTTAAAGTTCCGAAATATTTTCATTAATCACCTAAATTTCTATTTGATAAAATATTTCTCAATGAATTTATAAAATTACATATTATCATAATATATATCAATTTCAATGTATATTTTTACTTCTTTTATTTTATTTTATTATAATTATTATAAATGCATAGAAATTGTACAACAAAAATTAGCAATAAAATTTAAAAAAAACCATTGAAATTCTGTTTATGTTAATTGTTTGATTATAGAAGAATGAGTGAATTTGAATGATAATGATTTCAAAATTTTTTTCTTATTTCTTTTATAATTCGAATCAAATTTAAGTTTAATCAAATCTTTCAGCTTTTTTCTTTTTTTTTTTTTTGGAGAAAAAGGTTAACATTTAAATATCAGATATAACTGCAGAAAATTTGAAGTGTATTATTTCGAGTATTAAAGTAGTAATTTCAACAGTTCTATTTTCTTGTCACTTACTATTTTAAACATTATGCTTCTAAATGAATATTGTCAATAAAATTTTAAATAATTAATCTATCAATACTGATTAGGTTGCATATTAAAACAATTCACTAATTACACTACCAATAAACTAATTGCAAATTATATCGCGTATCATAATAGTCTTAACATAAATAAAGTTTTAATTAATTAGTCCACTGAACTGACTAGATTGGTCACATATTTAATACAGTTCACTAATCAAATAATCAATAAACCAAATGCATATCATAATATACCTAATGTAATCAAATAAGCTTAACATAATGAAAACATGAACATTAATAAATTTATAATTATTCTATTCCAGTTTAAGATTTCACTTTAAGAACTACTGTATTTTTTCTATAACGCTTAAATTTTAAAGCTATCTACCAATAGATTAAATTGTTCAGGAAAACCCCTCGATCCCCCGGTAAATTATTGGATGAAAAAAACTCGACTAAAGTAATAATCTTTAAATGAAATACATGAAAACAAAAAAAAAAAAAAAGAAAAAAAAAAAAAGAAAACTTACCAATGTATAAAATGCAATAAGAACGGTAGCCAAAGATAAACCACAACAAAAGCAACTTTTGATTTGTACCTCAATCTTCGCCATCCAAATTTTACTTCTAATTAAAATAATTAGAATGGTTAAAATTAAATTGTCAAATTAAATAATTCATACGATAACTTTTTCCTTCTCTTTTATTTTGTAAAAAGAAAAAAGAAAAAAAAAAAAATAAAATAAAAGAGAGATAGAATTTTTTTCTTTTCTTTTTTTTCTTTTCATTTTTTTTTTTTTTTTTTTTCATTTATTTGGAAAGAAAATTAATGAAATAATAAAAGAAAACGTTTTGTTAATTTTTATCTCAACTGGAAAGATTATATAATATAAAATGAACAATCAAAATGAAAAGATGGGAGCCAATAACGATGATGTTGTTGATGATGATGATGATGATGATGACAATGATGATGACAATAATAACGATTATATATGACCAGTTCTCATCGTAACAGGAATTAATAAAAGAGAAGGATAAGGAAGAAGAAGAAAGAGGAAGAAGAGGAGGAGGAGAAGGAAGAGGAGGAAGAGGAGGAAAAAGCGGAGGAGGAGGAGGAGGAGGAAGAAGAAGAAGGTGGAGAAAAATGGAATAAATGTGGACAGATTAAGTTAAAAAAAAAAAAAAAAAAAAAAAAAAAAACCGGTAGATTGTGAATTGACTGATATACAATGACAACAGCAAATAATATCAATACATTCGACACTGTTAACCGTTGTTGTTCAAAATGACATTATCAGTAGTACAACATTAACTACTACGTCAACGATAACAACGATACAAAACGTAACCCAAAACTCATCGTTGTCATTGCTTGTCAACCACTATCGATGGAGTCAATAAGTTTCAAGGACACACACACACACACACACACACACACACACACCCGCATACACACATACACACATACAAATACATATGTACATTTTAGCACTTACCGCAATTTTACGACAAGCAAAAGTGAATTTAAATAAAGTGATATTAAAAAAGTGAAATTTAAAAAAAAAAATAAAAGTCATACTTTGATATATTAATTAAAATTAACAAATACAAATTGTATTGTAATAGTAAAATAATATGAATAACAGATGAAAATAATATATAACATTGAACAGTAATGCTATGTATCATTACGTAAGATACAATTTATGGTAAATAAGTCAAGATGACGTATTTGACGTAAGAAATGAAAAGTCAAAGATTAACTGATAATGTCATTGATTTAATTTATAACTGAAATACTAACAAAAAAAAATTTTAACTAACCATTTGATTAAGTCAATCGTAACATTTGCGCAAATCGATTAAGTGGAAAACTCAGAGATTATTTTGTTTAAAATAATTTCAAAATTTCATAGTCAATGAAATTATTTGCTATTGTTGTTTCACCTATTTGTTAATGCTTATTTATCCGTTCATTCATTTACTTTGTTTTGAAAATGCTCGAATTAATTTTAATTAAAAGTAAAAAAAAAAATTTCAATCAGACTTTTGATTGCCATTTAGAAATTGTTCACAATGAAAATGTAACATTTGAAAGTGCTATATATACGTTTCATTCCATATATTTTTAAACAATTAAATATTCTTTTCAATTTGATTTATTGCTTCTTTCTTATTTCATTCTAAATCACTCCCATTTCTTTGATCTATTTCTCTTCTACCCAAACATTTTTAGAATTTCTCACTTAAACATATCATTGATATGAATAATTTAATCAAAGTACTTTTGATTATTAATTAATTTTTTTAATTCATTTTTTACAAGATGCTTAACACTCCTAATCAATTTTTAGCGTTATTTCAATTATTTCTATCGCAGGAAGAGGGAATTTAATGAAATTAAAACAAAAAAATTTTTCCTTATCTTCAATATTTCTTACCTTATGTTCGACATTTTTTTCATATATTTCCAATGGTACATATTATTAGCAATATTCGTATTGTGTGTATAATAATAGCAATAAATGTAAATTGAATTCATTTTCATTCATTAATTTGTTATTGAATTAAATGAAGCAAAAAAATAAACAAACAAATGGGTGTAAAAAGTAAACAAATGAATGTGTAATAAGTAAAATTAAAATAGATGTATTTTAAAACTAAAATTTGCACTTTTTTATTATGTTATATGTTATACCGTATGATAATACTAACATTTTATATGTTTATTATATATAATACAGTAGTGCTATTATTACGGTAATAATAAAAGTAGAAATTTATTTTTTAGTAATGTTTAATTTTATAATTTTTTTATATTTTCTTACTATGATATTAATCTTTATGTGGTAGAAATTTTTTTTTTTAATATTTTTTTACAAAAGTATTTATGTTTATGTTGTTATTACAGCATGATAGACTGTACTACAGTATGGTAGACTGTATAGTTATGATGATAGTAATGATGGATGTTTTTATTACAGTATTAATATTAATGCTATTATTATATTATTGACTTTTTATGATCATCTATGGATTCTTACTATTATATTAATCTTTATGTGATAGAAATTTTTTTTTAAATATTTTTTTTTTTTTACAAAAGCATTTATGTTTATATTGTTACTACAGTATAATAGACTGTACTGTATAGTTATGATGATAGTAATGATGGATGTTTTTATTACAGTGTTAATATTAATGCTATTATTATTTTATTGACCTTTTTATGATCATCTATGGACATCGATTTAATCCCGAAGAAGCAAAACTAATTAATTAGAAGTTCATTTTTCCTTTTAATTAGAGGAGTTACATTTAAAGTAATTGCAGCAATTACGATAACAACATAATTTCGCATTTATTAAGTTCAATTTCAATTATTACTACAACTTACTACAAAATTTTATTTCAATCATTAATGTTGTTAACTAATTGAAAAGTGAAACAGACAACAAAATGCAAAAAAAAAAAAACGATCGAATTAGAAAATTAGTCACTTTTGAATTTTCCTTCCACGTATTTTCCGAATTAAAAAAAAAAAAAAAAAAGGAAAAACGGATCTGATAGAATAAAATATATAAGACAGAGAGGAAAAGAAGGGGAGAAATAGAACGGGAAAAGAAAGAAAGAGATGGAGAAATATTTTATAAAGAATGATTATTAATCTGATATTTATAGCGAAATGGGCCAAGGAAATAATTTATTTTGAATTAAAATTTTAGTCTCATTGTTAAATTTCTATTGTGATTGATGAAGAAGTGGCGCATTTTTGTGAATTTTTATTCCTTCTCCAATCATTTGCCACATTTTGGTATGTGTTTAATTATATCATTAATCAAAAACTAGGAAATTAATTAGCTAAATCTAAATAATTTAAAAGTGAGGAGTTTAAAAATTATTGACATTTCATAGTTAGCATTAATTTGCTTCTTTCGTTCTTCTTTTTCTCTTTTTTTTTTCTCTTTTTTTTTTTTTGTAATTGAAAAAATTGAAATGAAATATAGGATGAAAGATATTTTGTAGTAAATTAAAAGTTCAAAATTTAATGGTAAACTTTCTAATATTTTTCTATCTATTCCTTACGATTTTGGAAGAAATGTGTTGTAATACTAACCGCTGTTATCATTGCATTTAATTTCAGAATATTAGCCTAAAATTAGCTTATCAAATAGTTGCTTAAAGTATTTATCACATTTTTTTTCACCTCCATCTCTTCCATTGTAAATTATTTTTCCTTATTACTAATCCATTCCTTATCAATCTTTTTTGTACAACGAAAAAAAAAAAAAGTGGAAAAAGCTATTTTAATGTTTGATAGATAGATAATTATTAACATTCTTTTACATTTTCATCACTTTTTGCGATATTTTTATCAATGCCTTAGAGACAGAATTAACATTTATGTTTCCATTAATTCGTTATAATTATAGTTTTTCTTTTTTTTTTTCCATTAGATAAAATTTATTAAATACTTTTCAAATGTTAAATTTTTTTAGTAATTTCAGGATTGCAACGATTTCTGTGGAAATAAATAAGAACTTCAAAGGACGAATTAACAACAGATGCGAGGATGAGAACAACCGATAGCACTAACGTTGGCAAATAGTTAGTTACTGTACTAGGGGAATTGAAATAGAAATTTTAGTTTGTTATTATTTCGTTTCCAATTTCTCAGTAGTTAAAGTTTATCCACATGAATTTGTTTATCTGTTGATGATATGTTGAGAAATTTTGCGAAATATTTCAGTTCTGAGATTAAATATTTAAGCATTTTAAATGCAAATTAACAAATATCAAAGGAGAGACAAAATAGGACGATGCAATTATTTGCAAAAATAATAGATATTCCCATTCATTTAGCACGGGAAACAGTCAAATGTTGTCGTCGTTTGCTGATATTCGACGTTTTTTACCGACGGATAAGTCATTGAAGGGTATTGTTATCGGTGGATTTACTGGTGGTATCGAAGTATGTATCACATTTCCAACTGAATATGTTAAAACACAGCTACAATTAGATGAACGTCAAGCACATCCAATTTATAAAGTTAGTTCCTTTTTGATCGTCTTGCTAAGTATGCTACAATATTTGACAGCCCGTCTTTTTTTCTAGAATTTCATCGTAAGAGTTTTTGTAGAAATCCTTTATTGGATAAATTTCCGTATAAGAAATTGATGTTGCTGTAATTTTAATCGTTTCAGGGTCCAATAGATTGTGTTAAAAAAACAGTTCAAACGAACGGATTCTTAGGATTATATCGCGGGTTGTCCATATTAATCTATGGTTCCATTCCAAAATCAGCCCTCAGGTATGATTAAATTTGCTGCTTTCTATACTTCAAAACTACTAGTATGGTAGTAATATCGGAATGAAATTATGCGGTTACATTTTCAGGTTTGGAACATTTGAAACTTTAAAGGGATATGCTGTTGATTCGAATGGTAATCTTACACCGATGTGGAGATTGTTTTGTGGTTTTGGTGCAGGTAAAAGATTTGTAAATCTTCTCAAATAGTATCAATATTGATATGTGATTAATACCTCTATGTTTGTTTGAACAGATATTGAAATGGTTTCAGAGCAAAAATGCAAACTACCAAACACCAGTAAAATTTGCAGCCAATTTTCAGTTTTAGCAAAATTAAAGCAATTAAATTTTCACAGGCCTTTCGGAAGCGGTATTTGCTGTTACACCTATGGAAACGATTAAAGTGAAATTTATTCATGATCAGCAGTTGGCTAAACCAAAATTCAAAGGTTTTTTCGGTGGTTTGAAGACAATCCTGCAAACTGAAGGCTTCCGGGTCAGTAATCATTTTTTTCTCATACGATTTGTGATGTATCATTGTCCATTATTGCAATATAATCTTCGAAATAGTCATATCGGAAAGATTACACGTATATTGCAGGGGTTATATCAAGGTGTTACAGCTACAATGGCAAAGCAAGGTTCTAACCAGGCAATTCGGTTTTTTGTGATGGAAACTTTGAAAGATTGGTAATAATGTTTGTCATCTTTCGTCACTTTAATTTTACGTTTGTTTTAAAATTTGCATAAACAACGAATTATTCGAATTGAAATGTTCATATTTATTAATGCCTGATGCCTGGTAATGATACTAAACGTTTGCAAACAAACGATTGATGAATTACTGATGACAGGTATCGTGAAGGAGATAGTTCGAAGACGGTCAGTAAACCAGTTACAGCAGCATTTGGTGCATTTGCTGGTGCATGTTCCGTTTATGGTAATACGCCGATTGATGTTGTAAAAACTCGAATGCAGGGTTTAGAATCTAAAAAATACAAGAATACAATCAACTGCGCTTATCAGATTTTGAAAAATGAAGGATTCTTCGCGTAAGTTTTAATTTGATGCGAAAAAATTGTTTTAAAATGACTCAAAACATACATTTTCCTGATTTTGAGTAACAGATATTTCTAAATTGGGTACACATCACATAGAAGCATTTTGAGATTGCATTAAAGTAAAGCTTTGTTGACCACATCTTTTTATGATAATATTGTGTCGTTTATAAAAAGTGGGAGGTATACCTCTGCGCTGCATGTTTGTTCTAGCCATATTATACTAGCAAACTTTTCTTTCCCTCATTACGCGGTCTAAATTTTCATTTAAACGCACTTATTTTAGGTTTTACAAGGGTACCGTACCTCGACTATGTCGCGTTTGTCTCGATGTCGCATTAACATTTACTGTATACGACTCGATTATGGAATATGCGAACAAATTTTGGAAAACCTAGCATAAATATGTAGTATTTCTTTCACACACTGTAGCCTAACTTGCACATTTCACCTACTATGAGGAAATTGATAAGACACTGAAACCTTCAAAGCGAAGTTATGAAAGCTGCTGATGGAGACCGGTTAGAAAGGGTACAGTGATTTTGAAACGGAAGCTTCATTTTAAAATCATATGAGAAAATAGGTCTACCAATTATTTCGCATTTTGATTTAAGAATTTTATTGTTTTCAATTTTTTTCCATGGTAGCCATAACATTTGTAATGATAACTTTTACATGAACTTTATTCAAATAATGCCATCCCTAACGAGTAACTTGTTATAAATTGTGTTATTTTATGAGATTCTTCCAACTTGTTAAGTATTTTATTGTAATAAAATGCACATAATCCAACACCTTAACCCTTTATTTTACAGCATAAACCAAAAAACATTTAATGCAAAGAGAAAGGCGGCAAGATGTACAAAACATAAATATCAACAAACGTTTCTCTTTTTTTTCCCTAGTAGGTTAAGGGAAGATTTAATGATTAATTATCGATAATAATTGAAAATTAATGCCAGATAAGGGAACTAAAATGTCTAGGATGCTATGGATTCAATCCCGTAAATTCAAGATTGAATAATTGCGAACAGTACGCTAAATCATATTTGGAAAGTCTTCAAATCAAAAGACATAAAAGAATTAGAAAATGTCTTTTCATCCTGTTTCGGATCTAACCAAATCTTAAATCATATGGATAAAAGATTTTCAATATACTAATACTCCTTCAATAAGCATTTCAAAAAAAAAAAAAAAAAACTCAATGAAATTCATGCACATGTGTTGAAAGATGTTTAATCGCTAATGAGATCGTATGAGATCCAACAGTTCTCGTTGTTACTTTTTGAAACAGCTCTGCAAACCATATTGCTAGTACATGTGGACACTGAAATAGTTTTCAATGAATTACACTATTACAAGCAGATTAAATTTTAGCAAATAAATTGACATAACAAGTTGACACTCTCTAATTTATAGCTATTTTCTCACTTGACCTTAATTTCTGAACTATTTCATTGCAAATCTATCTTTAATCATAATTTAGCTATCCACCGCCAGTTTAACGTTTCATTTAATCCTATGGATCGTAATCTATTGTAATATTACATCATTTTAAAATGTAATGTAATGTTGAATAGTAAGTATCACTTACATTAATTTTAAAATGAAACATAGTGTAAGCTTTTCTAGTCGAGATTTCTCTACGAAATACTCACTAATCCATTTCATGCAAATATTTAACTTAGTGACCGGGAAGCTAACTCTTATGGTTTTAGTATAAATTTGAAGCATTCTTTACAAAAAAAGAATAATCAACAATAAACATACCAAATTAAACAAGAGAAGAATTAAAACAATAAAACAAGAGATACTCAATTTGTATGAATCAACGGAAGCACTTAAAATGTACAGAGGCATTTTATATCATACAGACAAAACCATAAAATAATTGATTAAATTTGTGCAACAAGTTATTATTGCAGTTTTATGATGGTTCATTATTCCTGGATCCGTCCCATTCGAAATATTTACACTTCTGAGGATCATCTCGACCTTTCGGACATGTCCAGAAGGCACGACCATGATTTGGACCCTACAAAGTAATCGAATATATATCAATTTCATGGGTTGCAATGTTGAAGTGATTCTTCCTCAACCTTATCATAGGTATTAAAGCAAGACCACCATGATTAGAAATGTCACCCCAAGATTGAAAATGCTTTACTACTCCAGAGTTTGGTAAAGCTCTTATCTAGGTAACAGAAACTAATTTCTTTGAATTATTGACCTGCTTGCTATATTTTATTAACTTACATGATAAAAATTTTATAAATTACCTCCTTTTTAACAATCAGACGTTTCGCTACTTGTCCACATGAACACTGTCGTCCTTGTACAGCTCTAACTCGACCTCTAGCACGACCACCACCTGCGCTCGTGGTTGCCTTTGTTCGACCCCGTGTTCCACTATTTGAATGCAGTATGGAGAGGGCTAAATGAAATTCAGAAGTGTTTTGAATATACCACTAAGCTTCGCAGACAGCATTAAGCATGACAGGAGTTCTATTTGGCATAATTTACCGGCTATTAAAAATTTCAGAAATTTCCCACAACTTAGGAAATCAAACAGTAACATGCATGTGGATCATATTAGCAAAAAAATCTATTTAAAAATAGGAGCCAAATAATAAATCAATTCACAGAATGTTCGACTACACCAATGCAGCAAAAATTAAAATTGAGTATCTCTAAGATTGACTAAGAAATAAATTAAAAGTCTTAATATAGGGAATTGCAAGTGAAATAAAAACATACATGAAAGAAGTTCAATGTCACTAGCATTGGTTGTTGCCAATTGTTCCTCATTAGTAACCGTTCTGGAAGTCGATCGGCTAGCACCACGACTTCCCGATTTAACACTTCTACCGCGTCTTGTGGAAGTACTATTTCTCGGTGTTAAAGGAGCTCGACCAGTTGCAACGCGCGTGTTATTTGGTAGTTGCAAGTTATTCCTCTGCTGATTTTCCGATACTGTTGTTGTAGGGAGATTTTCACGTTGATTCAAATATTGACGCAAGGCATTTGACAGCATTTGGACTTTATCCTCTGCTTGTTCAAATATTGCCCGATATCTAGCAATCTGTTCCTTTAGTACGTCATCCCTATTCCTGAAAGATTCTTCCTTCAAATCTTCCGGACATTACTGTGTTTGAAATTTTGAGAAAAGAGAGGAATACACAGAAAAATCTTTTTTTCTCCCCCTTGATTCTATTAAATCTTCCCGTACTACCAAATTTGAAATCAAAAAGTCAAAAACATATAATGTCTCCAGTCAATAAACCAATACCAGCAATAATTTTCTATAAATCTTTTTATTAAATTTACTAAGTCTGGAATGCTTAGAGAAAAATATAAACTGAAAATCAAAACAAAACAAGAAAAGAACTTTAACCTTTGTCCAAGACAAATAAGTTTCAGTTGCGACTCCAAATCAGCACGCATATGAGGTTTGCTCATAGCATAACCCATCCGATCATATCCATCAACAAGTGCTAATCCAATATAGCCCGGAACGAAACGCCCATCGCTATTCAATGCAGCATATTGACGTGTTTTAATTGTTTCAATATGCTCCGCATGCGTTGCATCCGTACCAATACCGTATTTGTCCATCAACGCAATCAAATCAGCTGCAACAAGAAAAATTTGAATAGTAAAGAAACACTTCTAAGATTTCTTGCTTCTTGTAAAATTCATGTTTCGTGAGAATTTGAAATTATTGCAATATACAGCATGCTAAATTCAAATTCCTTTAACTTGAATAATTTAATTTTTTGTGAGAAAAAATACAGGACAATGATCGAAGGCATATGCAATAGTACCTTCATTAAGCAACTGAGGTGGTTGCGTTTGTCCTTCCGTTATTTGCAACTGATGGTCGGTGATCATTTCATTTTCGCGATAAGAAGGAAGAATTTTATCGCCCCATTTGTCATACTTATAAACATTTAGATAGCCATAATCTTCAACTATAAGCCCTGACGCTGTAAAATTTTCGTTGCCCACACAAACCTAAATTGGAGGAAAAGCTTGAAATATTCAGAAGTATAAGGAATAATACTGACTGGACGATACAACTATAGCATAGTCTACCTGAACTTTAGTTTCCTGTCCTTTTGCATCGATAGAAAGGCAAGCAAGAAAATGTCGTACGATGAATTCGTACAACGACCATTCCAGTCCGATCAATTCATTTGCTGTAGCAAATTTTAATGGATGAATCGGAGGATGCGCTTCATCCGTTTTTGAACCATCTCTTGGATTCAGTCCACGTGTAACAATCTACAAAAAAAAATCAGTGGTTATCGACTTTTGAATAAAAACCGTTGGAATTGCTGCTATGAAAATCACACTCGCCTACGAAATTATACTTAAGACCGTACCTCCTAACAATGTAACATAAAAATGTACATCCTTGAGAGATATTCTCCTTCAATATTATCAAAACATTAATAACGCGCGACATATATAGCATCTTCATTATGCAATAAAATCAGACTTGCACTGAGAAGGACCCTCAGGTCGTGGATATATGTAACAATGTGGTGCTGTTAATAAACACGAATATTCCTTAAAAACATATCTGCGCATTTCACGTTATAAGCGTAATGATGAAGAAATAATCCTGAAGGATGCAGATGTACCATGAACTTCCATTACACCTTTTTGGAAGATAAATTGCGGAACAACTTAGAACTGACCTCTTGCGCAAAATCTCCCCATTCTCCGCTTACCGTTTGTTGTTGTACGTAAATATTCAAATCCATATCTTTCGGAAACTTATTTGTTTCTGTACGTGGATATGATATATAACCTATAAAAGTAACTTCTATTGATAAAAATGCACGACAATATTTCAGAAAATCAAGATAATCACCTTAGGAAATTAGAGAATAGAAAATATGAAATACCTTTATTATATAATCGTTCAGCCACAACCATTGTCTCTTTGGCGCTGAATTTTAACTTTCGAACAGCTAATTTCTCAAGTTCAACAGTGTCAAGTGCAACAGGCCTCCATTTGCTCTTCGGCTTCCTTATTACCGATAAAACTCGAGCTTCTCCTGCTTCCTCACAATCGTCTAGAAGCACCTAAACATCACATATCATTGAGATATGCAAATGAGTTTCAACCTTTATCGTTTAAAAAAGTCAAACTTGCAATTTGCGTGAAGACAGATCAGCTTAATTACAGGAAATGAAATTCATTTTCCGCTGTCGGTATGCAAAACACAGAACGGGACTTTCCCACTTACTTGGACAACGTCACGATCAAAAAGCCTTTGACGATCCCAAACAAATTCAACCATAATATCATCTCGCTTATGTTTCATAGAAATCTTCCAAAATGTTTCCGAAATGAATTCCTTGATGGCTTGATAACGCTCCACAATAAATCCCAATGTTGGAAATTGACATGAACCATAACTGACGATATTCTTATCCCGAAATATATTGGCGAAATTATTCCTAGAACTTGTCGAAATTATGGTATTTAAATATAATCACTACAAACAGCCAAATCAGCATCAGTGCAACAGAAATAAAAAAAGAGACCTTAAATGAAGTGTTTGCAGCCGCGTAAATGCTGCACCAATTCGTAAATCCAATTCTGAACTGAAATGAATCGGAACAAATTCTAACGAGAACAAGTCAGCAGAAGTAAAGAAACTCATATCTGGAACAAATTAAAAACAACGAACCGACATTCAACAGCATCTACCAACCGTTGATCCAATCTAACCAAATTATTCATTGCACGATGAACAGCTGTATTTGTAATTTCAGAAAATCGAGCCCGATAGACATCTAAGTTACGGTTAACCTGAGTACATACAGAAACGACTTCAGCTCCAATAGCTTCACCTTCTCGATCACAATCAGTCCATATGACTAGCAACTAAAGTAATGAAAGCAACTAACATAAAACATTTTGAAATTTGGATTAAAAGACAAGTACCCTTACATTTTCAAGCAGTATTCCACTTCTTCAATTAGAAATTACTTCAATCGATCATTAAAATTAAGAAAACAAACGACCTCCAACTAAACACATACTTTAGGGCAATATCAGGATCAATAAAAAGCATGAAGAAAAAAAAAAACAGTTCCTCTTAAACATATTTAAAACTTGCATCAGATTTTCGTATTTCTTCGACTAATGTAGCCTTAACATCTTCCATTCCCGGGATAGTATTTTTCTGGATATTTACATCGAATAGCATCTTGATCGGAGTTTCAGACCAATTTTTGAAAGATATTGGAAATTCATGTTGAAGCAAATGGCCAGAAACACTTGTCATCGCAACATGACAACCTGCGTTTTCTGAATTGATTATGTATTTTAATATTAATTTAATATTTACTATTTCTTGATTTTGTATATTTATTTCCTTAGAAAAATTTTCGGGTGTTTTTCATATAACTGTTTTTTGTAATGTCTATATACTTCAAATTATCTATAAAATTCAGAGAATGAAAAGATGATTTGCATATGAAATTTGAAATATACCATTATGTAACCATGAGTTATTTACCTATTTCTCGTATGTTTTTTAAAAAAACTATTATATCACTAAATACGACATATATTAACAATTAAATGTAACGTACGCAACAATAGCTATAAATTGATTACAAAATCAAAAATAACTTACGCCCTATATTAGCAGTAAACTGATAAATTTTATTGAAACGACTACGACCATCACGTCGTGTTGAAGTACCACGTGATAATATTGCTGCAATGCTCTTAGCTGCATCATTTTTTTCAGCTACAAATAAAGCACGCATAGGTATAGGGTATATTCAATCTGAAATCATGAAAATAAAAATCCATACAAAATCTATGGTATTACTATATCCAAACAAAGTTTCGCAACGATATCCGAAATTTGACAAATATCACTGAAGTTGTCTAAAAAAATCTTCAAGATACTTCAATGTATAATGTCTTAAAATTCTCATGTGTTTATCAATGTTCCCGGGAGATGTTCTTATCTTTCACAAAATATTCTATATTTTACCAGTATGCTTACCATTCAGTCATTTTGTGCAATACAGGTATGATTGCATGGTTAATATGGAGGAACATTAGCTTTTTTCAAAAACAGTTCATGATGTCAAAATTCAAACCGTTCCGCGTTTACCAAAATTCATCCCGATGATTAGTTACTGATAATTGAATTAACATATTGGTTTGTACATGTTCGAAACAAGATAATTTCCATTTTTTGAAAACAAAAACACAAACAATTATATCTCTCCATTAATGAAGATGAAAAATAAAAAGAAAAATAGGAAATTAATAAAAAACCGAGAAAAAGAACTACAATAAACATAACCAGTAATATGACAGAATTTTTTATTTATTGAAAGCAACTGTTCAAGTATCAAAAAAACTGAAGTACATGAGAGAATGATTATTTAATGGAACCAATTATGAACTTTCACACTTAACATAATAAATTATAGATACAAAAGTAACTAGCATATAGCAAAATTACCACTTGAAACAATAAAATGGAATACAAATAATTTTGT
This sequence comes from Dipetalonema caudispina, assembly GCA_013365325.1. Taxonomy (NCBI): domain Eukaryota; kingdom Metazoa; phylum Nematoda; class Chromadorea; order Rhabditida; family Onchocercidae; genus Dipetalonema; species Dipetalonema caudispina. The sequence goes on along the minus strand of JABVXV010000260.1, from coordinate 52,447 downwards.
TCAAAATATAACTTCAACAATGCAATCCTGCTAGTTTCATTTTTACTTTTATTTACATGATAACAAATCATTCAGTCCAAATAAATTCTCGTAAAATAAATTGATAAGCTTAAAAGTAATTTAAAGGACTTACCGTAAACGATCGCTGCTGCTTGATAACTGAAAAAAATATCCATTAAAAGATGGAAATTATTAATTTGTAACAATAGTATCTCAAACAGTAAAATCCGTCATACCTATTGGTCACTCATTTACGCTACTGCAAAAAAAGTTGACCCATCATAAACAATTTTTTAGAGATCACTGAACCCTTTAAAGCATTACTCCATTTCAAATAGAATTAATTGCACTTTTATTAGGTGCAACTAAATTTACTGAAACTTGAACGAATTCACACTTAATGGTAATGCACTGAAACTACCTATAAACGAAGCATTACCAAAATAAATATCTTCCATCACAGTCCTACGACTTTTCCTATATACTAAATAGTGATAAAATAAAATCTACCCGGCAAGAGTAATAAATCTGCTAATTACAGTAAGTGTAGTCTATGTAATAGGATGCCTAATTTGCATTTATTCGCAAAATTCACCAACTTCTTTTGGCCCGTTGTTTATCTTCAAAAAAGTAGAATACCATAAACGACCCTAAACAAAATACGCAGTTATTTTGATGAATATATATGCATTTGGAAATTAACATACCTCCCTGGAGGAAATATGAACACTGGCAATAATTGATCATTGGAAGACAGGTATATGTACATTGGGAATGTGTTCCAGATACCTAAATAAAATAAGATATTATAATTTGTCAAAATTATGGTTACGGTATGACTTACATGATTTTTCTCGGGCATAACAACTTTATGTTCCTTCTCGCTTTTTCCCCAGCTTTATCCAAGCACATTTTTGCTTGGCTAAATATAAATTTGTAACTTCAACTTCTAGTATTAAACGGCTAAATTAAGTAAATTTTCATTTTCTCTTCATTTTCCTAACTTACTTCATATATACTTCGACCATGAATGGGATCTTTGAGTAAGTAAACATTGCCGTTGTCTGCTAGAGATACCGCTTCTAATACAATACCTCCGAAACATCGGCAAATCCTTCAAAAGAAAAAAAAAAAAACATTTCGAAGATCAAACAGCTATATGTTAATGCCTACTAGAAATATATAACTGCCTCCTTTTGAATCTCGGCTGCTTATTTAAATTTACTGAATACAAATAAGTAAGTTTCTTGTTCCTATTACCACGTAAATAATTTGTCGAAAAGTCATTTTGTTTATGGCTTACTTGATTCAAGTATATAAATGGAACAAAAATCCAACTCACGGTTCTAAAACATCCAACAGAGACTTTGAGTTTGAAGGATCATTGCGATATTCTAGGGCTTCCTTCGCAATACATGATGACAGTTCACGCATTATTAGCCGAATTCGTGATGCTTGCAACAATCGATCCCTTTCATTGTTTAACCTATTCAAATCGCTCATGCAAAATGACCCTCAAACAAAAAAGCTCCTCTAAATCATTCGAAACAGAAATTTATAGGAGGCCAAAATTAAAATCTATTGAATGAGCAGTTTCCACATATATATATATATATATATATATTCATACAAAAACAAAAGATAATGTCTGCATTGAATTCGACATATTCAATAATGCGGGATAAAGAAATTCGAATTAATCGGTAATATCAAAATATACGGCACCACAAGTTCTGATACAAACCTGTGAATTATCGTTAGGTTCCAACTTCTTAAGAAAAATTAAGTTGGACTTTATGAATATATTTTATTGGTATAAACAAACGTATAACTAAAGATGAGCATAAACTGTATAAACTCTTGACTGAGCAGGATTTATATATCTATAAGGTTAGCAAAGGAAGAACGGGCATGTCAATCGATTGTCTATTATCATCGCTGCCTTCCATTTCATCATTTGTTTTCTTTTTCACCTGCAACAATATTGATAAAACAACGATCACAAATAACACTAATCTAATTCCCCCCGGACCACTAATTTTTTTCAAATAAACATTATCAGTTTCCAAAAGACAACTTTCTTGCTTTTAAAAAACTATTTTAGAGACATATTTCCCTCCATTCTTCATGAGTGCTGATAAAAATTAACCTTATAATTATTTCATTCATTTTACTAAAGCGATGAAGGTTCATATGTCCAAAGTCTTCGAAAATAGGAACTTACCACATCCCTATTTTCTATCTCTGTCGGAGACATAACGTAACGATGGTCCATTTTTTCAGCCTCCTCAACGGTATCCATTTCAATATCATCGATGATAACGCTATACTCATCTCTCCTGTATCGTGATCTTCGTTCTCGTGGTCCTTAATGGATATTTCAAGGGAAATTACTTTATTAATCCTCATTAATCTCGTAACCTTATTCAGACTATACAACTCGACAAGGACAAAAATATCCCCCACTTTATTTTCCGCATTAGGTTTGATTTTTTGCTCTTACATCATTCATAGTAGATAGTAGGTAAAGTTCTGGTAAAGCCAAAGAATTATCAAATGATATTTTCCCTATTTCCATCATAAGTTGAAAAGACGAATTTTTTTCTCCCCGAAGTGCGTACCTCGCCTTTCTCCTTCTCTGACATGATTGTTAATGACATGACGATCAAGGTTACGTTTAGTAATGCAACAGTAGGAACATTTTGGGCATGAATAAGGCTTTTCACCGGTATGCGCTCTGAAAATAAAACCAAAACTAGATAAATTTGCAGCCTAACGAAAGGTAAAAATAACGGTTTTACAGAAAAATCTCTGCAATTTTCTCACATTTAAGGGATGCTTGAAGATATTCTTACCTGATATGAACTTTCAATGCAGATGTTGTTCGGAATCGCTTTTGACAATATGTACAAATAAAAGGCAATTCACCAGTATGTATTCGATAATGGGTACCAAAATTATGCCTATAAAGTACCAGACCACATGTAGGACATTCCATTTTCGGCCGATACGTATCATCATCATTAGCATTTGCTAATGCTCCAATTACTTTTCTTTTGGAATTGGTTGCATTAAAATTGTGCGTACCTAAATTAAAATTCAGTTTCAGCAACTTATCACCTCGAAATCACTAATCTTTGCATTATGCCAATCAACTTGAAAATATCCTAATCATTCTTAAAACGAATAAAAAAGAAGAAACAAGAAAAGGATTTAGTACAGACTATTCAAAGTTAAATTATGCAGGAAGCTTTTTTGTATTTTATGGAATTTTAAAAAGCATGAAACCATGAGAACCATGATCACGGCTATCATTCCCATTAATAGTTCCATCACTTCCTCGCCCAAATTGCCTTTCAATAGATACATAAATCTTGAGTCCACCAGGACTTTGTAATATTTGAGCATTTTCTAACTCAAAAGGTATTTTCTGTGGCCTGAAATACTTGGTTTTTTTTTTTTTTTTATTCAAACAAAGTGACTACCCCATGAGACCTTTCTGCAACAATTATGTATGCAAACCTTTCAGAAGATGACCAACACCGTTGTTCTGATTCCGACGAAGAAATAAATGAAATGGGTGTTGTTTTTGACGCTCCCGTTACTGTCACTATTTCTGTTTTTTTACTTCTTGAACATTCTGTTTTACATTTTGAGGAAAGTGGAGGATTTGTTGACACTGAAGAGCTTGCTGAAGTACTTGTTTCGGGTACCAAAATTGGAGGATCATCTCCCTGTGAACAAAAAAAAAAAAAAAAAAATTAATTTAAAAGTAGCTATATATGAAAATAGCTAACAAATTTCTCATAAAATATTCAAGAATTTAGCTTAAAGAACTCTTATCTGTCTATTGACATCTTATTCTGTAAACAATAAAGCAATTTATCCCTTAAAATATGTCTCCAAAAATTACTTAAGCACAAAACATCAGTACCGTCAACCTTGGATTAATATTTCCACAGTTCATATTAAATTAAGCCTATCTATGCTTAGTTTCTTCTCTTATTCCTGAAAATCTTTACATTTTCACTTTGAAACCTTAGAGAACAAACATACTTTAGCCGTAATTCCAGCATGTGTAGCAGCGGTAAAAGCAGTACTTGGTTCTGTAAGAGATGGCATACTCGAAAATACACTGATAGCTTCATTTTCAAATGATTCAATGATGCATACTTCCGAATGTAAATATAATTCTTGTATTGTTTGAAATCGTTTATGACATTCAGCGCATAGCAATGGATGACGAGAATTGCGAACTGGAATGTGAACAGATTCACATTGTCTACTCGATTCAGGCATCCTAAAATTAAAAAATTTCGTAAAATTAACATATTATACAAGATGAATCTAGAGAAAAAGCTAATAAACATGATACAGTTATAAATAATGATAACCGATAGCTAGGACTGTCAAATCTTTCATATTTCTTGCCAGTATGAAATTTTAACAAATATTTTTAAAAAAATTCAAAAAATCCGATATGTTCATGGTACTCAGATATTTGCTAAGGAAATGCTGTAACAAGTAATCCATACATTCTTTGTAGAACTCTCTTCTTTTATACGTCTGGGACTGATCCATATAACTTTTTTCGCCGTGATAGTACAACCAACTACATAGTCGGTTTCTTCAAAAAAAATAGCTTCATATTAAACTCTGTAAATGATAAAACTATTTGGTTACAATGGTAAATACATATAGTTCCATTTCTGAGATAGCTTCAATTTTCTTGAATATAGCATTATCTTAATTTGTTAAACAATATTTTGCACTTCTTCCAATTTGTGATTCACAATGTTTAGAACCAATATCATTCGAATCATTTCCGATACACATATGAGTACACACTTCTCCTATATTGCTGAGTACACCACTCAATTTTTCACTTGATTTTCGTTACAAGAAAACTTTGCTCCAACGGCAACAACAAATATTTCCACGTACTACTTCAATTCAGCCTCGATCAAGTAATGTAAGCATTATGTCATTTTGAATGACTTTATCACCAATCATTCACAAACATGAAGCACCGAAAATTATGCCCCATTCAAATTCATAAAACATGAAGATATATAATGAAATAAATACTTTTTACAAGAAATTATGCTTCAACATTTCCTCTCATCATATATGATGGAAAATAATTTATACAGTTTGTAAGTTTTGTGCAATAAACATCTAGCATGGTCTTTTCACAATTGTAACAAATGCATAGCAAACAAGCCATTTAGCTTGATAGTTTCATTATATCTATTCTTATCGTTCCAATAACATTCATAATAAATGGGTAGTAAATGCGACATAGTTCTTCAAAACCAATTCCATATTGTTAAATATGTGAAGGTTTGCATATATCAGTATTCCATTTGAACTCTACTTGTGGAAGGCGATAGCCTCCTTTCTAGATCTGCATCACCCATATTGTCTAGCAATTCACAAAGCATTACATCTCTTCTCCAAGCTTCTCGCCTAGATATGGTTGTCTTTCGGGCTTCATCATAGCTACTCCTCCGTTTACTAATTGCACTTTCAACTGTTCTAACTCGCTGCTCCACCGACTCACCAACATCCATATCCTGGAAATGTCAAAAATCAAGCAAAACCTTCAAATCCAGAATAAAATTTCGGAAACGAAAAAAAAAATGAAGCTCTGAAAAACCGATCATTCATTGTAATCAGATTTCTAAGAACACAAGCCATTATTTATTAGCAAACCATTAAAATTAAAATGAGAAAAACAAATGAAAAATAATACCTCAACATTAAGCATCGGAGAAGCTGAAAGTACCGGAGGTACCTCATCGATAACCTGATTTAATGCCTCATGACCCATAGCTAGGTAAGTGCGAAAGCGACTCGTAACTTCCTAAAAATTTTGCGATATATCACCAAATACAATTTACTAATTACAAGCCATTTTTCGGAAATGACTTCCGAAATAACACATACGAAACTGCGGTCGTATAGAAAAAATTTACCTCAATGGTTTTGATTAATAATTTCATCATCGATTGCAACGCATCTCGTGCCTGTACCGGCCGATATTCATTTATCAGGTGATGCATATTGATGAAAAGAAGGCGTAGATTATTAATTTTCTCCAGACGCTCGGGATGATTTGGACACCTTAAATATCATAGATAAAGTTAAGGCAAACACAAACAACTATATGTCATCCTTCTCAGATTCACGTTATTGCATACTATTTGAGAACTTTTCATCTCGAATATCTATTTGTATGTATTTCTGATGATCGGTCCAAACACAATGAATACTGGGAAGCTAAAAAGATGATAACAAAATCAACTCAGCAATAACAATACACAATCATTATCATTTTTTTTTTTTCTGTCTTGGTATTTCGACAGCAGCGAATTTCATCGTATAGAGCAAATGAAATTACGTGAAAGATTTCTCTACCTATCAAATACGTTCTATTCGATCCTTCTCTTCATTTTTTTTAACGAAATTTGACCTTTTCCCTTCCTGTTCTAATAAAACTGGTTACAACAGTCCTCCTACAGAATACTTCTTCCTTTCTCTATTCAGACAAAATATTATATCGCTAATGTCTGAAGGACATAGAATCATATCTTCGCAAAAAACTGATGGGAGACAGCTGCTTTTTCGGCTTTTCCTTTGTTCTTATACATTTGATCTGCTTTATTTGTATTTGTGGTTCTGCATAAAATTTGAGGAGTCAGATTATCGTCACTTGGGTGATTGACAACAATCAAACCTTCAAAACTGAATCAAAGGAAAGAAAATGTAGTCGGATAACCGGATTCCTAGCCAAAACAAGAAACCAACAGCTTACCGTATAAGGATATCTAGAAGATCAAGGAACGCAGCAACCGTACTCCTGTTCAACTTCTTCAACTCACTTCTCCAGTCTCCATTACTCGAAAACAACTGCTGCATTTTCTGAGATTGTAATGAGCGGATCATTTCCTGCAATATTATATATGGTAATATATAAAAAGCTAATTTTGTCAAACTTCAAAAAAAAGAATTCAGATCTAACTCAGCTTTCATTTCCAAGAGGATTTCAAAAATTTTTGATGAAAACCGGAGTCCAAAATGCAGAAATTCCACAGACAATTTCACTAGTAATAATAAGTGGTCAAAACTGGAGTAATAACAGATAATTAAAGGGGAGGTATTCTCAACTCCTGTGGAAAAATTAAAGTAATTAATTATGATAGATAAGGGGAACAGAAAAAAGAAAGTGACATTTTATAAACTAATCAGATCATTTCAGTGCTATTTCTTATACAAAACAAGTGCAATATTCCAAGTCCGGTAAAAAAATAAAAAAATGAAATGTGTAAACGCCATATCAAAAACCTCTTCGAAATTGTATTCTTCGCCAAAAACCGTAAATTCGGATGGTATAACTGGTGGTGGTAATACATTTTTCTTCGCGACATTAGCATCTGTATACTGACGAGCATATTCCGGTGGTTGAGGAAACGGACTTACACCAATCGGATGAGCTGCCATATGCCCTCGTTAGCTTTACCAAAATTTGCACATTCAATTCCCAACCAATTAATAGCCAGCAAAAAAATATCTAAATCAAAATTTGTTGTATAAAGTTGAAATGTTATGAATGAACCCGTGAATAATTACATCAGTGTACAAATTAGTAAAAGAAGATTATTAATAATTCAGAATTTCTTCCATCTCTTTAGTCACATCTCAATTTAATCCAGCTATGGGGATCTACCGGAAAGGAAATTGCCAAAAAATTCGTAAGTCTTACAAAGATTACCCATGAATGAAACTTACACCCTTAAAGAGAAATACTGGAAACGGTACTACCGAAAAATGAAAGCATCGAACCGGATTTGCCGAATTTGCCAAAAACTTTACATTATGACTACGACATTGATAAATAGTACAAGAAGTGAGAGATGAAAGGGAGCAACATAATTTGCTAGATGTTAGTAAGCAGAAAGTCAGATAACAAACGAGATAGCTCAAGATATTAATGATCCGAGGAACAAACAAAACAGATTAGTTTGTGGTTCGGGCAAAAGTTGCGATAGGTCTGGATTCGAGAAGCTCGGTAGTGAATTTAACCAATATTATTTACCTTCGAAATGTTTCGGTTTTCCGGATTGCAGAGGGTGAATGGTAGTGATGAAGAAGAAAAGGGTTCGTTGAGTTCTGAGGAGGATCAGGATGAGTTTTTCGATGGAAAAGCGAAATGGATAAGAGAGTGATCTATTCAAATATCAAAACGATTATTAGCTATCAATGGATTTAATGCTGGACTTTTTCCTTCTTCCGGTAGAATATCTTGCAAATATGTATTGTCTAACTAATTCGTACTACGTCTTGTTTCACTCATCACTTTTTAGAGTAACTTGATCTTTCATATTAAAATAAAAAAGTGATACAGCTGTCCAGTAAACTAAGAATTTGTAAGTTATCCGGTAAAGTAAGTGAATAAAGCGATCGTAATTAACGTAGTTCAGTAACATAAATAAATTATGTGCACAAATTTTGAAGTAATGCTTTCCTATTAATTAGGTGAAATTTCATTGTGCAAAATCTGTTGTCGGCACGGTTGTCCTCTGTATGCAAATATAGAATAGTAAATTGCTTGTATTCTATTGTTGATACAATTTACACTTATTCGTTATACAAGGAATGCAAAGAGAATGCTATTGTTAAATGGCTTGAATAAACGAAAATAAAATCTTCTCTTCTGGATCAATTATTATGCATGATATTGATAAGCAGGAAAATTCATCACTCGATCGGTTAACTTTTCTCGGTCACTAACGGCGAAATACAAGAAGATTGACGAAGAAATTGAGCAACGATTTAGTGAAATGAAAAGATCAGGAAGAAACTAAATGGAATTAAGTCTACCATTACATAGGTATTATTACTAGCTCTTCCATGGTTTATATAATTTTACATTTCAGTTAAGCAGTAAAAACAGTATGTAGAGGATACAACTTATAGACAGCTTGGAAAAAGGAAGTGATGATCAGCAAAGATATAATCGATAAAAGGCTTAAAGAAAGAAAGGGGAAGATAATTGATATAACGGTATCATAAGAAATTAAGGTAATTCGTGTTCAAATAATTTTAGTGATTTGGTTTTACTCTTTATTGGACTAATTCATCGTATAAATTGTTTTTAAATGAATATCGTTAAGTTAAGAATATTCTCATCTTTGTTTACGACTGTAACATTTACTTTATCCTCACCATTTATTTAGGATGTTTACGACTATAACATATTGTGACTAATAGTAAATCAGCGTATCTATTGTCATTAATCGTAAATCAACGTGACCTTGTTTACATATCTACCTCTGTATCCAATAGAATTGTAACACATGTAGATCACTCCCATCCAGATTTGTATATATATAGGTTGAGAATTTCGGAAGAGGAGTTGGGAAATAAGGATTCTCCTTCAACAAGAACAAAGGATCTCTTCTAAGAAGAGTCACTGAGATAAGAGGTCACTTTCATCGCTTCTGAGTGACCACAGCTCCACCATATCGTACTGTTACGTCTACTGTTATTAAATTCTTTGTTATCAAAGTAAATCTCTACAAACAATTTTTGTCTATGAAATAACAAACTATCCAAATCAACAAGAAAAACTTTCACGACAAATTTAATGCCATAAACCGGGAAGTCAATTAGCTTAATTAAAAATACTCAACCAATGCTAGAAAAACTAGAAAACGATTTTTCGGCGAAATAGAAGAATTGGATTTATTGCCAATCAATCAATAATTATCAAAAAAAAAAAGAAATATACAACAACGAACTGTCGACGAAAAATTAGATTGAAATTTCTGAACAATTTTCATCAAATCAACGAAAGAAGGGAAGAAATAGAAATGATAGAAGAGAATATTGAAACTGATAAAAGATGCAAAAAAAAGAACCGATAGATTTAACGATATTTGAGAAAGGTATTTGAACTAGAATTTATTGCTTAAATTAATCATAAGCTAAAGTTCTCTCCTTCCTTCCTTCCTTCCATCATTTAAACGAATTAGTAGAATGAATTTTGTTAAAGCTATAAGATTATTACTTGAATTTGACAATTTTTTTTTTTGGAACGGTTTATAGCTTTCATGTCTAAAATTTATCAAATATTGAAATGGAAACTAAACTTTTACGTAAATTATCTGCATTTCATTTTTGATGCAAACTATATCTCAATTGTTCCATGTCAATTTCAATTTGAAAATATCGCTGAAACAATAAAATAATAAATAGAAATTACAGAAAGCAAATGACTATATGTGAATGCATATTTTATTGAAGTTTTACTAGAAGTGTAAATATTTAAATGAATGAAATTCGAATTTCCAATCTTGTTTAAAACATTTAAATCTTGACTCTGTTGGAAATGTCAGTGTAAATATTTAAATGAATGAAATTCGAATTTCCAATCTTGTTTAAAACATTTAAATCTTGACTCTGTTGGAAATGTTGACATTTCAATATCCATTGTGAACTGGTCATTGCTTCATGGTTATCTTATTGTTATTTCAAACTGTTAGTTGAAGTTGACATGTAACATTGGAATATAATTTAATTAATTATGATCATCTTATTGCTATTTCATGTATACTTCCATTTAAATGAAATTACATTTCAAATTGTATATAATTCATGTACATGTGCATAAATCATATCGAAATTTATGAAGTTTTTTTTTTTTTTTTTGAAACTAGAAATTTGTTTAAAAGTTGTGAAGAAGTGAAAGAAGTGGACAAGGGAAAATAGGAAAATCTTCCTTAATTTTTAAGAATAAATAATTAATCTTAAAATAGAAAGTTATTTGAAGTAATAAATACAGTTTGATATCTGTTTGTAATGCAAAGTATACAATTTATCTTTCTTTTTTGTTACATTTAAATTTTTTAAACTTTTTAAACTAACAACTAACATTAAGATACATGTTTTATTGTATGCATCATTACTATACATTAAATTTAATCAATATTAAAATTATGAAATTAAGCACTGAAATGAAATCTTTCAGTTCATTTTCATATTTACTAATAAATATGCAAAGAATTAAATAATTAAACATTCATTATTTGTTATCCATCAATTACATCGATTTCTTTTCTTTTTTTTTTAAAAAAATTTCCATACATTGATTGATGTTTTTCATCATTCAACAATTTCATCTTAAGGAATTAAACTTTCAAAGAGTACAAAAAAAAAAAAAAAAAATTCATCATAACACTGATTATTTGAATAACATAGCTAAATCAATGTGAGCAATGTTCAATGTACAGGGTTCACAGAGTTCATTTCTTTTACCTACTCTTTCGCTTTTCTACGATTAACTTTTCCTTTCTTTTTTCCATTTCTACACTTTTTACTTTACAATGTAAAATTCTTCCACTTCCATTTTTTTTGCAATTTAAACTAAAAATTTGACATGAAATTTTTAGCAATAATATTTAAATTTTTGTTTTTTTTTTCTTCTACTAGAAGAATAATTTTTTAATGATTGGAAAAATATCAACCTGATATATTATATAGTAATTATAGTTTGGATATAATTGCTTTTGTACATTTCTTTTCTTTATGATATAATTTAGCTATAGAATTAGAACAATTATGTTTATATGAGGAAAGAAAAAGCATACGATGTATTTGATATTGATCTGATCATTTTCCTGATACAATCCATCAATCGATACAAACAGTTGATTTGATAGGAGTGTAGAAGAAAAAAAAAAAAAGAAAAAAAGATGAAAATGAACTTTGTTCTTAACATTAAAAAGGATAATGATGACCTTCGATGATCCATTTCATTGTCACATATTTTCAATTTCATTGAACAATTTTTCACTTGAAAAAATTTAGCGAAAAATATTTGCTAAAATAACGTTCTTCTTTTTTTTTTTTTTTTTGTATATTTTTCATTTAAAAAATAAATTTTACCCTTTAATGTTTACATATTGCAATACGATAATTGTCAAAAATTCGATGATATTTACACATTTATGAATCAATCGATAAGTTTGTATTTTTTTTTTTTTTTGTTTTTAAAATTATAATCGTATGAAAATAGTAAAAAATAGTTAATTAATAAAATAATTGAATTATTAATAATTTTGAAAGTTTATCGATTATAATAAAATTATTGTACTTTTATAATTTAATTACTTTCTAATTTGCAACAAATGTAGCAATCGTTTATATTTTAAAATGTTACCAAAGGAAAAAAAAAAATGCATTTTATTTGTCATCGATTAAAAAAAAAAAAAAAAAAAAAATTTTTTTTTTTTTTTTTTTTTTTTTTTTTTTGACAAAATTTAAAAAAAAAAAAGTGGACAATGAAAAGATTATAATATGATTAAATTAAGTAACAAATTAACATAATAATATATATAGAATGATAATGAGATAATAAATAATGATCATAAAAATATGGAAGAGAAACAAGAAAAACACTTGTCAATCATAAAGAGGGAGAGAGAGAGAGAAAGAGAGAGAGAAGAAGATTGATGTTGTGTTAGATATGAGTAGTAATAGTAGTTAGGTTGATGCTTCTCTGTTCCTCCTCAAATAGCTCTTTTAAATTTTAATTTCTTTCTTCCTAATATAGTTTTTTTTTAATCCTTATATTAATTACAAAATTTTTAGGAAATAATTTTTGAATTGACAAAAAATTTTTATTATTTTATTAAATGTTATCAATTTTTTTTTTTTTTTTTTCTTATCATAAATTTGATATAATCTTTCATCTTTTTTCCTCTTCCTTCTTGACATTATTTTTTTAATTCTTCTTTCTAATTCCACAATAAAAATGATATTACTGTGATTGCAAATATTATTGATTAAATGATCATATCACTGAAAGTAATATGATATGAATTTATTATTTGTTATTTTTTTTTTTCTTATCTTAAAATATTTAGAAATTATTGTTATCATGTAAATAAGTGAATAAAAAAAATAGATAATATGCTTTCTTGATTAATTTAATTAAGAAAGGTTTAATTTTATCTTTTTTTTTTAAGCAATTAAATTAGTAAAGATGAAAATTTCGGGCGAAACATTTGATTGATTTGCTCTTTGAATGGCAGCTGCAATGCTGCAATAAGAGTGGTATAGAATGGAAAATTACTGGTGCATTTTTATGAATTCTTCCTTTTAATTTTGAAACATTTAAAGAGGAAAATCCTATTGAATTGATTGAAATAAAAGGATATTTTTCATTTAAGTTGATCTATAAAACAATCATAGATTATAATTTGATTTTTTTTTATCACAATTGAATATTCCATATATTTACATATTTTTTACAAAGGTATTTTACCTAACTTCTGTATAATGTATCATAAGATAAGATGAATAATTCAATCACTTTTTCTTTCTTTTTTTTTTTTGTTTTTATTGATCAATGTATGAATTTGTTAGCAATCTTGTTTTTTTTTTTTACCTAAATTTCATTAACATTAGCTTCTCTCATTTACGACTTTACTGCGAAATGTCATGCGGACATATTTATTGCGGTAGGACAGTGTGAAAATTATTTCCCTCTCTTATAAATGCTACAAAATTTTTAGGATTTGTTTTGCTTTTTTATTTGCAAAGATGATAGATCGTGGAGCACGTTTTCAGCAGACAAATGAGGATCATGGTGATAGCAAGGAAACAATCGATAAACTTGTAAAGGTATTTTACTTAAATATTTTCTTTTTCCTGTTTTTAGAGTAAGTGTACTTATAGTGCAAGAAGAGATTTATTGTATCATTATTATTGACATTCTTTCCTGTTGTTTATCATCTCTCTCTCTCTCTCTCTATCTCTTTGTTCTCACTTTTTTCAACTTTTTTTTCAACATAAATTAACATATTTTATAGTTTCATTTAGATAATTTATGAAAAAAAAAAATTTTTTTTCCTTAGTTTATAAAAGTATTATATTTTTAAATGTAGCACAAAATATAATAAATTATAATAAATAGTTTTGTAGTATAAAACGATGTTAGATGGTTAAAGATACAGGAAGCTTACTAAAGCAACGTCATATAATTACTTTAAATGAAAATTTGAGAAAAAAAAAAAGAAAATAATTTTCATACACTACCATTATGTAGAAATCTCCCGAATCCATCAAATACCGGAAATACCGGATGTAATTCCTTCGATAATGAATTCAGCACTTCATGATTTACTAACCATTCAGTTAAAGATATCTATGACTGTAATTTCATATCTATTTGTTTAACCTATTTGTCATTCTAGAAAACTGAATTGAAATATTTGAATTTATTATTAATGTTGATGATGTGACTTTTTTTTTTTTTTAAATTCGTTTTTTAAATATTTTCAGGTTTCTTTCGTTTTTTTTTTTTTTTTTTTTTTTTTTTTACCAGATTTGCCATTTAACATGAAGCTTCTATTCTTCATTTCTATCTTCTACCTTTTTCCCATTTCTTCTTTTTTATTACCAAAATTTTATTTTGGTAATAAAATATTGTGGGAATTAAGTGTTTGCAAATATCTACTGATTGTTTTTGTTTCTTTTAACGCAAAACCTCTGATAAAGAGAACAATGGAAAAATTAATTATTCAAAGAAAAAAATAGAATTTTTTTTTTTTGCTTCTTTTAAAGTCATTAAGTATCATATTCGATCAAATCCCATAATTTTTATTATCACTTATCGTAATTTATAAAATGAATTTAATTCATTTTGCGGATATTTTACAACTTATTTTAGGTGGTGATTTGCCAGAGTTCATTGGAACTCCGCCGCTATATTGGGCCAGATTGTTTGACGATGGATGTTGGTGGCGTATTAAAATATAATCATTTAGAATGGGTCCAACATCGTATGGTAATCTGTTATTCTTCTTTTATTATTAATATAAGTAATTTAGTAAAAGGTAAAAATTTGTCACATCAATTTTCAAGATATTCACATTTTTCTCACTTTTTTTTAGAGCTAATTTTACCATATATATATACCTACAATTATTCCCTTCTCTTTCGTCTTTTTCCCATAAATTTGTTTTTAAGATTTATTGGTCATTCAATGTTGTGTAGTGGATACGATGCGGGAAAGTTTATTTCTGATCAAAGAATTTTAATCATACAAACTATCTCTTATAATCCTATTTAATTTATCAATTGATTAGACTCGATAATGCTTCTTTTTTTACATTCAGAAATTTAAATATATCCAAGGCAATATTTAAAAGATTCCTTTATTCAGTCAAATATTAGTAATTAATTCACAAATCAATTTTGTATAATATATAACTTTTTTATTCCTATTCTCAATTTTATTAAAAAAGTTAATATTTTGAAATTGTTTAGGGTAAATTTTTATCACAAATAGTTTCATATTTTCGTTCATAAATTTTAAATTTCGCAAAAAACTCTCTCCTTCTACACTTTTATTCCTTTCCTTTATTTCTCAGTTTAAATTCCGTAGTCCGAATTAATGTATATTATTTTAATAGCTAATAAGAAAATCATTTCTTTTCCTTCAAAGTATACCGAATGTTGTCCTAATAATTATTTAAATTTTGAAAATAAAATTTTTCATTTTCCTTTCATTACTTAACCTAATTAGTTGAATTTTTCCGTTTCAGGATATTGAACGGATGAAATCATCCGCAACGGTAATTGCTCAATCATTGAGTGAATTTGGTCGTTGTCTAAAAGAAACAGAACTTCCTAATGATGTCGAAACAACAGCACGAATTCTTGAAATACAAACTGCTGAACGTGACGCTATAAAGGTTATTTAATAATTTCATTTTCTCAATTTCAGGAAGACTTTTGATATAGGAAAAGATTAATTTCCATTTTATATGTTTGCTTCTTTCAGGTAAATTCCCGGATATTCAATTCCATTTGATAAATCTCTTGTTATTACTAATTTCTGTTGTATTTACAGGAAGACTTTCGAATATCTATACGGAAAGGACTATCATTGTTACGCCATGTCAGACAATTAGATGTTAAGCCGGAACATGAACAACTTAGTCCAACCAGGTAATTTTGTTTCTGTTTCCGAATATCGTCATGCAACACAATATTTTTGAATAAACAAGAACTTTTTAGACTAATCCTTAACAATGTTAATACTAAGTTTAGTTCCTTTTTTTTTCTAAATTTTTGGTTCACTCGAATTTGATATTATTTTCACATTTTTTATTTGAAATTCCATTATAAAAATTATTGCAATTTGATTTTTTGGTTTGGCTAAGAAATGATAGATAATAATAATAAAATCTGAAATTCGTTTTCTTTTTTTTCCATTCCTAAATTCTTTTTATTTGAAATAAATGAAATTTAATGTAAATTTTGAAATGAAATTTTTATATCTTTTTTAATATAGTACAATTAATAAGTTTTGATAATTTTTTAGCTATTACAATTGTTTAAATTTACATTATATATTTCACTTAACTGGAAAGTATATATAATTTTTTTTTTTTTTTTTTTTTTTTTTGTAGACTTCACAATGTAACAGCAATCGAAAGAATGCTTATACAATTGGAAGAAACAGAGCGAAGTTTCGATACATTTTGGATGAAGCATGAGAAACGTCTTACACAGTGTTTGAAACTTCGACGATTTGAAGATTCATTTAGGAAGGTAAGCTAATTTTATGATTGGATTATATTCTTTTAATCATAAAAATAATAACTCATCCGTTTATAATATCCTTTCCCATTTTCAATGCTATCGAAATTTATAGTTGCGATTGAGAATGCAGAAATAATCCTTAATATCGCCAAATTTAAAGTTTGCAATTTAAACGAATCTAACAGGTTTGCTTATAAGACTAGCAAGAGAAGGATTGCAAATAGTTAGCATTGTATCTGCAATAAATCTCTTCCCGATATTAATTTTGAAGTGTTAAATTCCTATGCTATCGGCACAGATTATCATTACTTTATTCCTTCCCTTTCTAATGTTACTCTCCAGTAACTTTCAACTTTCTTCCTACATTTCCAAAACTCTTTCTCATATCTTTACCAGCAATTTATCAATTAATTATCTATTGAAATAATCTTGTTTTATCATTACTGATCGGTCAAAGATGTCTTTTAAACTGGTATTTCTGTAACAGAACATTTTGTGGGATTCATTCATCTCCAATTTCATCTTCCTATTTCTTCCTTCCCATCGACTTTGCTGATCTTCTTCAACCTGTCCTTGCAATGCTGATAATTCCAAAAATAGTTCAAACGGTGTCATTGGAATGCTACATGTTGAAATTAATAAGGTATTCGTCGCTTTACAACTTTTCTGCTTACATTGATATGTTATCAACCATGAAGATTAATTAAAAAGTAAACATATTTTCTTCCCAGTAAGGATATCTTCGATTGTTTAATGATTATTGCATAACTGATTCTAAAGATCAAATCATATTCTAACGGATTTTTCCTTTTTTTTGAAAATCTCTTGATTTAAATAATTGCACTAATTATGTTTCCGCGAAAATTTGCTGTAACTCAAATGAAGATTCTGAAATGTATTATATTTTTCGTAGAATCTTCGCCAGTAAAAGAATTTAAATTGTATCAGAATACATTGACTCTTTTTTAAAATCTTCGCCAAACTGAATTCAAGAGGAAGGAAAAAAAAATCGAAGAAAACATCGAGTAAAGCGATCCCTTTTTTGATATAGCAAAAGAATTATTAAATTCGTCCTCCGATATTGCAGTAGCCAAATGAAATGCCTATAGCCAATAAATTGAAAATGATAAATGGCTAGTAGGAAAAGGAAGGAAGGAAGGAAGTTTCTGGTCGATCCATCTTTATACAACGCAAATTGCTTCTATTAGTCTTATAGCTATCAATATGAAAAGATAATGATGTGACCCTTCTTCTGTCCACTTCTTTTTCATCATTTAATTTCATTTCTTTTCTACCTGTTCGTATTCTTTCAAACAGTCTTATCGTACTCATTTCGCTGTTGAAATATTCCAAAAATTTATCCTAACATATGCTTACAAATCTTGTCTCTTATCAGTCATCATTTCTCTTAACATTAACTACCATTATCTATCTGCTAGTATGTGTGATTTCTTATCATTCTCGCAATGATTGCTTTTATCAATGCTTTCATTCCTTATCGCTTGACAAATTCATAAATTTAAATAGGATGTAATTTTTGTAAGCATTATGTTCATCTTCGAATAAGTTTATTTTTGGGGAAGAAAGAGGAAAAAACAACTTGACAGCTCTAAAACAGGATGACATCTCATCCATCTTTTGTTTATTATCTAAGAGTTGATGAGATAATTGGATATTTTTCCTTTTAATTTTGAGGAAAATTCTTCTTCTTTCTTCAATCTATGAAAAGAATTTATTGAGTAGATCCACTTGTCATTTTATTTGAAATTTCATTGATAATATTAAATTAGTAGAATGTGTGTAGCAACATTTTCATAATTTCATAATACTCTTCAGTTTCATTTTTAATATCTTTCAAGAATTCTCGAAATAAGAATGAATAATTGATAATATACATTTATGAACAAGTTTTCATCATAGAAGTAAATAGTCCTTTTATTTCAATAAAATATTACCAAATAGAGCAATATTATTTTATTATGAAATTTTTTTTTTCCTTCTAGTAAATTATGAAAGAATCTATCATTTAGATTTTGTAAGCATTAACAATTCTGAAGGGTTAAAGGTTATTATAAGGGATAAATGAGAGGTGGAAATTTTTTTAATAATCCTAAATATTGCTTTAAAAAATGATAATTAAAATTAAAAAGAAAGTAATATTGGTGTTTGCAATAAAATATTAATATGAGTATACAATTAGAATAATAACTTCTATTATTACAGCTGCAATCAGCGTTTGCAAAACATATGATCCATTTGGAAGAACATCGAGAAGTGGGTGATGGACCGAAAAAAGCTGAACAATTAGCTCAAGCACATGCTGAATATTGTCAACAAGCTATGGTCTATACATTTATTACTATTATTATTATTATTATTATTATTATTATTATTATTATTATTATTATTATTATTATTATTATTACTGTTTATTATTATTATTACTGTTTATTACTATTATTATCATTGTTATTATTGTTTATTATTATTATTATTATTATCAATATCATTATCATTATTATTGTAATTACCGTGCTATCACTTATACACTATCATTATCATCATGAAGTACACAAAAAGAATTATAAAAATAGAAATATATTTACTACAACAAACATAATATTTATCAGAATTATTTTCTGAATTTCATATCCATTAAAGAACATTTATTAATTATTTACTATTAATAATTAACCCATTAATATTATTAGTTTCACTTTTAAATTACTTGCTGTATTCATTTGATCTTATCAGATCAAATAAATTTTAGTAAAATAATTTAAAAAAGAAATGATATTTTGTCTTACTTTATCTATGCTATTTGTATGCATCAATTAGTGATATATTTTTATTATTATTCTGAATTTAAGGAAGACGTAAATGGCGCACGCTTATTACGGAATGCAGGACAAGAGTTAATTTCATCACAGGATGTTGAATTAACGGGAAGTTTATTGCCAAAATGTGATGAACTGGATCGAATGGCTGATGCATTAAACGGCGCACTTGAACGACGTAGCCAAGTATTACGGTTAAGCAAGGACATGCATCAACAAATACGTGCAGTAAATTATTACTGAGCCTAGCCTAAAATTATTTGACATTTTAAGCCATTTCAATATTAAGTATGCAAATTTATCTTCAAATTATATCTTCAATTGCACCATTCCCTTATTTTACTTATAATTTGCTAAAATGGCTTCAAGAAGTTGCATGCTACTATCCGAGGCAATATTTCTTAAGTGATGGATAAATTAATTGGAATTATTACCTGTTTAATGAAGAAATTGTGGGTTTTATCATTTACTATTCCTATTAAAAGTACACAGGCAATGTTTGTATTCTCAAGGATAAGTCTTAAATAAAGTCTCAATTTTTATCTTAAAATAATTAGACAAATAAGAAAATTTTATCGATTGGAAATTAAGTTATTTTTGCATCGATTTAAATTAAATTAAAAGGATGGGTAGAGAGAAAGAAATGATAGAGTTAAGCTAATTTATTGAATTCATTATTTTATTTCAAAATAAAGCATGTTCCTACAACTTTGAGGATATGTCTTGCTTGAAATTTATTGTAAATTAACGATCACTTATGAAGTTTCCTACGAAATCAATGATATTTAATTTTAAGCTTTATACAGATATATACAAATTATGCATTTCGTTCCTTAGCATCTTAGATATGTTAATAAAAAGTATCTTTAGATTGCTGTATAAACTTGTCCACGTCAATCCTGAAATATAAGCATAGTGGGAAGTAAATATTAAGTATATTTCTTGGTATAAATTTTTAAAATGGTTCCAAATAATTTAAATTAATATGAAGAAGCCATCTGTTTCAAGTATACATCTGTTAATAACAGCAATTTTCAACAAGCTTCAAATCCTTTTTACTTTATCTCATTAAGTGTACGATTTTCAAGGACTCTTTTATCATCTCCTAATATTCAGTTTTAATAGACTTTAAAGTATGAATGATTCTAAAGAGCTTATTGTAAATGGAAAATTATTAAATTATTTTGATCTATGAAATATGAGCAACTTAGCAGAAACGTAGAATAGTTGATTTTGTTTAATTATACTTCTTCTTGAAATTCTTTTTAAAATATTATCAATAAAGCTAAAATTTTTTTTTACTTTTCCGTAAATTTTAAAATAAAGGTTTAAAATTTTCTTCACTCTTCCCTACAAATTAATATTTACAAATTTTTAAAATGAATTAAATTTTTTTTTTCAGAATTATTGAGGGCATAAAAGAAATAATTCAAAAATTTAAAATCATTTAATATTTATATCTGATGCAAAGTTTGGCAATCAAACAATGTATTTGTTAATTGTCATTCTTAGCATACTTCACTGAATCACTTTCAATATTTCAATAATGGTTTGATTTAATTAATAACAAATATATGTTTGAAAAATTTTAGGCAAATAATTGGTGTCATCGTGGTGTTGAACTGTTGACGACAATACCATATGATTGCACAGCGAGTAATGCTGCCAGTGCATTAACAACCGTTGATAAATACATCGAAGAAGGGGAATTATTGAAGGTTGAGATGATTCATGATAGGATGATAATAAAGAGATGATATGATATCATTAATTGATAAGACAGAATAATTAATTTCACTTCACTCTTTCTATCATTTAATTATGCAAAAATATACTGATAAATGATATTTTAGTGATTAATATTTCACTGAAATAATATCAGCTTAATAGAACATACCATAGTATCATAAAGAAAATTTACTGTATTCGTGGTTGAACTAATTATGGTACCATGAGCGCAGATTACTATGTTCATGTTGAGATTGGTTATGGTATTATAAATGTTTATAGTATTGTAGGAACTTATTACAGTAGTAGTGTCGTAAACGTAACTTATCTGTATGATTATTATAATTACAGCTAAATATATTTTCAGTTGGATGCTTTTAATAATGAGCCAGATTTGAACAAATTAATAATGCTTACTACAACTGAAACATCCACATTACTTACACAGGTGATTTTATTTAAGTTTAATTGTAGAAAATTGAAGAAAATTGTGAGTGAATACAAAGTATACAAATTATATTTTATCAATATTGATTGATATTATCAAAGTTTGCGAAAAAATTTTCTTGGCACTTTCTTTAAAAGTTTTAAGCTATTTTGTTTTCCATCTTTTTTGTGACTTTTTTAAAATATAATCATTAATTTATTAAATCAAACTTCGGATATGCATAATACTATGTTTTGTATTTCGAATTACAAGTGAACTATAATTTGCGAGAAAAAAAATGAAAAATTCAAAGAAAAAATTTATTAATAAATAAAATTAATTTAGCATACTTTTGTTACCTCATTTTATCAGTTATAGAATTGATAAGTTATATTGAAGGAAAATAACAAACAAATTATATTGAAAGAAATTTTTGCTACTACATTGTACACATATTTTACATTCTTCAGTTTATCAAATAAATCCTAAATTATCAGATTTTCGAAATTTAGAAAAATTAAAAAATTGATAGGATAATTAATAATAAAAAAATCAAACAGTTTATTATATATCATAGGAAAAGAAAGGTGGGAAAGGTACGAAGAAAAATATAAAATTAAATAAAAAAAGAAGTAATGGAAAAAACTTCTAAGGATTTCATGTGAAAAACAAAGAAGTTAAAAAAAAGTGGTTCTTTCATTTTTAAATCAAACCACTTGGGGGAATAAATTTGATTAGCCTCTTTCGGAAATTGCTTGCTTTTATTGATTCCGAAAATTTACAACTACTCGTTGTGATGTTGAAAATTCGTTGAACAAATCGGTCGAATCGGATATAATACATACGATATGCAAATATTCCCATCTATTAAAAAGAACGTTAATTTGTAAAAATTGTTCAAAAAGATGACAAATTTTGTATGATGTCATTTAAACATGTTAAATTATAGGTTGCGGAACGTATTGATGATATGCGACGTTTAAGCGTTTCTCGTCGTGATGCATTACAAAAGATGGCATTACGGGAAATCCGAAAACCACCTGTTCAGGTTGTTAGTCCAGAAAAATTACCATGCCCTAATGGTGACAAACGTTATTCAACTACTAGCAGTAATAAGAATTCACTTCCAACATCACCAACTAAAGTATCGTTTTATTTATAAATATTTTGTTTGATTTTATGATCAATTTATCTCAGAGGATGATAACATCATATTTCTCAGTATATTTCATACTTTTACGTGCATTTATACCACGTAGTACACGTACATACATTTAGCCATATGGTATACCTCTGTAATACTTACACATTGATATTTTGATCCGATCCATTTACATTCCTTTTTTGCCTTTCGAAGCACAGAAAAAATTCAAAAAAATTCAACCGTATATTCATTAGTAATTGTTACATTCTCATCTCAATCTCTTTTCCTTCTCTCCCTCTCTCTCTCTCTCTCTCTCTCTCTCTAAATTTAATAAACAAAATTTTTGATTTAGTTTCTTGAATTCAATTTTATTCATCAGTTCAATAGTAACAGATTTCATTCTATCATAAAAACATTTACTCAATTCTTTCTTTCCCTTTTCTTTTTTTCTCCTTCAACCAATTATTTATAATTCTTGGCGCCAATAATTTATTCCATATGTGTAATTATTTATCTTTTGGTAGAATTTAGTAAATATATCTCTTAAAGTATTGCACAAATCAATAAATCTTTTGAAGATTTCCGCCCTTTTTTTATAATTACTATAGCGATATTTGTCATTGGCGCTTTTCTTTTTCCATTTTTGTTTGTTCAACCATAACAATAAAGTAAATTGGATTTGAATTTTATAAAAGTTTTTATTTTACTTTAAAAAATTTGCAATTATGAATTAATTCAATAAAATAATTGCAGTATTAGTAGTCATTACTTGTTTTATTACCATTTCATTATTTTTCATAGTTAAAATTAATACTCGAATAAATTGAGCATATTTTGTTGAATAAAATGCAATGTATTTATAATTTTAATTTTAGCTTATTCAAAGCTTTAGTTTTATTTACCAACTGAAATACTCACCGAATCATTTATTGATATTTAATTTCATACTGTAATTTCAGTTCTTCATTATTAATAAGTAATTAATTATTATTCCCTTTGCTTAATTACTTATCTATTGAATAATTTCAACAATATTTACCATTATCATTAGATTTCCTTTCTTCTTACACGTATTCAATTTTAATTTAAAACTTTTTTTTTTCGAAATTCCATTGCAATCATTAAGCCAAACCAATTGATTTGACGTCAGTTGTAATGTTTACATTCTCCAAAAAATTCGGCAACAATTGACAATCAGTTAGATTTTGATGAAGCATTGACTAATACTTCCAATAAATAGAAAATAGCAATTTTATTGTTAATTTCAATTGTTAAGACTTTTTTGCTTCATAAATAAATATTAGTAGTAAAATTCATTTAATATTTTAATTTCATTTATTTTTTTCCCTCCAATTTTTATCTTTATTTCTCAGCCAATTATTCTATTTCATTTTAATTCATTCATATTCTTTTTTTTTTCTCCACTTTTTCTAATCTTTTCTTATTCATTTAAATAAATTGTTAATTTTTAAAAGAAGGAGCAAAATGAAGTATTTTTCTACAATTATTTTATATTTTGTTGTTCGTGTGGTACTTACTTCATTGTTGGTGAGATATGTATTCATAAATCTATTGGAAATGTGTATTAAAAAAGAGATATAGTGTAAATGTCGTCGTAATGTGAGTAGTTTTATCGATGGGAGGGAGAGAGAGAGAGAGAGAGAGAGGGAGAGGGAGAAGAAAGAGTAGAAGAGCGGCGCAGCGCAACTGTATCTGTCAATCAGCACTTCTAATTCTACCTTACCTCAACAACCTCAACTTTTCATTCTTAATTCTTCCCTCTAATTAATAATTCTTTTACTTTCCTCATTAACAACTAGCCATGTATCTATGTATGTGTGTGTATGTGTGTGTGTATGGTTGTGTTGCTAATGATTGGATAACAATAATTAAGTAGGAGAAGTGAAATATATGTGGATTTATTTAGTTAAGAATTTAATTTCCGCTAATTTTTAAGATTTGAATTGTGCTTCATTATGGTAATGTTAATACCTGTCTATCGGATATTAGAATTGAAATTTTCAATTTCTCTTTTTGATGAAATTTCAGAAATTCGAATATTATAGTTGAAAAGTTATGTAAATAAGGAGAATATTGTCTCTATTACTGTTATTGTTATAGGATTGAGATATAAAATAATAAGATCAAAAAGAAAAAAGTTTCCTGAAATTTTTCTTATTTAAAAATTTGATGATAAAATAAATATGGTAGTATTGACAATGAAAATTGGATTGACATCGATAAAAGTTTGAAAATTATAAATAGAATTTCTTTTTTTTCTAACATTTTAAGAATGTTTTCTTTTAATTTACTTAATTAATTGAAAATTAAAAATGGAAAAATGCTTTAGATATCGACAAAAAGCATTGTGATATTTGCAAATATCTCCCATTCCCTAACTTCACCTCGTCCTCTCTACATTTTAAACAATTTCCACTAATATTGATGAAGTGAAAAAAAAAAATGTATACGGAGAATAGAAGAAAGGATTAAAGGATAGAGAGAGAGAGGGAGAAAGAGAGAGAGAGAGAGAAGAGAGATTTAACGATTTACAAGTTATCCTTGTTTTTCTTTTTTTTTTTTTTTTTGAGAGGAGGGGAAGGAAAAACTTTTTCCTGTTCTATTTTTATTAGCATTTAGTTTGTTATAGCAATAAGGTTAAAATTTGCATTTAGAAAAGGAATAGATTTGACACAGACTGAAACTATTTTAGGTTTTCGTTTTCTTTTTTTTTTTTGTTTTGAATTTTTAAATTAAAGGAACATTTAATGATTTATGGAAATTTTGATTGATATTTCTGGAAAAAACTGATCCGGATTTTTCTTCCTTTGTTCCTTCTTTCTTTTTTTTAAATATACTTATCCGGAAATTTTTCTTACAAAGTTCCAGATTTTATTGGTTTTCGTTTTTTCAAATGGCGTAATTTATGTATTGTGATGGTATAAAATTAAAAATAGAGAAGCATTATCTTTTAATTAAATGAATTTTATCATATTTCAAATATTTTATTTTCTATCATTTATTTCTATTACACATTTTTCTTTTTTTTGAAAGCATTAAATGTAATCGATATCTTTAATATAGTACCCATAAATTATTTTTTCCTTTTTTTTTTTTTTTTTGGTTAAATGCTAACTACTGCTTTAAACCCAATAATACTTTGACTTTATTTCTCGCATTACAATGATCATTTTACCTTATATTCTTTGGGTTTGCTATGTGAAATCTACAGAAGACGTGATCGCTTGGGAATGATCAGACGTCAGGTATTTCATCTATCACTCCGGACAAGACGAAGACGGGGTTATGTATCGAACAGAGAATTCAAACCCAACCGGGCTACTACTACTACATTTCTGGATGATTCAAGCGAACCATTGTTACACTTTGTTGATGAATCTTGCATCGATGAAGACGAAGATAGAAGTGGAGGGCATTTCAAAAGGGTCAGATATCTTTCATTGCGAATTTTTGATCAAGTAAACAAGTGGTTTCAGTTCTGAAATTTAAATTTCCAAATTTGAAATTTGAATTTTGAAATATGACATGGGATGATAGGAAGTCGTTATGGATGTAAGGAAGGGTATATTCAAGGACAGCAAACGAATAGGAAGGGAAAAAGAAAAAAAAAAAAAACCGTCCTTTCTTTGAAGGATATAACTATGTGAAATTATTGAAGGCCAAGTATCATACCTTTAGTCTTTTTCTGACTTTGGACATTCGTTTACATTATGTCCCATTTCGATTATTTTATTTTGAAAATCTTTTCAAGCGAAAATTACTTGCAAATGAGCAGTTAACCCTGACCTCTTCAATAAGTCAAATATTCTTTCTTTTTCCTTTTGGGAGAGAAGATTCTAAATGAACGGAAAATTATCATCAATAATTTTGATCAGCAAATTAATTGGGCAGAATTAATTTTGTTAATTAGTATTGTTATAAGAAATATGTGTGAAATTGTCTGAACTATATAGTTAGAAAATTTTTCAAAATTTTTGTTTCCTCTTTTCTGAGTTGAAAAATTGGAAAAAAAGATTAACACCAATAAGTCAATAGTATGAAAATGATCAATTCAATCATTGCTTTTTATATTAATCAGTTAATTTGTTAATTTATATCATAATTTACAAATATTAAAGAAGAAAAAACAATAAACAAAATAATTTTATGCTATCTTCTACAACTATTCAACTATTCGTATGTTGAAAAAGATTTCATCAAAATGCCAATCATTCTTTAATTTACAATTTATCTTTAAACTTCGATCATATCAATCTATCTACCAATCTGTTTCATTCATTTATAAATTTCAACAAATTCCCTTTTTATCTCTTCCTCTCCTTTCTTTTGCTCTTTTTCTCTTTCCTTTCATCCTTTTCCCTTCTCCGTTCTGTTTCATTTTAATTTTCCATCGTATCGTTGAATACTTTCATACACTTTTTACTAAACGCTAATTAAATTATTATAATTGATAAGTAATAAAATTCCTGATTAAATAATAGCAAAATTAATCACTCGAATTCTTTTTTTCACCTAATATTTTTAGTCTGTCTTTTTTGCTTATTTTTCAACAATGAATTTTATATTTTTGTTTATATTGCAGATTATTAATTAATTTCTGGTGAAAATAATCAATTCTTATTATTTATTTTCATTTTACATATTATTTAATATCATTAGTTTTTTTCGTCTTCTTCTCAACAACGAGTTTTATATATTTGTTTTATTTCAGTGTTTTGTACTTATTAATTTATAGTATAAATAAATAATTTCTTACATATGTTTTTATAAAATAGTCGAAAAAAAAATAAATAAATCGCTGTTACAAAATAAAAGAATTATTAATTCTTTCTGTCATATTATATTAATTTTAGTTACTTTTTCCGATAAATAATTATTTTGCCATCATATTTTATTTCCCTTCTTTTTCTCCCTTTCTCTCCCTCTCCCTCTCTCTCTCTCTTTGTATTTAAGGAAGCTAAGAAAAGAATATGGAAGAAAAAGGAAGGATTGTAATTGGAAATTCGCGGGATTAGACAGATAGTCAAAAGGTTATATGATAGTATTAGTATACATTCCATTCATCCTTTCTCTCTCATTTTTTGAGGTCACCTAAATCCTTCTAATTTTAATCTATTTCATTCATTCCCATTTATTTCATATATTTATTTATCCATCTTATGCTTGCTTATCACTTTATCATCATAAGCATTACATTTATTATTCATTTAATAATTTCATATATAATAGTGTAAAATCATTTAATGATTATTATTCTATCCTATTTATTATTATATAAACTGTTCATTTCTTATTTTATTTCTATTATTGTTAATAATTTTTATTTGATAACATTTTGACTTTTACTATCATTTGATTCAATTCATTGATTTTTCCTCTTTTTTTTTGATAGCATTGTTTAATAGGAATTATTGATTTTTGCTTATGAAATATTTCTTCTTTTCATCTTTTTGTTCTAACTTCATAATTTCATATGCAAATTTCCAATAAATTTCCTTAATTTTATAAAAAGAAAAAGGAATTTTTTAATTTTTTCTTTGAATTCCTCAAAATTTTTTGAATAAATATTGAATAGAAGAAGTATTAAATTGGAAGAGCTATTTCGCTTTAAATAAAATGGTTGACAAGTGTATATTGAGGCCTTTTACATAATGAGCTCTCCATTTTTTGCCTTTTCTACTTTCATTTTCAGGCCTTTCTCACTAATTACTTAATATACTCCCTCTCTTCCTTTCTCTCTTTACTTTTCTCTCTGAGAGGAATCCTTCTATTACTCATTTCTTTCTTTCTTTCATTTTTAATTTCTGTAATTTTTATCTTTTGTTAATGAAATGTTCATACTCTCCTCAAATATTAGCATCCTTTTTCCATTATTCATATTTCAATTTTCATCTTTTCCAGTCCTTTTCTTCTTTCCAAATCACTTATCACTGATAATAGAATGTGTTATTATCATTCGTTTATTTCCTTATTTGCTTATCATTAGTTATCACCACTTACAATACATAAACAATTGTAACATTATTTTATTATTGCTCCAAAAATCATAAACTATTTTCTCACTCAATTTATGATAAATTTTTTTGAAATATAGTTTAGATTTAGAAATTAGCTAATTTTTGTCTTTATATATTTCAAGAAGCAATAATTGAAAATATTTTAATTTTTTTTTTCGACGTTTAATTAGAATCTTATTTTTTCAAAATGTTTGCAATAATTTTCTTAGAACAATCACAAAAAAGTGATTAAAAAAGAATGAAAAATTCATTCTTTATTAATAAGTGTTACAATTAATTAATCCAATCAATTATAATGAATTCTTTATTTAAAATGTTTATCAAATATTTTTTCTTCCATTTCAAATTTGTTATTTTTCATTTCAAAATTCTTAGTTATTATTCTTTTCTATTCCTATTCATTCCCATCATTTCGTTTTACAGTTTCAGCAACATTCCAATCTAATTAATTCTAATAATTCTGACATTGTGATGTTTTTCAAATCACGCATGCGCAAATCGAAATCGTGGTCTGCTCCTGCAAATGTTATCCGGCAAACGGTACGATATTTGAATTCCTTTTTTTTTGTGCTTTCTTTTGATTCTCTAATCTTTGATTCTGCTGAATCTTTCTCTTATCTCTCATATTTAATTTAATTCTATTCAATTAATTTCAGTTCAAATTCATGTTGATAAATAAAAAAAAATTTATTTATTGTATAAAAAGTAGGATGAATTTGTTGTCGTATTATTTTACAAAAAAGAATCTTTCTAAATTCTTATCAGTGCTACAAAAGTCAAAAAAGGAATGCACATATGGCTTAAATGTATTTTATTCTCATCATAATATAAAAGTATTTAGCATTTCATAAATTAAACATTATTTGGCATTCAAGTATGTTTCAGTAAGGGATTTATTTAATTAATTAAGCTTATGCTATATTGCAGCGTCAGATTGAAGTACTCCGTAATAGTCGTGAAGATGTATTCATATGTGGAAAAAATGTTGAATGCGGTAGTAGTAATGGTGCTGGCGAAGGTGATAATAGTAATAGTGGTGCGACAATTGGATCAGATCAACCTACTTCACTCCTAAATTTTGCCATCTCCGAATTAGTAAGTTGGAGTAATTTTGAGGTTTCTTTTTCTCAATTTTTATTATATCATCGTAGGAAATGTTCTCTTCGATTAGGTTTCAAAGAGATCATTGTTTATTCCGGATCACTGATTCATTTGATGAATTAAAATTTCCAGGTGAATACAGAACAAAGCTACGTTCGTGAATTACAATCTATCGTTGATTTCTACATTAGGCCATTTGAAGCACCTGAAAATGAGCATTTGATAGCATCACATTTAAGAGATCGTTCTGATATCTTATTTGGTAATATTACCGACTTGGTTAGTTTTACTGTTTCTTATTTCATTAATAGCTTCATTTAAGGAACTTGCAAATTTGCTATAATACAAAGAATTTCGAATTATTATCATATGATGATGATTACTATTATTATTATCAAAATAATCACTATTGTAAAAAGTTAATTATTACAATACATTGATGGATGTTATTTATTTATTTATCATTCTTTTGCAGTGATCTATTTAATGCTTAGTATTTGAATTAATAATTTTTCATCTGTTTCAAATATTTCCTATACTACAGCTGAATTTCCACAATAACTACCTTTTGGCTGACTTTTTGGCCGCGGGAAATTCAATAGTTGAAATATGCCGATGCTTTCTCAATCATCGTAATAAATTCCTTCAACTTTATCATCGTTACTGTCAAAATAAACCATTGGGTGAAGCTTTACGAAGGGAGCAACAACCAGATGGAGCGGTTGCTAAATTTTTTACGGTTCTTTTTTTTTTGTTTCATTTTATGTGATACTTTTTAATCTGACAAGTTAAAAGAAACGAAAAAAAGTGACTGTACACAGATGATATATATCACTTGTCAAATTTTTTTACTTATCATAAAGGTTATAAAGTTAAGGTGAAGAAGCCTTAAATTGGCCTATGACTCATAGTTTCAGGAATGCCAAAAACGAGCCGGACATCCATTACCGTTAAGTGCTTATTTATTAAAACCTGTACAGAGGATCACTAAATATCAGCTTTTGCTAAAAGTAATTAAACTTATTTTTTTCCTACTTTCCACCCTTTATCCATTATCTATGAGCTATTTTCCTTGGAAGAATTTTTCCTATGTTGATTTGATTTGAAGAGATATCACTTATTCAACGTTTAGCTAATTTTGACGAATACTTAATTTTTTTCCGAAGTCTAAGATTGTTAGATCATCCATTCTAGGCTTCTTTTATATTTGCTAAATCGTAGTATTTCCTTTTTTTGATTGCTGTGGAATCCTATCGATTGATCGTAATCATAAATTTACATATATTTTCATTTCCAGGAAGTACATCGTCATAGTGGTGATCAGGCTAAGCCTCATGTTGACGAAGCTTTGTCCTCAATGTTGGATCTGTTGGCTCAAATTAATACATCCATGCATCAGTTACATATTGCCGGATTTGTCGTAATTATTATTTAATTTTTCTCGTTACAATATTGAAAATCAAAGTTTCTAAATGAGGTATAATCATATTAAAATATGCAAATTAATGACTGAATTCTTTTCAGGGTGATCTCTCTCAAATGGGTCCATTAAGACTTCAAAATGAATGTGACATTTATGCATTCAAGAAGCGAACTCGCCGTCTTAATAAGGCTCAACGTCGACATTTGTTCCTATTCGATGGTGGTCTGTTATTCTGCAAAAAACGATCCCAATCTTTGCCATATGCTTCTGAATACTACGAACATAAGTTGTCTATACCAGTAAGTGGTGATTATCAATTTACTTTTTAGCAGCAGAGTTATTAATTTGATCAAAAATTTTTGTAATAAAATTTTCAATTTTTTAGGTATCTTCTTTAGCTTTTCAAAAAGTGTTGCCTTTACTTCAGACGTGTAGTCTTGGCTTCTCAGAAACATCGAAAACGTCATCTGCACGTTTTGAAGTTTGGGATGAGACGAAAAATGAAGCATATGTTGTGCAACCTGTTGATGAATCTGCTCGGGTAAAGTGGATACAGCGACTTTATAGGTGACATTTACGTTTTTTGACATACAGAAAATAAATATACATATATTGCAACTATTTCATATATTAAACTTTTCATGAACAATTGAAGTAAAATGTCACTTTAAATATAGCAACTTTACATTGTAATGTAAATAATTAATTGACTTTTAACCTAAATCGTTAGTCTTGTAAAGATTGTAAAACAGTATAATAAGTCTTGAATTTCATATTCGGAGGGAAAGAAAAATGTGGAATTCATTATTTAAGGATAGTCGGTGAACGTGTAACACATCGAGATCGATTGGGTCAACAGCATCGACCTGCGCGTCCACAATCTTGGGCTTCTACAATTTCTACTGACAGTATTCGTTCCTCTGATACAACTACAGATAGGTAGATTAATTAATTTACGTGAAGTCAGAATTTAATAAATTTTCCAGGACATTTTTTAGACAAATTGCAAAATGTTAATCTCTTCAAATGAAGCAATGATTTGAAAATATCATTTTTGCTGGTGGTATGATCACTACTGGAATAACAGTTGCAGTAGTGTTGTGGATGGAAATGGAAACAATCCAAATGGTACATGCTGTTCATCACCCTCTTCTGGATCACCAACATTCGTTCCGGCTATATCGGATGAAGATCCGGATAATAATATCAGTACAGCCGATCAGTTACAAACACGTTCATACAGTTGCCCAGAGGTTAATTACCTTTCAATTTCATTTCATTTTTGACTATATGCTAGACGTGTGCTTGGTTACTCTTCAACTATTATATTTTATCATATCTTCAACTATTATAACTTTAATATCGTAATCTCTTTATCCCTCGCTTGTATGTAATAATCATTCAAGCTATTACTGTTTTATTATTATAATTATAATTATCGACAAAATTCCTGTCATAATTGGATTATTTGATAGGTAATGGCTAAATGATTAGAGATTAGAAATTGATATTAAACTTTAAAGTCATTTTATCATTTTTTTATATATTTTAGAATTCTCTAGGAGGCTTATCATCATCATCATCAACAACAACGATACCATCTTCTGGAATACTAAATACAATAATTCCATCCTCAATATTAGCAAAATCAGTAACACCAACAACAACAATTGCAACAGCAACACCGTTAAATACTATCGTTGAGAGTTCTTCTTCCACAGAATTATTTGCAACAATTTAACATGTTCCCATTTACTTTCATGATTTTCTGTTCTATTCCTCATTAATTATTCTTTCCTCTTCTTTAGATTGATTAATAGCAATTTGTTTAGGATATTTAGTAGGCAAAGAAGAAAAAAAGGAAACAACTTAGAAAGAATATTGTATGAAATAAATAGCACAAATTTTCTTGTTTTGTTTGTGAAACCTCTTGTTTTGATTTGTTTACAATTTAGTCCAATGTTCATACAATAACATTTCTCAATTGTCATTTCAAGTATTGAAAGATTAAATAAAATTGATGGGTTTCAATTCATTCATAGCAATGATAACAGAATGATGGAATCAAAAAGTATTAACAAAGTTGATTTAATTATTTTATTGTAGAAACATTTATTTACACAGTAAGGACTATTATGCTCATTAATTAGGTGTATTATATCTAAACATTACTGCTACATATTCATTCTTTGTTCAAATTCAATTCAGTTACAATCCCTGGTGATTTTTTTTTTCTCTTGTTGTTATCAATTTATCATTATTTCTATCATTATAGTTGCCGCATTCCTTGTAATTTCTTCCTTTTTTTTTTATTTATCTTTATTTCTGTATATTTCACTTCTGTATTGGATATATATTTATATATATATATATATATACATATATGTTTTGCTCTATTATTGTGCTATAAAATGTAAATGAAATGAATGAATCGGTGAATTATTTCAATACTACCAAAATCTGCAATTTGTGCACAATCTCATGCTCCAAGTATATTAATTGCCTTTTTGTATGTGCTATTTTTGCTCATACAATAGGAATTCCATATTACGCATATGGGGTATATGATAACTTATTATTTAATCCAACAAATTGCTTTTACAACAGGAATTTAATATTACAATTAATGATTCATGTAGGGATGACAGCCTGTTATTTGCATTAGAATGGCATCTTAAATTCATGCCCTGTCCTCTTCCACAAATACTGCAATTTTTGAAAGATATCCCTGAAAGATATGCATAATTTATAGTATACGAAATGTGATCATCAAATCGATCTGCAACTATCATTGAATGAACGAAATAAACAAATTTTTAAAAATTTTCAGTTTTAAACAAAGTTATCCCACTTTTTCCCTAGAAGTAGACAATTCTAACAAGACTCAATCGGATTATCAGAAAGAAGATCTTTGTATTTATTTTGAAAATGATCTATTTAACTCATTCCCTTAAAATAATGTAAATTTCGATCGGTACAGATCACATACGTGAAAATTTTCTTTCAAAAAAGCAATGTAAATTTTGAAAGGCCAATGTATAGTCCATCTAAAATACATTTCATTAATATTGATAGTTACTGAAAAACGCTCTAAATAAATGTATCAGTTAACAATAAATCGATGTACATATTCTGACAAATATATGTACCATCTAAAATAATACTTAGCAAAGAATAATAAGTATACAAAGTATTAGAAATACCTCTAACACTTTGTTAACTTTAACAAGAAAGGTCAAATGCCACGTATATATCTTAGCATCACTGAGACG
Source organism: Dipetalonema caudispina (assembly GCA_013365325.1). NCBI lineage: Eukaryota > Metazoa > Nematoda > Chromadorea > Rhabditida > Onchocercidae > Dipetalonema > Dipetalonema caudispina. Next base: position 17,860 of record JABVXV010000260.1, on the reverse strand, counting down.
AAATCATTTCATAAATTTCATACGGTCCAGCATTTTCAGTTGCTATAAATCAATTCATTTTCGTCACGTGTGTTACGTGTGGTGTAAATGTTTTACGTCTAAAGTAAAACAATTCCAAGTTTTAGGGTATTGTCGTACAACATAGCCAAAGATGAATATTACATACGAACCAAGATTCACGTGTGCAGAAGAAATTAGGTTTATCAAGCTGAACAGGTAATCAAATTTTATCCAATAAATATAACTATCATTTATGTATTAAATATGAACTTTCTTATATGTCTTATTAATTTCTAAAATCTCACATTGTTTTTCCAGTATTTTGCACTATTTATTTTGCGTCGTTTTTTTTTTAAAACGAATAGTTCTATTCTTATCATCTTTCATTCATAACAATTGTAATTGAATAATTGCAGCTTTGATTTCATCCATTTTTGGAATAAAAAGAGTGAATTATCGGAGGCTGATAAAGCTCTTCTGTATAAGGTTGGTCAAATTTTTTAGCACTGGTGAGTATAAACATTAGACATATAGTAGTAGAAGAAAGTATTTTTTATTCTCTTATGTAGTTAAAATGATTCAAGTCAATATTCAATATGTAGCCAACATTGGTGCTGAATAAGTATTATGATTATTATTAATATACGTAGAGTAACATGTGCCATAATATTTTATGTAAGATAACTAATGCGAATCATTCATGATGATTTATAAGCAATTTTCCTGCAATTTGTTTTCTTTTCTCCTTCTGCCCTATAAAAATATGAGGGAAAAAGATAAAGGTGGAAATTTGATTAAAATTATTTGGAAGAAAATAATTTTTTTTTTTTTTTTGGAACTGAGTTTTAGTCGGAAAGGAGTACTGATAAGTTAGTTTTGTTTCATTGTTGTTAAAGGTATTTCGTATTGCAGGGCATACGGAGCTTAGATAATGAATTAATCAAACTTGTTGAAGCGAAGGAAGAAGATGATACGAAAATTTATAAAGTATATTTGAAAATTGGACACATTAGTTTGTTAGCAAAAGATTTTCCCAGAGGTAAGTGTGTTTGTTATGGTTTTTGTTTTAATATATAATAGTAAAGTGATAGATAGGAATTATGAGGAAATGAGTCAGTAAATGGATTCTTATCAGAATTATATTGAAATACAAATTTCAATGATATACATCGAGAACATTGCTGCGAAACTCTTGAAACAGACTAGTATTCGATGCTAAATGAAACTGTAGTCGAATAGTACCTGTAATAATGCGTATTATGGATTCTTATTTTTAGCGCTGTCAGCTTATCAGAAAGCTTATAATCTGAACAAAGATGGGTTTTGGAAAGAACCAGCTTCATATTTTGGTCTTGGAATGGTTTATTTCCATTTTAAAGCATTTGAAATGTAAGTATTGCCAGTGCTTAATTTTAGTTACTGCAAAGTTTCTGGATAAAATAGAATAAGCACTGTTTATTTAAATTTATTGGAACTAAATTCTCATATGATAAGCATTCTCGTAATGAAGTAATAAGCATTCTGTACAGGATTACGCACTCTGCATAACTTGTTGTGTGTTCTTCTCTTTTCAAATACTTGTTTTACTCAGTTTTTGTTTTCATTAATGATAGTAAATGTGGAAAACATTGAAAGTGGGGATTAGCGGTAGTAAGTGTAAAAGAAGTTGCCAAAGAGAACAGTTTCATTTTGTTTCTCGTAATTCCAGTTATGAGTTGGGGAAAGAAAAATTCGCACATGTGATTCTATGAACAGTTGTTTACTTTATTGAAGCTCACAAAAAGTTATTCTCTATTTTATGTTCTTCTTTGCTAGCCTTTTACACACAAAGGATAGTGCCCATTCTTTTTCTTCTCTCCTACCTTCCTCCACTTCTTCATTTACATAATTCAAGCCATTCCGATGTAAATAATCTTTAAAAACAAAGCATAAAAAATCGTATGTTTTTTGAATTTGTTTGGGGGTGCTTAACTTACTGAAAAATTTCAAGTTTCCAATATCGAAATCTTTGAATTTTAACTTTTTGAAATAGTAAAATCTAAAAGTATTGCTCCCCAAATTCTTTCTGGATAAAATTTTTGCAAGAAAAGTTATGAAAAAGGGAAGGGAGTTTTCACTCGAATTCCACTATTTAAAAATTTAATATGAAAGGATTTTTTGTGAGTAGGAAGATTTGAGCCGATTTTTATCTCTATAAAGGAATTGAATTTATGGAATTTGCAACCCTACCGTTTTATTGGTCAACACTTTATTTCATGGCGTAAAGGCAGCTGTCCTACCTATTTTAAATGTTAAATTAATGCGATTTAAATAGCGGCTATCAAAAATTTGCTTTCGAATCTTCAAACCGAGCAGATGGTCAGCGATAGTGGACTACAATGCTTCTGTGCCTTCATTTTTTCCTCATTACTACTTTTAATGTCTTTTTTATAGTCCTTAGCTGATTTTTCACACAGTCATTTGCATTTTTCTGATATGTTTTTGCTCTATACGTTCTAAATACTGGCCCTTTCATCCATTTCGTTCTGCATCCCACTTCCACCTTTTTATCTTAGCTGCAGACCACAACAATCAGTAATCTTCCACTGGTCATTCATTTCTCTTTCATCCTTCTCCCAGACTTGGATATTATAGAAGGCTGGGAAATGAAGAGTGAGATGAGAAGTGTCCTTCACTCATCCTCTACCTCACACTTTTTTTCTTCTTTGACCTGATCGATTGGCTTACTATTATTCTATGCGTCCCACATCCCCAAACATGTGCTGTCCACTACTCGCGATGTTATGTTTGCATGTGTTGCGACCTACTGACCGCTGGAGCTACCCTTTTATGGGATCACTTTCTCCAATATATCAAAACAGTATAGATAACTTACAGTGTAGTATACCATTCCTAACCCTCTACTTTACTTTGATTGTTCTGTTCCTCGTTTTTTTGTTATCTGCTGATTTGATTTTTAAACTTCCTACTAGTGAAGTTGGAAATACTTCCATCTTCGCATGTTTTCTCCACTTATTTCAACTTGTAATAATATTCATTTCTTATTGCAATTTTTAAATCTTAATGAAAGACAATCATTCAATTGTGCTTTGACAGCAAAAATGTCCTCTCATATCTGGTAGATGGAGATATTTTGTTATTATTCATTTGGGATGAGATTGATGGTAGTTATTCTGCTGGTTTCAGTCGCTTTATCACTAGCGGTCTTTGAAATTCTTCGAATATAGCTTTTGGATGGGCAGTAAGCGAATAAGTAAGGAAATCGAATCCAAATTTCTTGTTTGAAAACTGTTTTCTTGAACAAAACTGTTTATATGCAAATGAATTGATCAATTTGAAAAAAATCAAAATCGTCCTTGCTCCCTTTACTCTTATTTACCGCAATATATTTATAGTGTGAAAAATGTGTTGAGTGATGATCGGCTAAACGTTTTCTCTTTTATTGAACAGTTCTAATAAGAAATATGTTAACTTAATCAGCTATGAAAACAAGTTCTTTTGGAACTGGAAACACAGCAAGTTCTATTGGGGCTTGAAACATAGTAAGGCGGTATTTCAAAAGAAGTTTTTGAAAAGCATAGATAAATTCTCCTTAGATTTCTTAGTTTCATTTCCTTTTGTTGAAATTTCCATGTCGTAAAATTTTCATAAATTTGAATATAAATTGAATTGATTTTATAACTTCTTGCTAGAGTTTTACAGGAATTGCATTTTATTTCAGCGCCGGAGAAGCATTCAACCGCGTCCTTTACTCACATCCAAATCACGAATTTACGGTTGAAATATATTCCAGACTGGGATTCATTTACAAAAATTTGGAATTTTTCGAACTTGCCATTAAGGTTTTCAGTTTTTTTCTTTTTAAATCTCTTGTTTAAAAATTCATCAAATATCGATATTATACTGGTTCATTTCCGGTATCATTCGTGATTCAATTGAGGCGTTAAAACACTCGTCAGATGCCATTATCTAAATGTCCATATTCCACGGAAGTATTCCCTATAGGAACAGATAATCTCAATGCCAGACGTACACTACCGATCTTATATTAAAACTTAATGGAATAAATGATTCGTAAAAGGGCCCTTCCGAGGCTTTCTTTTTTTCCACTCACAAAAAATGCTATCACTTTTTGCCTCACAACAGTACCTGCAAAATTTGTAGCTAATTCTGACAGTTTGTAATTATTTATGCAGTCTGTAAAATAACGGGGATGGGCTGGAAGTATGAGGAAAGTTTCGGTTTGGGTGGAACATGTGGTCACTTTTGATTTCTTGGATACAAAAAAACTATCTTTCAGCTGATAATTTTCATGAAATATTAATAATTACTTAAATATTTGATCATCATTAAAGACGATATTATGAGGCGACAAATAGGACAATATAAGCATAAGAGATGCAATTGAATAGGTGGGACTGTATGGACTAAATTAACCAGGGAAGTTAAGCTCATCTAAATGGAATAAATCACCGCAATTTTGGTAATCAAGCTAAGCTGGTGTGACTTAGTGTAACTTAGACATTCTTAAGATAATACATCCTGATAATTCATTATTTTCTTATCTTCACTAAATAACTGAACTTTTAATCGTATATTACGTTTCAATGCATTATGTATTGAATGTTTGAGCATTCATTAAATATCTTTTGAGTAATTTATTGACACAATGGGTTCAAATTATTCATTGCAGCACTTCACAGCAGCACTGAACGACAGCCGTGAAAGCACATTCCTGACGAAGGTTGAATTGCGTTTCAACATAGCTCATTGCTACGACATCGCTGGTGACCTTGATCGGGCAGCCATCGAGTATCGAACTATCTTAACTGACCATTCCGTTCAACTGACGAGCAGTTTACAAGCACAGATCCTAAGACAACTTGGTAATATATCATCTTTTTTCGTTTCTTTTTCTCTGTTTTGTTTTTCATCTACTCCTTTTGCTGGTAATATAACTGTTTCCCAGATATAGCTTCATGAAATATGTCAAGTCATCGGTATGATACCTTCTGTGGAACTTTCGTTTTTTTTTTTCAATTTTATTTTTCTAGGTTTTCAAATTAGAAATTTTCTCATTTCGCAAACTGAACTATTTGTGTGTTGCTGTGATCATGGGAAAGTAATGCATAATTTAGATGGAATGGCTTCAAATTTAAATGAGTTTGAACTTTTTTAGCAAAAGCATTTATTTGTATTTTCCTGCCGAATTATTGAAGTGACCCGTAGGTGACTAATGACCACTTGCAGAACTTTTTTACGTATTTTTGTTGGGCAATTGCCACTAACTTAGCGAGTTTCTGGACCCGATAGCAATGCTTTTTTAACACTATGAAATGTGTCACGTTGCAGTTGTTACGAAAACAGTCGGAAGGATATGTTTGAACAATTTAGTTATAATGCATGTTTTAGGTTGGTTGTGCTACCGTGAAGAGTGTCCACCGACACAGAGACCCCAAAAGATTTTCGAGGCAGAAAATTATTTAATTCAAAGCAAAGAACTTGAACCTAATTGTGGAAAAACATATTATTATTTAGGACGTTGCTACGGAGAGTTACAAGACAGAGCACACGACGCATTTGTTTATTACAGGTTGATTATTTATGATATTGCTATTTAGAAACAAATTATTGTATTATCAAAAATTTGAAACTATATATTTTTATATTATAGATTAAGTTGCCTATAAGAACTGAATTTTCTAACAAAAAGCTTTTTTGTATTTCTTAGGAATTATAAGCGACACTGGCTACCGTTACTAAAAATAACGTAAGGTTATAAATTATTCTGTATGGTAAGGTACCGGCAAGGTTGTTAAGGAAACAAAAATTATCTTGTAATTGATAAAGGCACTTCATTACTATAATTCGTAAATTTGACTTCATGTAAAAAACGTGATTAGTGAATGCTTCGTTATTCAGTTGTTTATTGGCTATATTTATCACATTATTTTGTTAGTATTAGGGGCTTGTCATGTCACAATAACTTTATAGTAAGTAAGTTTATTATGAAATTTTTTGGCAAACTTTAAGTTTTATGTTTCGTTTCTAGACATTCAATTGATAAATCAGAAGCAGATGCAGACACGTGGTGTAGTATTGGTGTTCTATATCAGCAACAAAGTCAGCCAATGGATGCATTGCAGGTCGACTGATTTTTGTCTTTATATATAATTCCAATTTATGTCTACCACATATATTTGAATCTGAATTAGAAAACCAGTTTTCGACCATGAAAAATTGGTTGTGCCTGAATTGCCGGACAAATAAACACTATTATTGTTATTACTATTGTTGTTATTATCATTTTCTTTTATTATCTCTTGTTTGTTATAACTTTTATTCCTGATATTAGAGGCGCGGTAACCAAAATCTCTAAATTTATTCTTTCTAACTTTTAGGCGTTTATTTGCGCAGTTCAGTCAGATCGTGAACACAGTGCAGCGTGGACAGATTTAGGACGATTGTACGAAGTTAATTGTCAATTTTCGGACGCACTCCACTGTTTTAAGAAAGCATTGAAGTGTCATCCAGGTTAGTTCAATTTTTTTTTCAAATTTTTTTTTTTTCACTCAGTAATAGCAATCCAACAAGGTTCAGTCTTTTTACTGGTGATACAATAAATGTTTAGTTATTGTGAGAAACTTATTTTGGGAGCCTTGTTGGATAGCTTTTACTGATGGTTTTAGTCATTCCCAAACCACCCAACAGGATAGATGAAATAATATGCTTTATCGCCACTTTTTTGCTACGCAATTATTGCAAGTCGTATTTTTCCGGAATGAACAGCGCTCTATTATAGCGACCATTTTTGCTAGATTGTAAGAATTGTAAAATTTTTCCTTCAGTAGCTTGAGATTTAAGAATTTATCAATTTTCAGCAGCACCGGAAGCTTTGAAAGCGAGAATACGTGTCCTTGAAAAGGAGCTGCACCCATCTTCATTACTTATTGGAAATTTGCGATCTTTGCCACCCACTGAGTAAGTACTTTGTTTAATGCTTAAGAATTAGAATATGGTTTCTAAAATATTTCCGCTTTATAAATTTTGTTGTTGTTTCAGATTACCTGGTCTTAACGAAGCTTGGAGGCTTTCCATTCCTGCGGAGTTGAGTCAAAGACAGGAGGAGTTCTTGAAGGTATATTTTTTGTTCTGTAAATTGCATACGATTTTTCAGTGCTAAGCATGATATCCCCTTATTTCCGCATCGTGGTTGATCTTGTCGCCTTCAATTTTTTAAAAAAAAATTTAATTGGTCTTTTCAGCAAAAGCAACAACGTTATCGGGACGGTAGTCCGCTACTTTCTGCTACACTAACATTATCACAGGTATTTATGTATTTTAGTTTACATAACAAGCAGAAACACAGTGAGGCAGTAGTATTAACAGTTTTTCGAATTGATTTCATGTTATTAGTTCAGTTATTTCCAGTGAATATTGATTGATTAAAATTCGTATAAACTGAGTCGTCTTTAACATTCTAGTATCATTACAGAATACGAACGAATCAGTTGAAGTGCAAATTCAATTAATGAATATTTTGCGCGCGAATAAAACTGAAATTACTGAACGCGAACGTATTTTATTGGAGATGCTGGAAAGTAAATACGGAAAAGTTAGTCGAAGGATTTTTATCTGCAAAAATTTGTAAATAAAATTTTAGAGCTACAATAATTCTTTTCGAATCAGTACTTTCTAACTACAAATCGTAATGTATCTCGTTTTTCTTGATTTTGAATGAAATGTATCAAGTAAGGTTATTATAAAATTATTGAATTACTCTCTAGATTGATAAAAATGGTATCGAGCAATCGATAGAAACGCATTTCGAACAAGACTTTACTAATGGCGGTATCAAAAAGGAAATGCCTGTGGATGGTAACTTATTATTGCCTTTATAAATTTTTATTTCCAAACAGTTTAAAATTCTGTTGAGGACTTCCAAATTCCGAAGCGTTTAAATAAAGCACCTAAGCATAAAATTAAGCATGTTTGTTTTCGATTATTATTAAACCTTGTTTCTTTTTTGAATCATTTTGTTTTTTTACAGGTGATGCTATACCTTCTACTTCGTTAGAGATTCAGTTGGTAGAAAAAGGGACCGCTGCCGACAGTAAAGAAATGGCAAAAGAACAAGTAACTCATTTTTACTTCTAATCTGAAGATAATATGATATCTTGATGTTTGTTATTTTTAAAAAGTTTCTGAAATATTTTTAACAATGTATCTTTATTTTAGACAAGGTCAACTAAAGAAGTATCTCCGTTACCTTATTCGTTCTCGCTTACTGCTGATGTTCGAGTACCGCTCACAATCACAGCATCGGAACTGATGGAAAGATGCAGAAAAAGGGTTGATAAACCAAGTGAATTTTTGGAAATATTTGATGAGCGAGTGAAGCCTCCAACCTTACCAGAAGTTCCACAAACAGAAAAATTTCCACCTGAGAAAGTTCGTTCAGTTTTCAATTTCCTAAATGCTGTGATTCTTTTTTCGCTGAAAGCAATAAGCTAAAGTTAATGCATTGGGAATAAACTATTCCTTCAGGGATTTAATGATTAGTTCGATAATTTCAGCTTTTACGACCAACACCTGTAATTATGGTGGAGTCACGAAAGGAAGCACATAGTATTGAGCTACAAAATTATTGTTACAATAGTGCGATCACATTGATACGTGGTTTGACGCAGGCTTTAAAGATGGATCTCTCATTGTTTTCAACGAAATCTTTATTAGAAATAGCACCGAATCATGAAGTACGTTTTTTGAGGGAAGTTTGTTGTACCATAAAGGACAATCTGTTCTATTATGCTACCTATGCAAAGATGAATAAGCAGATCATGAAAGTATTCTGGGATCATTGCACAGTAATTTTGGTGTTTTCTATTGGCTTTGAGATAAAAATTTTATATCTTTACAAAGCTTTTAGAGTTGCAGGTTAGATGAACTGATTTATTTCTTATTTCTTTCTTTTTTTTACGTAGACTTGACAGACAAAATCCAGCATACATTTTTTAGCTCTTTTTAAGTCTCGCAGAATGATTCATTATTGCGTTTCAGCCTTGGTTTTGTCATGTTTTATTTTGAGGTGTCACCTAAGATGGAAAGTTCGAAATTAGCAAGCATTCAGCATTGTGCTCTCTTTATTATTAGATGTGAATATCTCATGAATATAACAATGTAGACATATATATCCACCATTTTTGTCGGTTCTGGTCGATATTGAATGGGCAGAAACCAGAGAATAGTCTTACCAGTTTCAAAAGAATTCCACACTAATTTGCGGGTTACCAAATAATGTTTTCGAAAAGCCGGAACGGGAATACGGTTCTAGTTTTTTGAAACATGACAGAAATACGGTTTTTTAGGTGGAAATACGGTCTCAGTACAGGATGCCTCCTGATCAAAATGTTGATCATCTTGGGCAGCCAACATGGACATGCCATAGTACTCGTTCTTATACCACTATTGCTCATTATGCTCAGTATCAGGCTCAATCATTCCAGTATAGCTTGAAGGTAGTTTCTTCAATGTTTTGCATAAGTGTTAGAAAGATTTTCACGAATCTGGTATTTAGTGTTGTCAATCAACTGAATATCAGCTTGTTAAGCTATGGCGAAACATATTCCTGGAATTAAGAAGCGGGAGAAGACATCGTCCTATTTTGATTTGCTAAGAACAAGTCATCAATAATCTAATTGTCCTATAGATTGAGTGGAATGGTTTGAGATCTGAAATTTTGCATTGTTTCCATACGTCTTCAAGTCATATCGTTGCTGTAATACGTACAGAAATAATGATTCAACAGTTTTGATCCTGATGATTAATAATTTTCAAGTCAAACTGAAAATTTTTACATTTTTAAGATTGAAATTCAGGAAGAAGCCGAAAAACTTCGGGCGGCGAGTGCGAAATATGGTGGTGGTGGTGGTAGTGCTTCAACGGATGCCGGTAATGGTTCACTGAAACGCCGGCGTGCTACTGTACCTGAGGAATCTCAAATGCCAATGAAATTGATCAAATTTGGGACGAATGTTGATCTTTCTGATGAAACTAAGTTTAAGTAAGAAACCGTACTACTTTTTTATTGTATCATAAAAATTATTTCATCAATTCAGTTTTTTTCCTTTTTCTGTCTGTCTTAGTTGTTCACATGCTTTCTCTGCTCCATTTTTATTTTTTCCATCTTTCTTTTCTTCAAGAAATACTCCGTTTCCTTTTTAAGGATGCTGTATAATTAAGAGAGATAAATATTCGGCATATTTTAAATATAAAATTAAGTGAAAGGACTGAAATTATTTGTGTTTCAGAATGCAACTAGCAGAACTGAATAAGATGCCATCTTTTGCACGGTTAGTTGCCGCATGTAATATGTTAACACATCTCGGACATACTGTTTATGGTATGAATACTGTTCAACTGTATATGAAGGTATGTTGTTTGATATAGGGAGTTGCTGAAAATCATAATGTTATCTCTCTGATGCAAATTCAGGAAGTCAAATTTTTGAATGGAAAAGCGAATGATAAAGAACAAATTTTAGCCTATTTTTTCTGAAGTATTACTTGCTAACGATTCTAGGTACCAGGTGCACGTACTCCAGGGCATGTTGAAAATAACTGTTTGGCGTCGGTAAATGTAAACATTGGTCCAGGTGACTGTGAATGGTTTTGTGTCCCATACGAATATTGGGCAGCCGTCAATGAAATGGTTGAAAAGTATTCTTTCAATTAATTTTTGCAGTAAGAAATGATTCATTACTAAGAAGTCGGGGAAGTTTTGAAGAAAGTGCAAGGATGAATTAATGGTTGAAATTGGAGGTAACTCGATGAGCAGTTCGGTTCGATTGGTAACAAACAAGCTAATATGATCAGTCATATCTTTCCATATTTGAGATTTATAACCGTTTGATCTATTTTCTGTTGTATGAGAGTAAAGATAAAAACCTTTTAATAATTTCAATTTTTAGGCGCAAACTCAACTTTCTGAAAGGATCATGGTGGCCAGATATTGATGAGTTGTTGGAGGCAAATATCCCTGTATATCGGTTTACCCAGAAGGCGGGTGATGTAGCTTGGGTTGGCAGTGGGTGTATTCATTGGGTACATAGTACAGGATGGTGTAATAATGTAGCGTGGAATGTTGGACCACCCACACCAAATCAGTATGAAATGGCTGTTCATTGCCATGAATGGAACAAACTCAATGTAAGTTTTTTTTTTTTGAAAAAAAGTGTATTCACTGTGAAAATAGAAATTAGTAAGTTAGAAATACATTGTTGTGATAGTGGATGTTATTGGGAGGAAGTATAACGTTAACGAAGAAAATTTCAATCAAATTTTGATTTTTTGTCAAGTGACCTCTAAAAGATTAGAAAGCTAATTTCAAATGAAATTACATGCATTTATTCTGGAACGCATTGTATCTTCAGTTCATTTCTCTCTGCCTTCATAGCCGCTTGCATTTCCACAGAGACCGCAGTATTGTGCTCTCGCATTAGCTATGCTCTACACAGACTTTCAAATAAATAGATCCGTCCATAATGTTTATAACGTCTTCAACACGCGCTTCCTATGTTTGAAGTATTGTTAGCCTACTTGATCATCGGTCAGTTCGTTATTAATGCGAACTGTAACGATGTTATTCAGAATTTATGTGTACGACCATAGGAGTCAATACAATGCTTATTTCAGGGTTACAAGTCATTGGTACCAATGCAGCATTTGAGTTGGCAGTTGGCACGGAATATACGCTTTTCGAATCAAAAAATGTTTACATTAGTCAAACAAATGCTTATACGATCATTAGCTTACAGTAAGATGATCGCTGATATGTTGAGCATTTGCGATAAGCCAATTCGGATGCATCCAAGACAGAAAGGGGAAGTGTCGCATTATTGCTCTACCTGTGAGGTTCGTTGCTCTGAACATTACTGTTCGAGGTTCACATATTAAGTTTGAAACAAAATAAACTAAAGAAATCTTCCATATAAAATTGTTCACTGTTTGGAAAGTTTCTTTGATTTGCAAAGCAGAAGTCTGTTTGATTGATGATGATCTTGCGTTATTTGACGTGTGCTTCCGATTCACGTTTATATTGTTTTCGATCATTTTGATCATTTCCCGGTTCTAACTTTATATCCTGAAACTTTCGATAAATTTGATTATTGTTCGATTCTGATTTTATGACACAAGAAAGCTTTTTTTATCTTGAGAAATAAGTAAATTCAGTGTTATCTAATGTCTTTTTTCTTTGCAGATTGAAGTTTGGAACATTTTGTTTGTTCGTGAGGTAAATGGCAAATTTCCTGTTTATTGTGTTCAGTGTGCTCGAAAAGCAGATCTCTCAAATTTTACTGTCCTTCAACAGTACACATTCGATGATCTTTGTAGTGTTTTTGATCAATTTCGTCTGTACCCGGTAAATTGAATTATTTTTCCTAAAAGAAAAAAAAAACTGATCTTCATTTTTGTGATGAGTGACTGGTAAAAGCAACGAAGTAATTATATTGTTGGGTAAGTTATGGTGGTTGGCAGTAAGAAATTAGTATATTGCATGTTTTAGTTTCTTGATTCATGTCCTCCATGACATGATTTCACAGTATAACTTTATTGGTACTCTTTCGAAAAATGTAGCCAAATGATGGGACCAACCACTTTTTTATTTTCAATTATATATTCGCGAAGTTTATAGCTTTCAGATTAAAATTTCCGAATTTACTATATCCTTTTTTCTTCATTTCAGCAAAATAGGTCTGCTGTTGTTTGTTGACCGAAACAAGTGTGACTACCGATGCCTTTCATCAATTGTTTTGCATAAGTTATAGTTTATTTGTATACATAAATACTGCCATTGCTAGTGTCTTTTCCATTCTTTTCGATCAAAAATTTTTCTGAAGTATTCATATATGTGTTTCGATTATTTGTTAGTGTTATGCATCCAACGTTGAAAATGCTTTCAAAAATGTGTGATTTTTATGTCAGAACTTTCTCTTATCTTACCAATGAATTTTTTCGTTCTTTTTTTCGTGTTGCTAAATCTAATCTTTGTGTAGAAGTTTCCTAATTTGACGTTTACTGTAACGTATGCTGATATAATGTAATACTGACCAAAAAGTCTTGAAAATTATTATAAAGGATCCTGCGATATGAAAGATTATATTACAACCTATTTCCATAGGTTTTACCTATTTCTATGTTTGTAATATGATCTTTTATATCATCTATCTGAGATAGGATGACAAAAATATGTGATAGCACTCATTTTTAATATATTATGATGATAAAATAGCTGTTATTAATCTTTGCTTTTTTTATTAATTTTTTTATTAATTCCTATACTTTAACGGTATGGCATGTATTAGTTATCGGACTTGTAGCGAAAGCTGAACGTTGGAAACTTTAGAAAGATTCTAATTTCGAAACATTGGAATGATTTTATAAAATTGAAGTCTTTTTTTCTGAAAATTTCGTTCATTTGTAATCTAGATAGACTGCCTGTCTCATCCGCTCCTTAAAATATAAAAACTGGAATTAAATAATAAGAATACTTTCATATCTGTCGATAGCTTCGTCCATTACTGTATGAATTTCAGGTTTTCATATTTTTTAGCCGTGTCTCTGTAGCTGAAATGATATTCATTGATGAAAATTCTCAATTGTTCTCCGAAATGATTTTTGTTTTAATTCTTTTTTTTTTTCTTCCTCGCAATTGTTAATTTCTAAGGGAAAAAATAATGATTCACTGCCAAAAATCAAACTATGCAATGTATATTATATTGAATTTATCTGCGAACAGTGTCCGGAAATTTTCTTTCAGTGAGATTATGTTGATGAGTGCAAAATTAAAGTGAACTTTTCATGCATAATAAAATGTTTTATTTCAGACCTTAAGCTGCTTTACACTGCTCACAAATATTCTTGGAGAAATCCTGAAAATGGAAATTTACAATGTTAGGAAAAATTGATTGATCGACTCTGAGGGTAGTCCTTGATGTTATGCATTTCTCTCTTAAGAGATTTCCAACTACTAGAAACTTAGAACTTTTGAAGTAAAGTGATTTAGCAGTGTATTAGAAGAAAGTAAATTGTAGATTCGAACTGTCAATCCGGAATATTAAACTGAATTATGGATCGCTTACTTACTTGGGAGAGTAATTTTATTTGTCGGTCAAGATATATAGAACTTCTTGGCATATTTTTAGATTATGTATCTAAATTATTGGGTCTGGATAAATTGATGAATTGTGATAGTAATATGAAGTTTGGAATTCTAATCTTTTCAGAAAAAAGAAACTTAAATTTGGATGAGGATTTAATACCTGATTATTTACAAAATTAGGTTGGAAATAGGATATTGAAAAGATGACAGGAATAGACGGAAAATAGTCGAATTATGGGAGGAAAAGGGAAAAGGGGAGACTATTATAGTTGCTTGTAAATAATAATTTGCATTTGATTGAGTTTTATCGCCATCACTTAAACCGATATTATCGAATCGATCTATTTTTCATTCGAAATATTTCTTCATCATTTATACACGGCAACATATAGTATCTATTATTTAAATGATTAAAATTTATGCCAATGATACTGAAATACTTAAATTTGAATATGTACAAATATATAGAAAAAGGGAAGGAAGGACGAAGGGAAGAGATTGAAAATTAGGGCCTTTGATTGTATATATATATATTGTAAGGATTTACGCATGAAAATGAAGAGGATGGGTAAATTGGAGGGAAGCGAAAGTGAAGAAAGGTATTGGAGTAGGCGAAGGATCGGATAAGTAAATAAATGACCATCGCTCATTTCAATGAAAATTTTCAATTTTTAATTGCTGAATATTCACATCAATCTGTTTGTTTATCAACTTCTTTTTTCTTCTAGCAGTGCTTCAATTTTCCTTAGGAAGAAAACTTACTAAACTGGTCCGATTAAAGTATTTATCGTATTGGTAGCGGTCAATATTTGTGATATTCCAACTTCATATTTAAAAGAAATTTATCGTTTCCTTTATGATTAATAAAATATACTCTATATTGATGAAATTTTGTTTTTGTTTTTGCTTTCTTTTTTTTTTGTCAGAAACAATTGTTTGCTATGACAATAAGAAAAACTCAATTTTTTATTGTAGTATAAATATGTTGTTGTTTGTTTAATTAACAAGCAAATCAACAACCTTCCTGTATCATCGATTGATATCCATGATTAAGTGATCACTTATATGCTTATTTGCTGCTAATTTACAACTTAGAAACTTTATAATCTGGGATATCTGAAATAAAAAGTTTGATATAATTACCGCTCGGTAAATAATCACATAACTGAGAATGATGAAAACATTACACATGAAATCCAAGTAATCTTGTTAATCTTGATGATAAAAGAATTCTTCATCTCTTTTTCCACTTCTAACTAAAAAATTGTGAAACTGAACTTAATTGTTAAATGATAACAATAATGATAACATAGGTAAAGTTTACCTTAATAACATTAGCATTAATTCATATCTTCATATTTGACTTCTTGTACTTCTCTTCCTCAATCATTAACTCATTTGTATTACGTTATAAAAAATTTCAAATACTGTTTGTAACTAGTAATTCCTTACAAAGAATTGATATATATTTGTATTTTAAATTACTCAAATGTAGTAGACAGTTGGATATATGGATATAATGATACAGTTTACTACCACTGTTGCTACAACGATCCATTGGTCCCTCCTATCCTACATCTATCCATTCATCCCATCCATCCATCCATCCATCCATCCATCAATCCCTCCTTTACCATACGACAGAAGCAGTAGAGCGATTCACAATAATTTGGAGGTACATCATATAATGGTATCGCTCAAATCTCTCCGACCCGTAAAAATTAAACCAAATAGATTCAATTGTGACTACCTGTCTATCTACATTCTATTATTTCTTTTGCGATAACTTTCAAAAATTTTTCATTCCTTTTTGATATTATTTATATAAATATAGAAAAATATGAAATAAAATTGAATGAGAAAAGTTTTTTTCTAAAGCAATTTTTAAATTTTGAAAAAAAAGGAAAAAAATGTGCGGCATAATGTTTTTTTTTTCTCTTATAAATATAATGGCTTTATCTTCAGATTTATTGTATTTGACTGTATCCGTTTATTTACTCACTGCAGTTTTTGGCGGAAAATTCTCATTTGTTTTTATTGTAAATTTTAACCTATGTTTTATTAGTAATAATATTGGTTAAACTGCCATTTAATGGCGAACAAATTTTTTCTTTTTAAATCAATTTTTGATTTAACTGAAAGAAAAAGGCAAAAGGGTGAAAAGATACTAATTAGAATATCTAACTTATTGAACGACTTAATTGATTTAATTTCAATTGAATTTTTAAAACAAACTATTTCCCCAAATCGAAATATATGAATGAAATATGATTGAGATACTTTAAAAAAAGAAAAAAAAAAACGAGAAAAGAATTAATGAATGACTTTAAGGTTGTCCTTTTAATTATGCAAATAAATTTTCCCTCAAAGAGCTAAATGGTTTTGAATTAGTTACTATGTATATTTTCCTTTTACCATTTTTTTGATTTCTTCATCTTTTCTGAACAAATGATGAGAATGACAGGTAGTAACATTAATTGATGTCATCAGTCATCAATAGTAGCTGCTATTATTCATTGGGTTAGAAAAGACATTTTTAAATAAATGAGGAAAATTTTGAGTAAAGTATATTATATTGTCATTCAGGCTTGTTAATGTCCTTGAACGGAGGAGAATTGCCAATTTTCGAAAAATTAGAGAATGTCTGTTTATCTTTTGGTGTGTGCATGTCGTTTGTTAATTATATCTTATATGCAAATACTATTATTATTATTATTATTATTATTATTATTATTATTATTACTATCATTATCCTTTTTCTTTCAATTTTTTTCTTTGAATAAATGAAAATTTGAAACATAAATTACCTTTTGATCTTCTTTGAATTTCTTAAATTATATCCTTACATTAGTAACTTCTTAAAATATTGGTATTTAAATGGTAGGATATATTTTTGATGAAATTTTAATGAACTCGGAACAAAAAAAGAAAACTACTTCATACTAACAAATACGATGGGATGATTGAAAAAGCCCACATTTTAGCAGTAAAAACCGGACAACTAATCGAATTGTCATAATAATCCTGAATCATGTAATCTAGAAGAAATGGTAAAAACCAGATATGGTTCAATTTCTAACACCATTTTCTTTTAAATTTCTAAACAGTCATGATATGATTTATCAACTAATACAATATTACTTCTATATTAATTAAATAAATTTACAAAATGAAAAAGTTTAGGAGCGAAATACGACATAATTAATTTATCCGATGCTCAAATTTCTTCATGGTACCATGTGGAAACAATTTGGCTAATTATTACTTCCATTCAAAATTTTCAATTCTCGTGCAATGGACTGGAATTTACAGCTTTTCACGGTTTTAATTACAGTCAAAAGCTATGTTGCATCTCCTACAGCAGCAGAATTACAACAACAGTATTATGTAAACGGTAAGTGAAAATTTTACGAATTCTTTCATTCCTTCCTTAATTTTAATCATGTAATTATTATTTTAAATAGTAAAATTTTTGCATATCAAAATTACTTGGATATTATAAAAAATGTATGCCATTCAGAATTGATGTACTAAATTTCCTAATTACTATATGATAGATTAATTGTCAGTCGTATTATCACATTATTATTATTATTATTATTATTATTATTATTATTATTATTATTATTATTATTATTATTATTATTATTATTATTATTATTATTATTATTATTATTATTATTATTATTATTATTATTAT